>CM030182.1:7350193-7357693 GCA_017639675.1 Aplochiton taeniatus | reverse complement strand
CTGACCTGTGTGGGGCCTGGTGGGGTGGTGCTACAAGGGGTGGAGGCTGTCAAACTCCTCTCTCTCTCATCCTGGTAGATGCGGTCTCTCTCGCCCTCCGGCAGCAGCAGGAAGGTCTGCATGGCCCGCAGGTTGATCAGCAGAGATTGGGAGGCGTGCTTGGGGTCCTCCTCCTTACGCAGGATCTCAGACAGCAGGCCCTGATGCGCACACACACACACACACACACACACACACACACAGAGACCCAACGGGAAACATTACATTGGAGAACATAGACATGCATGGACCCAGACATCCGTACTATCGATGGATGGGTGGATTTGTAATACTGTACATTTATAACAACGTGACAATTCATAACAGCTTGGAAACTGTCAAGTAGAGAGCTAGTTCAAACTAACTAACTTCACAATGAGCATGGAGTAAAGTGTTATAGAGACTAGACAAGTTTGTACAAGGTTCTGAGTTAAGATCTGCAGACCGCTTCTCCAGTTCTGTGATTGCAATGAATTAGGTGAGAATTTGTGAATTATTGAGTTATTTTCACAGACTGGGCGGTTTTGAACGTGCGGTAATCTTTGGACACCCACTATGTTTGCCCTGCTGAGTCCCATTCTAATTTTGCTCTGTGAAATTTAGACTGTTATTGCCCCTTGTGCTTTCTTAAAATGCCACAATACATGCATCAAACATTTAGAGCATAGCAGATAGTATGTAGTGATCGATGACGACACCTGGTTCTTCCCATACAAATGCATACAATCTGAGAGGGGTCTTTCTTCTAATTTAACCCTGGCATCTTGGCATCCTGCCAGTCTACCACGGTACTCCACCCTGTTTCACCAACCCGATGGGAATGGAGAAATACAGGCAGAGGTGGTTATGCAGTAAGTCGAATAATTATAAAGACGATAATAACAATAATTATAAAAGATTGCTAAGGCTACTAACGATAGACACAGTCCTACACTGTAGGTTTTAAGGCAGCCGATGATGGAGGTGAGATGAGACACACATTTACCGGACTGAATTTCAACAAGTCTCTATGTACAGTTAAATGAATGAATGGCAAGCATTTAGAGTACAGTTGAGGTTTTTTTTGTCCAACAGTTTTGTCATTGTATTTAGTTCTACCCAGTTCCCATTTGTATCAATTGATTGCACATTGATCGTACAATTCAATCATATTGTCCTTGTATGCATTTAGCTATTTACTCAATATTCATACATATTGAATACATAGCTAAATACATGCTTGGATGGTTTTGCATAAAATAATTATTTCATTCATGGGTATGCATTTATTTATGTGTACATTATGAATCTACTTTTCTATTCGTGTATACGTTTCAGTTATTAGTTATTTGATTCCATATTGTAAGCTTGGTGCTCAAAAAGGCATGGATGGGTGGAGAAAGGGAGAGGTAAAGAGGGACACAGCATCTCTCCAAGGGAGCGTGATTAGCTGGCCCAGCAGCTGTTTCAATTCTGGCACCAGTTCCTATTGCAGAGAGCTGGCACAGACACACACACACACACACACACACACACACACACACACAGACCTACTCACACACACGCATACACACTTGCACACATGGGGGGAAGGGGGGGCACTGCGGCAAAGGCCATATAAACGTGCCAATAAACAATTACACCAATACCAGAATTTCAGAATACAGACTGCCATGGCGACCTTTTCATCCTCTCAAATCCTGGAAAAATGTAACCCCCCGTTTTAGACCCCAGAACACTGTTTCTGTCGCAATATAGTGTACCCTTGTCATCCCTTTCTCCTCCCGATCCCCTCTCCCGTACCTGGGTTCTGTTAAAGGCCACGCGGGCAAACACGGCCTGGGAGATACCCGCTCTCTTCAGCTCCTCACGCACCCAGTGGTAAATCTCACTAGAGACGTCTACTGGAGAAAGCACTTGGTTCTGCGGCCCTGATCCAGCCGCAGTGCCGACGCCGGCCCCAGACAAGGCCTGGGGCTGGGGGTCCAGGACCAGAGTAGGGGGCCGTACGACAGGCGGGTGGTTAAGGTACTGCTGTGGGGCGGCAGAGAGGCCGTGCTGGGCTAGCATGCGGCTAACAGCATACTGCTGGTTGAGGAACTGGGCCACCACCAACTGCTGACTGACCAACTGGGGAGTGATGGGCGTGACAACGAGGTTGGACGGGCGGAGATTGAGGGAGCCACGCCCACAGATGTTAGCCATGCCACCATGACGAAATGGGTGCGAGGTCTGCTCCGCCGGGCAACCGGCAACCGGCTGCTGGCTGACAGTGTGGCCAAGTTGGTCAGCGAAGCTGTCAATCTCTGGGATTTAGAGAACAAAAAACAAAAGTAGATAGGAAGAGGGACCAACAAAGAGATCAATGGATATATACTGTATATTAACACATAAATAAAAAACTAACAAAATAGGATTATTAGATCAATATCTGGTCCTTGGAAATCTAGTCCAGCCAAAGTCAGTATTTGCTCTCATTACATAAACCAATACTTACCCTTCAAGCTTCTGGTCTTTCTAAAGTGCTTGTACCACTGGCCAAATTCATGACACTTGGTCGCCGAGACGTTTGCATAGTAAGTGCTGTTTACAATGGATGATATCATACTCTGAAACACAGCGGACAATACGGCATTATCAGCTGGAAGTGTCTTGATTCTATTGTGTGTCTGTATGTTTCCAATGAACAAAGAGTGTCTGACGGTAGTGAACTCAGATCTATGTTATTAAAAAAGACCCCAAGGCAAATGGGATCATAAAGACAAATGAGTGTGTCAATGCTTGCGTGTGTGTGTCTGTGTGTGTCACCGTGGAAAGATAGACTTGTGTGGCAGAGTAATGATAGAGTAATAAAGAGTAATAATATGAACACACGCGCAGCTAAATGCACACACCCAGTTTTCCCCAAAGACCATCCTGTGCAATCGTAACATCTGATTACACCTTTCATCTTCTCATATTTATTTTAATCTTCTCCTCGCAAACAAGTAAGGGGGATGGAAGGGGAGGGAAAGAGGTAAACAAAGGAGGGGGCGAGAGGTGGGAAACAGGTATGAAGTGAGAACATGGAGGAATAAAACCAGACGGCATTGCTCTTTATCAAACAGAGGATGTTAGATGCCCCCAGGCAGAATACCACAAACTACTGCTGATTGGTATAAATATTGTGCGTGCGAGCATCAGTGCTTTTGAGAGATCTAAAAAGTAACCTCTCTACTTCTTATCTCTGTCTACCTCCACAGCCTATCTGTCTTTACAAACTGGACATCCCATTTAGATAGAGTCCACAGAGATACACACACACAAAGAGTAAGGAATTGCTAAAACATAGGACTCAGAAGGACAAAACTACATTTCCCATTCATGCTGAATGCAAAGCCTTGTTCTGAAAGATTCTAGCCTGCATGTGTTTTATGAAGTCTGTGGCTTAGTGAGTTATCTTACGGTGTGTGTGTGTGTGTGTGTGTGTGTGTGTGTGTGTGTGTGTGTGTGTGTGTGTTTGCATCTGGGAACCTGTGACAGCGGGCATTCCTTGGCCAGCGAGCTCTGGTTCATGTCCTTCAATAGCTCCTTCAAAGCGTTCCTTACTGTGGAGTGGTTCCACTGCTCAGGAGGCAAGTCTTCCAGCCTCGGACAGCTAGCGAGGCAGACACAAGAGAGAGACAGGGAGAAGAATTAAAAAGACGGAGTGATGGAGACACTGCATGAATACTGTAATGAACACGTGTGAGCTAGAGTTAGAGTCCCATGGTGTTTCTGGGGCCGGCGAGGTGGTGTGCTGTGGGCTGAGACGTGACTCGGGCTCTCCTACCTGAGCAACTGTATCTTCAGGGTGGTGACATGATGAACATCCTGCAACATGTCGGCAACCGTGGCATCAGGTGCGTCAGTCACACAGGACAGAGGGACAGGATTCCACCTGCCCACCTGGATGAGACCTGCACAGCGCACACATACACGCACAAACACACACAAGTATCTCAATATGAATGGAAGTAGTTCTGTGGGACAGGCATGTCTAAAACAAAGGGGGGTTTGAGCCTTTGCCGCATTGCCATAAATCTCACAGATTTGTATTTTTATTTCAAAGTGTTCCTTTTTTATCTAAAGTACTAATTTTCTCAGTTTGAGCGCCCTTGAGACGCTTCCTGCTGTGTGTGTGTGTGTGTGTGTGTGTGTGTGTGTGTGTGTGTGTGTGTGTACTGTACATGATGTGTGTGTGTAGTGAATGTTGACTGGATGTGGGGGAGCGGGTACCTTTAGCCTGTGCCGCAGAGCTGTGTGAGTAGCCCAGTGACAGCACGGCCATCTCTATGAGCTGGTTGAACAGCAGGTCTCTGCGAACCAGTACAAACTCGGCATGCTCCTCCGTGTTCTCTCCCTCTGCTGGGCTCTCCCTGTGCTCGACCATACAGAACACCGGGAGCAGGCTCCCTGGAACGGTAGACACACACACACACACACACACACACACACACACACACACACACACACTCAGAGAGACGCATGACGAGACGAATACGCTATGTGGACGCATTAGCTTTCTGATTGTGACGCCTCCACAGTGCTATGGCCTATCAATATTTGTTTTCAACCATCTGTCTTTCCTTAAATTATTAGTCAATTAGTTAAGCTACACATTTAAATACCCATGGCCGCATTGTGAGTAAAAGCATGATCTCAACAGTGGTTTAAACTTCTCTTTGGTCATACCTTTTTTGTGCCAGCTCCTGGGCTGTGTCAGCGAGGTTGATTTTGGGCTTCCCTGTCTGCTTCTCCCCTGCATCCCTCCATTCAGCTCCAGGCGGGCGAGCTTGGCAGGAGGCAGCCAGGAGTCCCCAGTCCCGACGTGATCAACGCTCTCTAAGAGCAGGGTTCTGTTACACTGGGGGTCCATCTATCTGCAGATCACATATCTGGTTCAGTACAAAGTGAAAAGTGCAGCAACTTAACTTACTGCCTCCTGCTTCAGAGATAAAAGAATGTTTAGTCAAAGGAAGATATTTGGAAAGCAATAATGAACAGATGTATATTTCAAATAATGTTGCCAAACATAACACTTTATGGAAACAATCTGAATGTTTCAGTCAAATTTTACTCCAGTTGAAAACTAGCACAAGACCATGAAAGAAATGGAAAATGTGCATGGAAAAGTCTAAACAAGCCCTTTCTAAGGAGTAGAATCCTGAGCTATACGCTGAATGGAACACTTTTTCCGAACGAGGCATTTCTGTTTCCAAGACAGAATTAACTACATTAACATTTGATGAAGGGTGATCGCTGTGCGACTTGCTTAAGTTTCTTTAGAATGACCGCGAGGCGCACAGGATTGTCCCAAATCAGCTGCAAAAGTTGAATTTGTGCACCGCTGAAGAAATTTACACTACGGAAACTCGAATCTAAAAGATAGATTATACAGAATCTACAATCTATCAAAAATGCGGTTGATGGTGAGGTGACAGTCCTCTAAAACACTGGGGTCCGAATGTTATGCTGCTAAGGTTCACTCACCTGTCCTGTTGATCCAAACTTGTCCTAAGTCAAGTAGGTTAGTCGATGTATTTGTATAATTCCATTGTACTCAAAGCTATCTGTTGTTGATCTATCTTAGATGTCGGAGTCGTCAGCGTCGTGTATCCTAGGTAGGCTCGCCTCAACCTTTCCTGCAATAGATGACACGCGAAACTGCCACAGTGACAACAGATTCAGCTAGGTTTGATTTGAATTAAATGATACGGTCGAAAACGTGAATATAACGTTAACGTTATAGATCTGTTGCAGGTTATGCATGCCCTATAGCGCTGTATGTGTTTACGTGTCTGTATAAATGGGTGGTGATTACCATATGCTGTGATAATGAATTCGCTTGCGCACTAAGTAAATATATTAAACATGACAACTGAGTATAAATGCAAGCCTGATATTCAGAGTTGTATGCGCATGACGTTAAGTTGAAGAAGGAATACATTACTTGTAGTTGGCTTGGTCAAGAATACAGCGATAGATTCCATTTTACTTAGGCAAACATTCTGTTTAAAACTGTTAAAGAAAGTTTACATAATAATGAGACTTATTATGGCATAACCCACACGTTCGTCATCCAAAGTATTGTGTGACATTTTAAGCAAACCATGTTAAACCATAATAATTAACTGTCAGCACGTTGTGTCATGCAATATATTCCAAAGTTACCTCAAACAGCTTTGGTTAACGTTAAACCTTTAGTAAATCTTCAGTCTTTCCATAATGTGGATGAATTTATTACGCGTTTTTCTTCCAGGCTACTCCACTTCAGATAGACAGATGGTTGAGGAGGAGGATGATGTTGTGAGTGGATGGTCCAAATGAAAGAGTCTTCAACTGGTCCTTTGAAGGTAATAATCACATCACATGGAGGGGGGTGAAATGTGTTTGCGTGTGTGCGTGTATATGTGTGTGTGTGTGTGTGTGTGTGTGTGAGAGAGAGAGTGAGAGAGAGAGAGAGAGAGAGAGAGTGCTGTTTGTGTGTATGAAATTGTTTGTGTCTATGATGGGGTGTGTATTAGAGAGATAGACAGAGAGAGAGAGAGAGAGAGAGAGAGAGAGAGAGAGAGAGAGAGAGAGAGAGAGAGAGAGAGAGAGAGAGAGAGAGAGAGAGAGAGAGAGAGACAGAGAGAGAGAGAGAGGGAGAGAGAGAGAGAAGGAATCTCTACTACTTTTGGCTAATTAAACAAATCAGATTAGTGATCTCCCCAGCCAGAACGAGTCATGGCTGCTTACACATTGGTGTGACTAACAATCAGAGAGAGAGTTGTCATTCGGGCTGACGTGTGCATCTGTTTCTCTCTCTCTCTCTCTCTCTCTCTCTCTCTCTCTCTCTCTCTCTCTCTCTCTCTCTCTCTCTCTCTCTCTTAATCTCTCCTTTTATAACTTCCTCGTCGCTTTTCTTTCACCATTTGCTTGCTGTGTTATCGATGAGTCTGGATGGTGAGTGGTAATTAAGACTATTACATGCTCAGGCAGCGTGACAACAGCGCAGCACACAGCCCTCTCAATCTGAGCTCATCCCAGGGGATTCCCTCACACTTCCAGTGTGCTATATATCCCCAAATTAGGTTAGCTGTCATCACAGTTTGTTTGCCAAAGATAAGATAGGGTGATGATGTGGTTATTAGGCCTTTTTTTTTTGTTAGAGTGAGGGAGACAAGTTGGAAATTAAATTGAAACATGCACATTGCTTTGCATTAGTCTCTCTCTCTCTCTCTCTCTCTCTCTCTCTCTCTCTCTCTCTCTCTCTCTCTCTCTCTCTCTCTCTCTCTCTTCTCTTGGGACCTCCCTTTTATATAACATTTATTCAACAAAAATGCTTAAGTCTAAATTACTTATCAGATGCTAGACTTATTGGAAAGACTTCTTTCATGTACATTTGACTTCATTTCTCTAACAGGTTCCACTATAGGGACCTATATATAAAATACAAATATAATGGTATTGTGTTTCAAG
>CM030182.1:7325193-7345193 GCA_017639675.1 Aplochiton taeniatus | reverse complement strand
GGTCTGGTGGCCTGGCCGAAGGGAAGATATAAAAAGGTGTCCCGAATCCCAGTAGACGAGTGGCGTCCGCCGAGGTCCAGGCAGAAACATTGACTGGACTCGGGCCGCTTGGCAGAGCACAACCTCCGGTTTGGGTAAAAGGCTCCACCGTAAGCTTCAGGGAAACACATTGTAGTTGTCTACAGATCAACCATCATTATACTACATCAGCAAAAAGACGTTCATGGAACTCTTCCATTGGCTACAGGTGAACATCTTTGATGGGTGGCCTTGAAGGGAATGTCTGGGAGTGTGGATGGGCTGACAGACACACAAACACACCACGCGTCTCAGTCGCCACGTGAACGGGAACCCCGTTTATCCGCAGCGCTCTCCCCCGACTGTCGGGACGTGCACTGAGATGACCCTGCTTTTGGTGGTCACTCGCCTTACTCTCACACCCGTGAGATTTACAATACCACATGCCCTTCACGGGACGGCCAGGCACGTTGAAAGCCTGCCCATAACGCCACATGCATGTGTGTGCCTGGCAATATGTGTTACAAAAGATCCTATGACATTGTCCGGGACCCACAGCTGTTTGACACGACAACCGTTGCATAATCCCTGTTCATTCAAGTCACTCATCGCAAGAACAATGTCCCCTGTTTGTTTACCTTACAATTGTCAACATGTGGTAGACACAGAACAATAGACAGTAAGCCTATGGCCAATTTTCAAATACTGTTCACTAGCTGGCATTAATTAGAAGAGGAGTAAAATTGCCTTATAGTGCTATAGTAGAGTGGATACTATGATATGTAGTATGCATAATATGATACATATGTGGTCATATGCAGTCCTTAAAATCTTCAAATATCAAGTCAGTCTTCCTCAGGGTTATTTTGGGCTTTGTTTCCAGATTAAAAGTGCGCGTGTGTCTGTGCGTGTCTGTGGGTGTCTGTGGGTGTGTTTGTGCCCAGTATGCATGCAAGCACATTGTTACCCAATTGCTGGCATACATACGCCTGCCTCTGTCTGTGTCTGTGTGTGGTTGACCCTGTGTGTGTGTGTGTGTGTGTGTGTGTGTGTGTGTGTGTACCTACACCTGCGTGCACAGCGGTCCCAATGTGGCAAAGAACTGTAGTCTGAAGACTAACGAGGCCTGCTCTCCAATGAAGCCGCTGTAGTGTGGCCCTGGGATGCCCAGCCTGATTAGAGCTGGACAGCTCAAACTCACCTGGGCCTTGCACACTGGGCAGCGCTCAGGATTCTTCAAGTCTCACCTCCACGGTGGTGTTGGACTCCAGTTAGGTCTGCCATTGGGATATTTTCCAAGCGTAGAAGAGAGTATGTGAAACAATCACAAAGTTTGACAACCTCTGAAAGAAGCAGATCTTCTCATTTAACGATTTGAAATAAGTTATATTATGAATTGTAGGAGTTAACGTGCAGGAAACTATTCCTGATTTGTGTTGAAATGGCAATAGTCATTTCAAAATCTCTCTCTCTCTCTCTCATCTTCTACCGCTCATCCTGTTTTACAGGGTCGCGGGGGGGCTGGAGCCTATCCCAGCCAACACAGGGCGTAAGGCAGGGTACACCCTGGACAGGACGCCAGTCTATCTCATTTCAAAATGAAATGAGTAATTATTTTCCTAACTCTAACCACAAATGCCACATTTGTCTTATCTGATAGATTCTGCTCGAGTAGAAAACCATTAAGTATGACTAATAAGGGCAGTTTATTAGAGATCCCCATCGGCATTGGCAGAGGCAAGGAAAGAGAGAGGTAGCAGAGGCAGAGTGGAAGTTCGCTGTGAAGCCACAATCCATTTAAAATAGTAATTTAATGGAATATGATTTGCCACTGGCATTCAATACCTACCACTCACAGTTGCCGTTTCTTAGACGTGCATACAACCACTTATAACCAGGTAGCCAAGTCCCATTAAAATGAATGACAACAAGAGAAGGGGTGGGGCTACATTTGGGCTGTAACATCTCTCATATGTTGCATTGAAACAACAAATCTATTGTTTCCTTTTATTGTGGAACCCAGGTGATAATTGTGGAGCACTGGAGTTCCTCTGTAAACAAATGACAATCCTGTTGCAGCTAAGCCTTCAGACTACTTAATCAGTACAGATAGTTTGTTGGATGACACGGTCGGTAGGAGGAGGAAGTGCCAGTCACACTTTGGTGGGGTCTTGCAGACCACTGCCAACCCTGTTCTGAGGTCAGACCGTGGGCCACAGTCTACTGTTGTGACAGCGTGGAGAGAAGGACACCCTGCTGTGTGTTGCAGAAACCCCAGGGACGTCGGTAGGAGTGAGTCTGACGGGGAATCCTGCCACCGCGGACATTCCGCCTCGTTATTGAGCCTAATTACTAGGATTCGGTATCCTAATCACCCTCTGCAATGGACTGTCCAAAAGGATTGGCAAGCGGGTTCTACCAGCGGAAGTCTGGGCCAAGACCCACTCAGCCATTTTTAGATCTAATTAATTGCTCAAATGGGGAATAGTTGGAGCGGGGTTTGTAGAGGATGTTTGGAGGGGGCAATATCACAGCGATACGGGAAGGAGAGATTGACAAATTGTGAGAGATAGAGATATAGAGAACCAGACAAATTGAGAGATGACATGGGGGAGGGGGGGGGTTTGGAGAGAGAAAGAGACAGAAAACAAATGAATGTATAGAGTTCTTTGGATTGCAATGACTCAGGAAGGCTGCTGTTTCCTCTGCCTCAAGAAGCAATGACGCAAAGCAGGTGTGATTAAGGCCATGGATTTTGCTCAGGATTTGCTCTCCTACATTATTTGGTTTGAATGGATTAAATAAGCTGTGTGTTTGTGGCCTCGTGCTGTTTCAGTTAATGGGGGATAATTGGCATTTGTGTCTGTGTTTGTTTATAAGAATGCTGCTGTGTGTGTGAGTGATTTGCTCCAAGCCTAAATGTGGTTTACAGTATGATACTGTAGCCTCCTTTAGGTGAGCAGTAACCTTGGTTACCACCGTGTGGGACAGTAGCTGTAACTATGGTTACCCTGGAGTGACTTGGGTTTTAGACAGTTACAGCCCGAGGGAGTTAACGTGTGTTGCTGGTCACAAGACTGCCCCTTTGCACGTGCCCATATGGACAATAATGTAGCCCCACCCCTTCCTACTAGGGGCCCCTATCACAAGCGGTCCTATCCATCTCTCTTCCATCCATTTCTACGCTGCCTCTCTACCCTCCTCTCTCTCCAACACATCCCTCCACCTCGTTCTCTCTCCCTTTCTCCCTCCCTCATTTTTCTATTTTCACCTTCACCTTCTTTCACCCTCACCTGTCCAATCTCTTCATCTCTTCTTTCTCACTTGTCGGTCCATCCATCTCTCTCCATGCAGTGTCTCCTTGTCAGTTTCCTTTTCCCCTTTCCCCCATCTCACTGTCTTACTCCGCCCTCACAAACCTCACCAACAGCCTCAAATAGCTCAGGTGTTGCTGTTTATCATGGCATAGGTGGGCTGAGGATGCGACATGGGGTATGTAGTGTGTGTGTGTGTGTGTGTGTGTGTGTATGTGTGTAAACTCAAATGTAGGGCAATGCAGTGCATGGACAAGATCCCCTTTCCTTGATGTGATACACCCCCCCCCCCCCCACACACACACACACACACACACAGTTTTTTTCCAAGGAGGCTTAAGTAAAGTACTGTACCTGATGCTGCAATTTGAGCAGCAACCTCAGAATCCACCTGACCCACCTAGCGATCCGAGTTCTGCTGAGGAAGGAGAGTTAGGACCTGAGGCAATTGTTTTGACAGACAGGAGAACCCTTGTTGTTTTCAAGGCTACATTCTTACATAAAGTTACTGCAGCATTGCTGTGCGTGCGTATGGAAGGCACAAAGGGGAAGACAGTCCAGTTTCAGCAGTGGTGAGCTCGTTCAGAATGAAAAAACTGAACTTGAAAACAATTATATTTGAGCATGACGGGGCTCATGTAAGGGTGGCAGCATCTCTGTCTCAGACTGCATGCCACTACAAATCTTTCCTTGCTACTCCTTCTTCCTTCCTTCGATCTCTTTCTGTCTGCTCTCTCTACTTCTGCTGCTCCTCTTGCCCTCATCCCACGCTCCTACCTTCCTCTCTCCCACTTCCTTCTCCATCCTCTCTTCCAGCTCCCTCTTTTTCCCCTTATCACATGCACCTCCTTTTCTCCTCCCTCTCTCCCTCCCCCCTCTGGCTCCCTCCCTCCCGGCCAGCTCCCTGCAGGGCTACTGTAGCTGTCAGCCAGCAGTGTAAGCACAGGGGGAGATGATCTACGAGCCTCTACATCACAGCAATTAGGCAACGCCATCCCGAAGTGGAGAGCGAGAAACAGATTGATAGATTGAGAGATATAAAGAGTGATGAGAAGATGTGGAGACCAAGTAAGTGGGGAAAAAGGACTGTTTAGGTTAGCAGTGCAGGCCAAGACTATAGAAAAGAACAAAGCAAAATTAGGCTGTCATTGCGGGGGGGGGGGGGGGCTTGGCAGTTAAAGAGGGTAAATGTGATGGATTGAGGGATTCCAAGGATTTGGAATGAAGAGTAATTAGGCGTAGCGATCAAGAACAGTAGGAAGGAGACACTGAGCTGCACGGAGGAGAGAGGGAGGGAGGGAGGGAGGGAGGGAGGGAGGGAGGGAGGAAGGAAGGAAGGTCAGAGATGGAAAGGGGAGCCAGTGCACTGCTCCACGTAAAGAAAATGTTGGAAGAAAGTAAGAAGTAGATGATGTGTCTGTGTGTGTGGTGCGGTTAATAAAAGTAAAAAAAGAAACTGCTAGAAAAGTAAGAGAGGCGTGTGTAGAGACAGTTGGTCAAATACCAAGGGGGATACTGTAGCTACTACAATTAGACAGGGGCTGGGAAACGTACATTTAAAAGAACTGCTGTGGTAGAAAGTGGCTTTGCACTTTGATTAATAGTTAATGATTTCTCAACCTGTGGACAATCTCCTCTGCCCCAAATCAGTCTAGTGCTTGAATCCAATCTGTCCCATTACAGAGCAAGGAGCTTCCAGATGGGGGTTGTGTCTCTCTGTGTGTGTGTGTGTGTGTGTGTGTGTGTGTGTGTGTGTGTGTGTGTGTGTGTGTGTGTGTGTGTGTGTGTGTGTGTGTGTGTGTGTATGTGTGTGTGCGTGCACATGTGAGTGTTACAGAGAGAGAAAAGAGAGCCACTTTAAGACCATCAGTTAAGCAAATCAGCTCATAAACCTCCTAACTAAGACCTCCCCTTCACACACACACACACACACACACACACACACACACACACACACACACACACACACACACACACACACACACACAGACACATTATGCCCACTATAATCCCCTATCTTTAGCATCATCAACATTAGCATCCTGTCAGTTTCCCAGCCGGCAGAGTGAAGTCACCATGGGGGCCTGTCTGTCTGCTCCCGGCCCACAGTCGTCTGGCAGCAGTCCCCCTCGCTGGGACCCACTGTGCGACCCACTCCAGACCTCCGTCCGTCTGGGCGCTGACAGACTGCATTATGCTGATGCTGACAATACCAATGGAGTTAGGAGTTAAAGTTACCCCTGTTTGTCTGATCCTTGAATCACGTTTTTTTTTATCGAGCGTCACTGGCCGTGTAGATACAATTGGGAGAATTATGGAAAAGAACATCTTGCTTATTACTCCCGAGGGATACGTACAGGGGTTTTGTGCCGATGCGCTTTCCATATCTCGGAATAGTGCATGTTTCTTTTGACGAAGGATGACGGAAAACATAAAACAATTAGACGTTGGAGGCTGGTGAAGAACAGAATTATCGATGCAGAAAATTGATTTTTGTAATAGAAGCGGACTGCTGTTTAAAAGAATACGGCAAACACTCGGAAGAGGGGAACTTGTGGGTGTGTGTGTGTGATCGGCTGCTTGTGTGTGTGTGTGTGTATGTGTGTGTGTGTGTGTGCGCGCAGAGAATCAATCCAGAAACAGCTGGTCCACTTCAACGGAGTGCTCGTTCCCAGGTAGACACAAAGAGGCCAATTAGTGTTATGGACAAATCGCAGACACATTTCTGTCTCTTTTTTTCCCCCTGGTGATTTCTCTCTCTGTGCCTCCCTCCCCTCAGCTGCTTTCACACCCGTTGTCTCCCCTCGCTGTCCCCCTTCCCCCTCTCCCGTGCCAGTTTCCTCTCCTTTTAGTGCTGAGGTGAGAGCGTTCTTCGCTCGCCATTGCCTTCCCCAAAAGGTCATCCCCATCACCGGGACTTCTCGCTGCGAGGAGGAAGATGAACGTTTTGTGGTGACTAGAGTGGCACGCTTCTCTACTGGGCCCATGGCCCCGTGACTGTGTCCTTGTTTGCCTCTTGGTGACCTCCTGTCCTCTCCTCTCTCTCTCTCTCTCTCTCTCTCTCTCTCTCTCTCTCTCTCTCTCTCCCCCTTCATCCTCCCTCGGCCCTGCAGACAGTAACTTCATCCTGGCCAACGCGCAGGTCTCACAGGGCTTCCCCATCGTCTACTGCTCCGATGGCTTCTGCGAGCTCACGGGCTTCTCGCGGGCTGAGGTGATGCAGAAGAGCTGCGCCTGCAAGTTTCTCTACGGGCCGGAGAGCAGCGACACCATGGTGCTGAGCGTGGACAACGCCCTGGAGGAGCGCAAGGAGTTCAAGGACAACATCATGTTTTACAAGAAGACAGGTGAGGGTTTCTTTTTTGAAGGGGTAGTTTCCACTTATAAATTTAGATGTGCAAGAGTGTGTGTGTGTGACTGAGTGTGTGTGTGTGTGTGTGTGTGTGTGTGCGCATGCGTGTGTGCGTGTGTGTGTGTGTGTGTGTGTTTGTGTGACCGTGCATAAAGTTCAAATCCGTGTTAAAGGGCAATTACCAGGAAGTGATTTAGCAGAATGCCCCATTAAATGGAGGGCCTTTCCCTGAGGCTATTTTTAGAGAGAGAAACCATTTAAGCCAACGCGGGGTGATGAAATGGAGGAGGGACAGAGAATATATATTCTATTCTATTCCATGGTCCTCTCTCATTAAGAGCCAATGGAACACAGGCGACAGTCTGAAGCAGCCAGCCATCATTACTTAACACCGAGATAAACTTTCCCTCATTACTTAACACCGAGATAAACTTTCCTTCATTACTTAACACCGAGATAAACTTTCCCTTATTCCTTAACACAGAGATAAACTTTCCCTCATTACTTAACACCGAGATAAACTTTCCCTTATTACTTAACACAGCGATAAACTTTCCCTCATTACTTAACACCGAGATAAACTTTCCCTCATTACTTAACACCGAGATAAACTTTCCTTCATTACTTAACACTGAGATAAACTTTCCCTCATTACTTAACACAGAGGCACATCAAACTTTCATTAAATTCAGAGTTGTTCTCTCTCTTCTCCATGTCTCAACGTTTTCTGCTCTCTCTCTCTCTCTCTCTCTCTCTCTCTCCCTCTCTCTCTCGTTTTATTTTTCTCACAGTTGTTTTTACTGTAAATGCTATCTCTCTATCCCCTGAATGCCTCCTTTTCCTCTCTACCTTTTAGAAGTATGTCTTTCTCTCTCTCTTTATTGCTGTTTCCTTCTTTTCACAATCATCTCCGGCACCGCCGAATTCAAGAAAGGATAGAGGAGTGTTTTAAGTGTCTGCTCAATCCTGACAAAATAGACGTTCAGAATCAGGGGGAACCTTCATCTTCATCAAACACATACTGACTGAAACACACACGCACGCACGCACGCACGCACACACGCACACACACACACACACACACGCACACACGCACACACACGCACACACACACTAGATCACAGATCAGGGATCAGGTAGGGAGAAGGCTGAAATGCAGTGAGTCCTCAGATATCCCCTCTTACTTGTTCTCTTCCCGACAAGAGAAAAATAACTCGACCGGGTTCACTCACGAGGCCTCCTCTAAACAGACCCGGCCCAGCCCTGCCCCACATCTGTCTCTCCTCTCATTAGCTTCACTCATGTAGACATGCTGCGGGATATGGAAGTTAGGTTACCCTGTGCTTGGGGAACATAGAGTTACTCTGTTTAGAGGGGCTCATTGATATGCTGGATCACCGTAGCCCTTGGTAGGCTGCTGAACACAGCTATTTTTAGTTAGGCAAATAGAAGTCCATAACAAAACACTGAAGTATCTTTGACCTTTGTCTGTGCTCAGGGAAATAGACTGTGTGTAGTGTGTGATGCCTTGACGTGTCTTTTAAGGCCAAACTCTACAGGAGATAAAACATGGAACATGGCTGGCCTTCGCCTCCTAGTAGCTACAACAGAACTTTCAGCCTAGCTAAAAGGCTTTGTTTCAATTTAGCAAGGCCTTCAATTGCCAAGGTCTTGTGCTTTTTTCAAATGTGTAGGTCCGTTTATGAACTTGTTTTTTGTTTATCTGTGTTATTGTGTGTTTGTGTGTGTGTGTGTGTGTGTGTATGTGCATGCTTGGATTGTCCCCTACAGCAGTGAAGTTCTGGTGTCTGCTGGACATCGTTCCCATTAAGAACGAGAAGGGTGACGTTGTTCTCTTCCTGGCTTCCTTTAAAGACATCACAGACACTAAAGTCAAAGCCTTTCCAGAGGACAAGAAGGAAGGTCAGTGTGTGTGTGTGTGTGTGTGTGTGTGTGTGTGTGTGTGTGTGTGTGTGTGCGTGCGTGTGTGTGTGTGTGTGTGTGTGTGTGTGTGTGCGTGCGTGCGTGTTTGTGTGTGGGTGTGTGTGTGTGTGTGTGTGTGTGTGTGTGTGTGTGTGTGTGTTCTTCCTTTTACTGTACCAAACTATGGTGTTTGATATTAGCGCAGACGATCCTTTGGTTTTGGAAACCTTTGTGTTTGTTTGTGTGTAGTCTGTGAGACTGTGTGTGTGTGTGCGTAGGCTGCCGACTGTTACCGCTTAGGCATTGGGTTAATTACTCTCATTACTGTAAATAACATTAAACAACAGAAAGAAACATGGCTAGTTTTGCCCGCCTACGCACAAACTACAAAAGAAAGGGCTGATGCAGCACGCTTTTAGAGGCGAGATGAAAGCCCTGACATAATGGTGGCAGATGGGACTTGCTAATCTCATTGGAATCTGTATGGTGATTCTCAGAGACATTTGCATTTTGATATGTCGTGATCAATCAGCATATAGTCCAACTACCAACAGATCGGTGTTTGTGTTGGCCTCCGAGCACCAAAAGCCCCAATCAGGTCACCTCTGGCAGATTAGTGTGTGCTAATACTCACACACACACACACACACACACACACACACACACACACACACACACACACACACACACACACACACACACACACACACACACACACACACACACACACCACACAGACATACACACTCTCTCTCTCACACACACACACACCCCTAAGTGATACCCAGTTAGTTGATTAGTCAGTGTATGCGGATACAGTAGCCACACGTTTCCATTTCACGAACCACCTCTCTGCTTCCTCTTTTCCCTTCACTCTCTTTGTTCCGACCTTATGCTCCCTCTCTCGTCTTTCTTGTTCGTCTCTCTGTCTCTCTAGTTTCCTTTTCACCGCCGCTCATCCTATCTTTCTCTCCTTTCTCGTCCACCCTTCCTATACCAGTGACATGTTTCATTTATTCTCTTTCGGTCGTTCCGCTCACCTCTCCCGTTCCGTGTTTTTCTCCGCTCTACCTCTTCCCCAACAGTGTCTGTACCCCCCAACTCTGACCTCCCTGGTTATAAAGTGAGGGGAAATTCATTAGATCTAAAAATAACCGTCTCTGTGCTCCTGCCGTGTCGCGTCCCCCAAGGCTCCTCAGCTTTATGGATGGCTCCTGTCGGATCGCCTCGTCTGGGAGCTAGCGCCCGGACACGAGTGCGCACACACATATACACACACACACACACACACACACTCACACACACATGTGCACACACACACACACACACACACACACACACACACACACACGCACGCACGCACGCACGCATGCACGCACACACACGCACGCACGCACACACTCACAGGCACGCACTCTCTATCAAACACACACTTGCACATGCACACACTCTCACACACGCGTACACAAACATACACACAATCACACGCACACAAGGAGCTGTACACAAACAAGATACCAACACACTCAGATACACATATCAACACATAGAAACATCTATAAAAGCTCTCTGTTGCAGTTATCACTTTTATTTTGCAGAGCTCATAATACCAATACGGCCTCAGAGGATGAGTGGGCCAAAGCCTTCTGTGTTTTCTACAGATGGAATGGAGGTCTGAAGCCAGCAGCAATAAAGTGCCTTCTCCCATTACCTGCCTCCTCCATCAGGGCCCATCACCAGCTCACAGTCATCTTTATCCGCTGCCCGACAGAAATAGCCCGTGTGCGCACACACACACACACACACACACACACACACACACACACACACACACGCACGCATGCACGCACACACACACACACGCACACACACACACACACACACACATGCACGCACCCACACATGCACACACGCACACACGCACAGAAAATCCCCAAGTAGATAGACCACAGTAGCAAATTCAGTATGCACTCATCACAAAAGACAGATGTCTTTTAAAAATAGACAGATATGGTATTTTATTGCAGACATTGTTCCCAGAGATCAATAAGTCCCTTTAGTTGGAATCAAAGGGGGGGGGGACTGTTTCCTTGACAGTTACAAAAGCAAGAAATTGCACAATGTATGTGTGTGTAAATGAATTCTACAATTGCATACAAGCATAACAGATGTATCCATGGCAGGTTATCCCCTGTCCATGCAATGTAGGTGTTACAGTATTGTCCCTGAACGTGTGTGTGTGTGTGTTTGCGCATATTCTTTTGTGTGAATGCAGGGAGTCGACGAGACCGGGTGAAGACTGGCTCTCCTTTCAGCTCAGCCCGTCTGAAGAGCAACACTGTCCTCTACCACATCTCTGGTCACCTCCACAGCCGCGACAAGAAGAGCAAAATCAAACTGAACAAGGTCATTCGGTGTTGTTGGTGTGTGTGTGTGCGTCCATTTGTGTGTGTGTGTGTGTTTTGCGTGTATGTGTTTACATACAAAACTTTATTTTAGAACGCTAACACATTTGCGCTGCGTTATAGAGCGGATCTCGTCGCTCAGCTTTTTATCCATACCTGTCCTCCATGTTGAATTCTCCACACAGAATGTATTCGGGGACCCCCCTGCTCTGCCGGAGTACAAGGTGGCCGACGCCAAGAAGTCAAAGTTCATCCTGCTCCACTTCAGTACCTTCAAAGCAGGCTGGGACTGGCTCATCCTGCTGGCCACCTTCTACGTGGCTGTGACGGTACCCTACAATGTGTGCTTCATCGGCGACGACGACCTGACCCGCAGCACCACCGTCAGCGACATCGCAGTGGAGATACTGTTCATCATAGGTCTGTGGCAAGCAGCAGCAGGGATAATGCATATCGTGTTTGTGAATACAGTATTTTATTGAATGGTGGAGCTGTGTTTTGTACTCGTGAGTTTTCTCTTCTGACTAGCTCTCTCTCTCTCTCTCTCTCTCTCTCGCTCTCTCTCTTGCTCTCTCTCTGTTTCTCTCTTTCTCTGTCTGTCTCTCTCTCTCTCTCTCTCTCTCTGTCTCTCTCTGTCTCTCTCTGTCTCTCTCTGTCTCTCTCTCTCTCTCTCTCTCTCTCTCTCTCTCTCTCTCTCTCTCTCTCTCTCTCTCTCTCTCTATCTGTCTATTTATCTATATATCTCCATCTCTCTCTCTCCCTTGCTCCACTTCTGTCTGTCTGTTGGTCCTTCTGCGTCTCTGCTAGATATCGTCTTCAGTTTCCGTACCACGTACGTGAGTAAGTCTGGTCAGGTGATCTTTGACGCCCGTCTGATCTGCATCCATTACATGACCACCTGGTTCATCATCGACCTGGTGGCAGCGCTGCCTTTTGACCTCCTCTACGCCTTCAAAGTCAGCGTGGTGGGTATAGAGACATTACCTTTATATTTATACATAGTCAGTGTGGTGGGTATAGAGACATTACCTTTATATCTATACATAGTCAGTCAGTGTGGTGGGTATAGAGACATTGCCTTTATATCTATACATAGTCAGTGTGGTGGGTATAGAGACATTACCTTTATATCTATACATAGTCTGTGTGGTGGGTATAGAGACATTACCTTTATATCTATACATAGTCTGTGTGGGAATAGAGACATTACCTTTATATTTATACATAGTCAGAGTGGGTATAGATACATTACCTTTATATCTATACATAGTCTGTGTGGGTATAGAGACATTACCTTTATATCTATACATAGTCAGTGTGGGCATAGAGACGTTACCTTTATATCTATACATAGTCCGTGTGGGTATAGAGACATTACCTTTATATCTATACATAGTCAGTGTGGGTATAGAGACATTAACTTTATATCTATACATAATCCGTGTGGGTATAGAGACGTTACCTTTATATTTATACATAGTCAGTGTGGTGGGTAAAGAACCATTGGTTAGTTATCTATACAAAGTCTGTATGGTGAGTATAGAGCCATTACCTGTTTATATGTAGTCAGCCTAGTGGGTGTAGGGCCATTGGCTCATTATTTATACATAATCAGCCCATAAAATGAGTGCCATCAATTTGACCAGTATGGGGCTGTTCAGACAGATGTCAGCTCAGAAGGTTGGATGATATGTCCAACAGAGCTCAATTGCCAGTTTAAATGAATGATTGTGGGCATTTGGCATACAAGGACCTAAATCAACTTAACATCTGAGTTATTGGTGCGCTTTCAAACTAAAATGGCTGGATCTATTGAGAGCAAAATAAAAGAGATTGAGTTACCAGAGATAGGTAAACATCAGCAATATCTAGCACCATGTAAATGCAACTCTCCAGCGTTGGAAGGTTGTTATCAGTGGCTCAGTCTTCAGATACATTCTGTGCTTGTTCACTCACTGAGAGAAACATTTTAAGGATCCTTATTTCTCTATAGCTTTGGTAGACTGTAGTGGATATCGTGCTTGTAAACACACACACACACACACACACACACACACACACACACACACACACACACACACACACACACACACACACACACACACAATTGCTACAAAATCATAGAGACTTTCTTTGGTAACAGAGACAGTGTGTATGTCTCTGTTTCTTGCTCCCCCGATGGATCAACAGGAAATCAAACCGGGGGCTCCATCGGGGCTAATTTAAACTGAGCTGGGATGGAGAGAATGAGAGAAAGAAAGACGATACACTATTCACTGTAAATAAAGAGCCCAAGAGCGAGAGAGTGACAGGACAATTACGGAGAAGTGAGGAGGAGTTGGAAACAGTTAATAAAGGAGAGGCAGAGCACGAGAGGAAGGATCATTAAGAAAGGAGGGAGGGGTGCACTCCTGTCCAAAGTAAACAAGTGGAATGTCTCTTTAGCAAAGTTACATCTATACCATGTGGCTGATTCATTTTGTGCTGGGTCACGAAATGTTTTTCACTGCCTTATCAATCAAATAAATAAATGCTTAATTAGTCCGGTTTCATAATTTAAGAAAGGCTGACGAAGAGGCTAAAGAAGATAGGGGGACGTTAAAAGACAAACGGATGACTGGTTATATACAATAAATAGGCAATGAGTGAACAGGTAAGCACTGTTGAGGCGGGATATGGAAAGGAAAAGAACAGATAGAGCAAAGGAGAGAGAGGGGGGGGGGGAGAGAAAGAGAGTGTGAGTGTGTGTGAGAGAGAGAGAGAGAGAGAGAGAGAGAGAGAGAGAGAGAGAGAGAGACCAAGAAAGAGTGTGTGGGAGAGAGAAACAGAGCGAGAGAGAGGGTGCTCCAGGCGAATGGCTCTCTAGGTTCCAGACTCTATTATTGGAAATACCATGGTCTCCCAGAGGAGGACGGTTTAGGGCGCGCGGGCACCAGGGCATGGGCCGCCAGGGGAGCCACGGCGCGGCCCGTAATTGCCGAGTGTTTGGAGTGATGTCCCTGCTAAGACTGCGGGCCATATTTCACCAGAATGAGATGAGGGGCCCTGTCCTCAGCCTCTCCACTGTTTCCCTTTCCTGTGGCTCTACTATTGTCCAACGTGCAGATTCTAATGCCATATACCTTCTTTCTCTCTCTTCCCTCCTGCTATCCCACACTCCTTCTGCGCATTGCGCTCACTTTCATCACTTTTTCCTCCCTTTTTTCTCTTTTTGCGCGTCTGTAATTTAGCGGTTTGATATGTCTTCTCACTGTCAAACAGCGGTGCCGTGACCAGAGCTCTCCACACTCAAAACTCTGTCCAAGCAGCAAACTGTGGAGCTGTTACAATGAGTCCATTCCCTCTATCACTTCCTCTCACTTAGAAGGTCTGCCATGACGTTAGGAGATCCTGTGGTATCTGCTAAATGACATCATTACTCAAAGGCCCCAGGCAGCTGACGTCTTTATTAATACTTTATGGGGTATGATGAGGATTTGGGCTCTTGTGAATTCCGTCCTCGGGCTACTGACGACTAACTGACGTTGGAGCGTTCGGAAGGCCCGCGCCACAGCTGCTCCTTTTCAGGCTTGATTCTAAACCAGTGAAAAAACAAGCCCAGCCAATCCCAGCTACGTGATTGGCCTGTAGAGCTAGAGGCGGGCCTCAAGGGGACAATACGATGAGCTGTCATGCACTCCAACAAACACATACACAAAAACACAAACGCCCACGCAAAGGCCTTAAATCCAATGGGATTGGTAATGTCGAGTAGCAAGAATTTACGTTTGATACCTGACACTGAATGGACGTCTAACGGAACAGCAAGGGAAATAAAAAGGTACACGTTGAGAAGGGAAATAAGGCAGAGAGGACGGCATCCACTGTGTACAGCATATGTTTTCCACAAGAGAGAAAGAAACAGCTGCTGCTCCAAATGTATTCCATTAGATTATCAGATTTTTTGGTCTTTCTCTCTCTCTCCCTACTTCATCTAATTGCTCCATTGTTTCCAGCGCCTCCTGCCTCCTTTTTCTGTCATGTAAACCTTTTTCCAAGCAATTCCATCCAACTTTCTACCCACCTCACATGCACCAGTTTGAGCACCGCTCCACTTCCAATGAAGGAGACTCCCTCTTGCTCCCCCTCTCTCTCTCTCACACACACACACACACACACACACACACACACACACACACACACACACACACACACACACACCCACACACACCTGGTGTTACAGACAAAGGATATACCTCCCTCACGGTTACGGGTGCTTTGGTGTTATCCGTGCACGTGTGTGTCCGTGTGTGTGTGTGTCCGGTAGCCTCCTGTGGGATCGTGCTCTGGCAGGGCTCAGAGGAAGCATTCTTGATGGACCGCTGATGGAGCTTGCCTCAAGGAGCAGGTGCACAGCAGACGACATTCACCTCACCTCTCAAGCACCGGAACCTGGAAAAGCTCTCTGGGGATCTTTACATTAGTGTGGTGGCCCTGTAATGGTAGGCAGGTGTGGGACAGATGAACAGGTCGATAGTTGCAAAGACAAAGGGGGGGACGATCAAGAGACAGAGGGGCTGGCACACCTCTGGAGAAGCCTGGGATTGCTTTGATCAGCGTTTCTATGCCGGAGGGCCTTCATCCGTAAACATTGATACTGTAAGTGATGGAACTTTAATATGTAACGTAGCGTGGAGCCGGCTGGGTTTTTATGTTGTTTGAAATGTGTTAAAGTGACCCAAGTAAAGGGCTTAGTCTTCTCTTCAGCTCACTCTTGAGTTTTTCACCTTTCCACCCTTTTGTAAGGGACAGCCAGAGAGAGACAGAGAGAGACAACGAGATAGACAGACAAAGAGAGAGACAGAGACAGAGAGACAGAAAGAGTCAGAGAAAAAAAGAAATAGAGAAAGAGAGGGAGACGTGCCACGGGTTTCTATGCAGACGTATTCAACTTCTACCTGGTTTATCACTGTTCCTGTGAACTTTATTGTCTGCCAGGGCAACACAGGGAGATTGCGATTCACTTTCATATCCTTCCTTGTTAAATACCGAGCTGCCTGTTCGGGCATCCGTGCTGCTTGAAAACCTCTCTCTCTCTCTCTCTCTCTCTCTCTCTCTCTCTCTCTCTCTCTCTCTCTCTCTCTCTCTCTCCTCTCACTGACTTTGGCCTTGAGCAGAAAATGTTTGAGTGTCAGAAAATGAAAGGAGTTTAGGTGGGAGCATGCGTTATGTTTGATCTCGGCCAGGAGAACAGGAAGGGTCTGGATTGCGGTTTGACAGTAGAGAGTCACTGTTTCTGATATGATTTAAGAGGGATAACAATGGTTCTGAAAGCCATGATAAAGTAGTTACTGGCCACTCAGATAACGCTATGTTTGAACACATGGTCCCCCCACCCCCACACACACACCAGCTCTCGCTGACCCGGCCTCTGCCCTCAGGTCTCGGTGGTCCACCTGCTGAAGACTGTGCGTCTGCTGCGTCTCCTTCGGCTGCTCCAGAAGATGGACCGCTACTCGCAGCACAGCACGGTGGTGCTCACCCTGCTCATGTCCATGTTCGCCCTGCTGGCCCACTGGATGGCCTGCATCTGGTACGTCATCGGCAAGAAGGAAATGGAGGCCAACCCAGACCCCTGGGACATCGGTGAGCGAAGGGACCGGATTGGAGGGCGATGGTGGGGGGGGGTGGGGGGGGTGGGGGGGGGGGGGGGGGAATGCTCAGGGCAGGTTTGATTGCTCTCCAACATCTTTTGCACCACAGTGTGGAGTGAAGGAGATGATGTTTCATGGTGTCGTGATCAGGAAAGTGCAGATGTGCATGCATCAGTAGCATGTGTGTGTGTGTGTGTGTGTGTGTGTGTGTGTGTGTGTGTGTGTGTGTGTGTGTGTGTGTGTGTGTGGGTTGGTATACTTATATATACGGATATATATACACAGTCCATATAAATATATTATATATGTATCCATATATCTATTTATATGTATATATATCTGGAGAGAAAGAGAGAGAGGGAAAGACAGAGACAGAGAGAGAGAGAGACAGAGAGGGAGAGTGATTTTCTGCAGCATAGGGATTCTCATTGTAATTAATGATGCAGCCTCTGGGCTTCCCCTGAGCATCCCAAACCAGACCATAATGAGGCCGCCAGGACTGATCCCTGGTCTGTGGTCCCTATCGATGAGACGGTCCCTATCCTCAATGAACTCTCTCCTGTATTTCCAAACTGATCCCTGGCTAGTATTGATGCACAGGTCCCTATCCTCAATTATCTCTATCCCACATATCTAAACTGCTTCTGGGTCAGTATTGACGGAGCCATGAGAACAAATCTATTTTCTTTCTTTACCAATTACGGTGCTTCAGTGTCAGAGACTGTTCTTGGGTCAGTATATCAGACTGGAGGAGTCATGTGGTAAAGCCCAATTAATCAATCCTGAAGCTGATCCCGAGTCAGTGTCGGGAGTCTGTGGGAGAGTCCCACCCAATTACCATTCTTCAATGTCTCATGTGGGTCTCCTGGGCCCTTCCAACTGTTGCCCCGCTGACGTCATTAACGCTACTGTTCTGACCTGGGATCTGTTCTGGTTGCCAGGTTCCTCGTACCCCTCCAGTGCTGATCTTTTGGCTGTCCTTATTCTGGATTCAGGCTATGGTGGTACTGTAGTGTAGTGTATGTGTGAAGTGTGAGGAGGAGAATAGCAGCGCTTCAGCTCTGGAAGAGCTGTGCCCAGAACCAAGTCCTAAGGCATCATTTTCATTTTTGAACGTAAAATCAAATTCTTTTCACATAATAGGCTGGTTCCTCAGTCTTTCTATTGCTTAATGTTCACTACAAAGCAATTTTCTTGTCATAGACACAAAGCAAATTCAACTGGAAAAATCTGTGAGAAAAAGGATGAGAAGAGCTTTTCTTGTCTAATTAGAACAATTTTCCTCATCATCGTCTATCTGTTTCTTTTTCCTGTTTGTCTCTCTCCTTGCTTTCCGTTTCCCTCAAATCTCCTTCTTGTCCTTATCTCCCTTTCCAAACCCCCCCCCTTCTATCTATTCGTCCCCTCTCTCCCGTCCGTACCTCCATCACCTCGTCCCCTCCAGGCTGGCTCCACGAGCTGGGGAAGCGGCTGGAGTCTCCCTACTTCTCCGTGGAGGGGATCAACGGCACGGCTGGCAGTGGGCCGGCCATCCGGAGCGTCTACATCGCCTCACTCTACTTCACCCTCAGCAGCCTCACCAGCGTGGGCTTCGGCAACGTGTCGGCCAACACCGACGCCGAGAAGATCTTCTCCATTTGCACCATGCTCATCGGAGGTAGGAAGGGCGATAGGAAACGTGGGCAGCACGCTCGCAGGGCTGTACGTAAAGCGGCACATCAACATAAGCGCTTTAGTAATCTAGGCTGACAGTGACAAATGGCTACTCTTTTGTAACAGATGGGTTTGATGGTCTCTGGTGGCGCCTTTTGGCTGGTGAGAACTGGCTCGCTGAACTGGGGGTTTGATTGTTTGGGTTGATGTGAGGTCGCAATAGCGGAGTTCTCCCTGTGGAACGCCCAGCCTTGGCTGCGCTAAATGTCCCTTGCTGCCTGGGGGCAATCTCACCCCCCAACACAGAGGCAGACGCTAACACAAACAAACACACACACACACACACACACACACACACACACACACACACACACACACACACACACACACACACACACACACACACACACAAACACAAACAAACATACCCACACATACATACATACACAGATACACATAAGCTCAGACACACTTCCTGTGTGCATCGACGTGAGTTGATAGCACTTATACACCACACCAGAAACATATGAAATGTGCTGTTGTTAGAGGGAGAGATGGGATCATATCCTTGTGAGGGTGCGTGTATAAGTGACGCTGATAAAACCTTCTGCTCGCTTTGACCCTTGAATGCTGATCTGTGCTTAAAGCATGCAGACAACATGAGTTACATTACACATAATAATAAATTATTGTCCGAGCCAACGACTGCCGTTACCCCCCGCTTTATGAATAGTTCCCTACCTCCATTTACACATCTTCTTCCTCTTCCCCAGCACTGATGCACGCCCTGGTCTTTGGCAACGTGACGGCCATCATCCAGAGGATGTACTCGCGCTGGTCCCAGTACCACACGCGCACCAAGGACCTGAAGGACTTCATCCGGGTCCACCACCTGCCGCAGACGCTCAAGCAGCGCATGTTGGAGTACTTCCAGACCACCTGGTCCGTCAACAACGGCATCGACTCCAACGAGGTACGGCACGGCACAGGGCAACACACCATGCCTGGTCCCCCACTTCCAATCGGATGCAGCGGTCCATGTACACGACCGCATGTTTATATCAGGGCGTTACTGTTTTCCGTACGACCAACCACCCTCCATTTGGAGGCATTCAACAAACACGATGTTGGCCACCCTATATTTAAGTTGACTCTGTCGGTGAAACACGACTGACCCCATGTTTTGTCACCAGTGGGAATGGTGGTGTGTGGCGATAGAATCAATGCACTCGAATTCACAATCGACCCCCGTAAGAGTTGCTGCATGTATAACTCCTACTGTTACTGTCTGGAAGGCAGGGATCAAGAACGGTGTAGCGATTTCTAGATAAAGAGCGATTCCTTCGAATGAAGTAGGATAGCCAGTGGGACAGGATATAATAAAGCTACATACCAGGTGAGACTCAATAATGAGACAGACAGACCAGGTTCCTGAGAAAGAGACAAGGGCCGGGGGGAGACAGACTGTGACCCGTCCCTCCCGGCTCTGTTTGCCTGGGAGACATCAGGACACAGCCGAGCCTTTGGACAGCGTGATGAATCACAAAGCGATGCATTATTGATAAGACTGTTGATTAAACTCTGCCCTAGCATGGGTGACTCATCGACCACTCGTTTTACAGGTCAATGTCCAGGCGTGGGGATCGACTGACAGACACAGACAGACAGACAGACAGACAGACAGACAGACAGACAGACAGAC
>CM030182.1:7200193-7320193 GCA_017639675.1 Aplochiton taeniatus | reverse complement strand
CTGGTGGATAGATAGATGGGTGGAGAGGGGGAGGACGAGAGAGGGACCGAGTGTGGGAGGAAGAGGAGGAGGAGGAGGACGCTCTTCGGAGAACATGTACTGTTTCACTGATAGGTGAAAAAATGGGACCCAGCAGAACCAATTTCCATTCAGAGCCCATTAGACCCAGTAGGACATGGTGGATATGTTCCTCTGTGGCCGTCATAATATTTACTTTGGAGGCTCCACTGTCTCTTGTCGTGAGAGGAGACTCAGGTGTCTTCTACGTATGCTGTAGATTACATGCACAGTAGCTCGCCAGTGTAGTAGAGGAGCTGTTGGGCTGTGTCGGTAGAACCAGAGCTAAGACTGTTAGGTACAGAAACAAGTAAACAAGCAACAAGGGAGGGAGGAAGCCGAAGTAAAAGAATGATAGGGGTGCAGATTTTCTCTCTCTCTCTACCCCCCCCCCCCCCCTCTCTCTCTCTCTCTCTCGCTCTCTCTCTCTCTCTCTCTCTGAGGGTGTTTGACAGGTTGTCTCTCAGTGTGGTTCCGCGGGCCGATAATCCTCACCTTGGACAGTCCATACCTGTCGCCCTGGGGGACGGAAGGGGGGCAAAGAGGGAGAGGGTTGGTTGGTACAGCCTGGGTTGGTACAGCTTGTTACCCCTCTCGCCTCACAAACACGGATACACACAAACACAGACTACCTGTTTTCCCTTACACTCCTACTCTAGGTGAGGACGGCTGGGTTGCAAAATAGCTTTCAGGGCGAGATGAAGTCTTGCAGAAACTTTTGGGTGATCCGATTTGTACTGCTCAAACTGTATAGGACTCTAGCGGTATAATAAAGAACCATTTATCTCTGGCCCTGGATACTCGAGCCAGCAAAACTAAAAAGGTGGTGCTAAATGATGCTAGATAAGTCATTACCCTCAGACAGTTTTATCCCCAAACAATTTGTACGCCTTTGGCTGAAGCGTATCACTTATTCACATCAAAGGCTTTCATTGAATCTGCATTTTGTGTAGGTTTCAGTCTTTCTCATGAACACGCATGTCGTTTGACCTTTGTGACCAGGAAATCTCACCCCCGATGACCTCATCAAGGTGGAAGGCAGAGGACCAACTAGCTGGGATTCACAGAGGTCACCATGGTGACCTCCACTTTTCTTAAACCCCAATCAACTCTCATACACGAGACATAGAACAACTCCAGCCTCCTTGGAGCGTAACAACAGTCATTGCTCCTGAAACAAATACCTAGGAGAAGCGGCTGGCGTACACAATTAGACAGGGCAAATCTTTAGTCATGTAAAGATGAGCACCCACACATAGAAAAACATTCTACATTAAATATGTATTGTACCTTTAAAGATAGCATCTATTCCCCTCTCTCCCCTCACTATCTCGCTCCCTCCCTCAAGACACTGATCAAAGTCTCTGTGTAAACTATTGCTCCGATAAAAATAGAGGAGCCGAGAGTGGCAGGGCGGTCCAATCCTCCACGCCGTCAACACAATTTCAGCGCCGCCACCTCATAGGCACACGGTCTATTGGGAGGATGAGGAGCCAATAAAAGATCCCATACTGCGAGAGAGAGAGAGGTGCTGGAAGTAGAGGTCGGCCGTAATCACTGACCCTGGATCAGTTTAATCTATTTCCACAGCGTCAGGTTGCGCCAACGACTGACTCTGCGTCAGTGAGTGCCTGCTGCTTCCACCGCACACCGTGGGCTGTACACCAATAGGCTCTAATGAGGTCGGTTAAGTGTCAAAGGTGGATTCTGTAGAGAACTCCGTGGCTTAACCCTCTGGTGCGCTCTCCGCTCTGCGGGTGGGATCACCGGGCACAGCACATCAAAGAGCAGTGTGCATGGACAGGCTGCTTATGAGAGGGCCCTGTTTAAACAGCACACACACACACACACACACACACACACACACACACACACACACACACACACACACACACACACACACACAGTCTTACATGTGGCATAGGGCTGTTTCCTGTCAGTGTTTGGTGCTGAAGAACTTTTTTTTGTCTTCTTGTCCCTAAATGTTATCAAGGCGTGCTTGTGTGTGTTCGCGTACGTTTGCATGCCCATAAGAGATGTGTTGCTCGACCCGTTCTGGCCGTGGCACATGCCACGTGTCAGCTCTCACGTCCTTCCGTGTTCCTGCAGTCTCTGCTTCCATGACTCCGAGCTGGAGAGTCGGTCCAGCTGTGTGCTGATGTGTCTAATCCCATGGCGTGATGATTAACCATGTATGCTCTGACGGGCCCAGGCAGCTGGCCGTCTGGCAGCCTGCCCTTATTGTGCCCTTTGCGGCCAGCAGGACGTTACACTGAGCCTGGACAGGAGCGACACACAATGGCTTTGTTCGTTAGGACAAAGCGGCCCCAAATGGCCTCACCAACTACGGACGCTTGTCATAGATTGGAATCGTTGAGTGTTTTGAGTAGTTTTCACATTGACGGCCTGATTTGAACAGTGTCTGTGCGTCTCTTTGTGTGCCCCCCGCAGGTGAGCTCCCTGGGGAAGGAGGTGGCGGAGCTGGGGCGCGTCATGAGGAGCATGGCCCACCTCCTGGAGTCCCTCATGCCCACGCCTCCTCAGCCCGCTGTGGTCTGTCCCACACACTGCTCCCCTGGACACCCCACGCACCTGTCCCAGCCCACCCCTCTTCAGCCCTACCCCTTCCGCCCGCCCTCTCAGACTGGCCCCTGGTGGCCGGACGCCCCGCTATCAGCCCCCTCCCCTTGCACAGCCCCTCCTTCTCCGGTCACGTTCCCCAGATGGCAATCCAGGCTCTGTCACTCCCCCTCGGACCCACAAAGACTGCAGAAGGTCTGGCTGCCTCACCCGCCCTGTCCCAGTCCCGGGCCCCACTCCTCCCCTCCCTACCCCTCCCACACAGCCCCCGTCCAGCCAACCTTATCCTCCCCGTCATTTGCCGATTCCCTGGCTCCCTCGCCCCTCAGCTCGCCTGGGACGTCACACTTCGGAGGACAGAGGGGTAGCAGCATGCTGTCGAGATCCCATAGCCTGGAGACCTCCCTACCACTTCTGTGTGGCGGGAACCAAGCGGGCATCCTCCCTCCCCATCAGATCTCTGGGAGTCTGCCCCGACCTGGACCTGGTGGGACCTCGCAGCACCAGAACAGGGGTTTGTAGCAGACTGCCTTCCAGCCTACCTGAACTTAACAGAACCCGGTGCTGGAGCTGGTACTGGACTTAAAAGCCTCACTGAATGCCAGGTTCCAATGCCAGTGGGAACCCTGTCATAGGGGCTCACCCCAATACGATATCTCACTTTACGTTTCTTTCCAAGGCACGTTTTAATTCTACTAGCATGAAAACAGTGTTGTAGAGAGGGCTTAGGTCTGTTAGGTTTACCTTGTATAGAGTAGAATAGTGTCAGCGAGGGGCTATAGATGGGTTGTAGCATAGCTGCATGAAGAGCGCTCTGACTGGGTGTTATTCTCTTGGCTTGACCCCAGGCTCAACGGAGAAGAACAGAAGAACCACACCATTACGGATAACAGGGGGAGAGGGTCAGAAAGGAAGGTGGGGGGAGGTCGACATTTTCTATGGTGCTGTTCAGCTCCTGACTAGCAGGGGTTTTTCGGCCCCTGTCTGGTAGCCTGGATGTGGGCACTGGTGAGTGCGTGAGTGGGAGGGCTGGTTGGATGGGTTCTGTTGGAACGGGAGTAGAGGATGCTGTGTGTAGGGAAAGGGTGGATTGTCAGAGTTTGCTCTTTAGTGCTGGCCCTCAGGGGGAGGAAAGGGGGGAGAGACAAAGAGGAAGGGGAAAGGGGGAAGGGGGGTACGTCACGCCGGGGGCAACACAGCCCCTGCTGTCGTCTGTCACACTGTGAAGCACAGTGAAGGGACTCTGTCCCGCTCTCTCCACAGTTCCCTCTGTCTCTCTCTCTTTCTCTCTCTCTCTGCTAATTAAAAAACACACTCTCCCAGTGTCTCTCTTGTCTCTCTTTTTCTCTCTCTCTCTCGCTCGTCCTCAGCCCCCCCCCCCTCTCTCTCTCTCTCTGCATGTATTCCGAAGCCTTTTAAGTAGTGCCTGTAGACACACATTAACACGCTGCATGTCACTCTACGGAAATGTAGCTTGCCATTTATCTATTTAAAGGGAACATGGTTCATGCTTTTAATAACTGAACCTGACATTTATTGATGCGTATTTATAGGGTCGGGGGTCTATTTACAGAATTAGGTCAATTTTAGACACAAGGAGGCTAGGGACACCCCTGTAGTGAATTGGGCAGAAGCGATCTGCAAATACCTAATTGGTTCATGATCCATTATTAAGGCCATTTCTCCAAGTGTCACCCATGGTTAACTGCTCTGAGACCTATATCCCTGATCAGAGAAAAGGCAATATTTCCACTATTTCAAAGCACAAGAAAAAAAATTAACTTTTATATTTCTATGAATGTATCAATACAGAATATGTATTTTTTTACCTTGTGGAACACGGGTGGGTATAGAGGGTGTTTTTGAAGTGGCCGTGTTGTTAGCCTGTTATCAGCCAATGCAGTGTTGCCCAGGTCCTAGCCTTGTCTCCCACAGACTTAAATCTCCTTATTCACGCAGGATTGCCTCTTGGCACTTTCTGCTGACGGAATGTACTGTAATCAAATGATCTTTTCTCCCTTTTCATTTTGATATTATTAGATAAAAACCTGTTATGCTAATAAACAACAAATATGACTGTTACGTCTGGCGTCTCTGTTTGGTAGAAAGATGTACGTAAGGGCCAGGGATATGCCACTTTGTCGGGTACCACTGCGTCTGAAAAACTCTTCACCATGCATACATTCGAGGATGTCGGTTGATGCAAAAAAAAATGCTGTTTGATTTACTACAAAAGTCAATGGATTGAAAGCAAAACAAACTGCTTCGGCCACCTTCGTTTGGCATAACGTAGGAGGCAACTGCAGGAGACCCAAGTATTGATAGATATGTGAAGACATCAATATACTGTAAATATGAAAAGGCTGTTTGTACTGTAACATATTATTTGAATCAAACATATTTTAACTACACCAAATGATTGAACTAATTTATAGTGTAGAAGGAAAGGTTGTGCGGTATTCAAACACACTGTACAATCTGTTTCACTCTCTTGTCCCACTTGAAAAGCAAGGATTGAAATAATAATTTCTCTGCCATTCTCATGTTGGCTAACATGTCTTCTTTGTAAATTGAAGTGTGTGTGTTCCTTTTTGTGCTCGTGTACGGTGTGTCTGGACAATGCTCTCTGCTGGCCTTTGTTGTGGCAGGGGCCACGGCTCAGCAGAGGCCAAAGCACAGCGTCGTCATGTTTCATCAGTGACGTCGGAGGGGGCAAGGCTATGCATGCATGACTTAGATTGCAGTCACACACTTTTCATATGTTCAGCTGCTTTTTCCCGGCCACCATCCATCCTCAGGTGGGTGGGTGGAGTTCGTTAGGACCTGTGTGTGTTTATGTGTGTGGGTGTGTGTGTTTATGTGTGTGAATGTATGTGTATATGTGTGTGTGTGTGTGTGTGTGTGTGTCTGTGTGTGTGTGTGTTGGCAGGGCAGGGGCGTGTAGTGAGGGTTTGTGAGTAAGAGGGTAATATAGGTTTGGTCAGGGCGACGGCAATGAAGATATGTGTGTTTAAGGGCGGAGAATGGGGACCTAGGGACGAGGGCTGCAAAGCATTCAACGCTGTTATGTGTTCTGCCGGGGCCGTGGGTGTGTGTTGATGATGATTTGTGTGTTTAGCGACAGCTCGCACACATCTGTACGGAACTTGTTGTTTGGCCCTGCCTCCTGAAAACCATCCATATTTAATAGCACACACACTATCCCATCCTGTCTGTTTACGCACCATCTTCTCCACCTGCGATCCGGCTCATATTTTATTCACAGCTTTCCACCTCCTTTTATTTATCATTAGGAGAGGAAGGACTTCGACAAGCGATCCTCTGTAAAACTAAAGACACAGTGAGAGTGGTGAAGGAGAGGAAAGGAGTGGGGTGCAAAGCAGAGTGGGGGAGCGTATGGGAAAGAAGAGGTGCAGGGGAATGAACATGCTTGGAGGTTAATGTCACTTGTTCCACCCATCTATTAAACACCCATTAGTTCTTTATTGCTTGTGTGTGTGTGTGTGTGTGTGTGTGTGTGTGTGTGTGTGTGTGTGTGTGTGTGTGAGTGTGTGTGTGTGTGTGTGTATGTGTGTGTCTTGGTTTGCGTATGCGCTCGTGTGTGTTTCTTTGTTCAATGTGCTCTTACCGATGGCCCTGACCCATATTCACAATCAAATTCTGTGAATTCTGTAAAATACAATACTTCTCCCTCAAATACAGTTTTCCATTCTTCCATTTAAATGAATACTTTATCCAATTGAAAGCAGACTCTCCCTGTGTCCTCTGCCCTAGTTTTCAGCACAAAAATCACCCCGCTCTGTACCGGAGGAGGGAGACTTTCCCATACTCAGAAAACATAAAACAGTTTCTTCAAAATGGGTCTCAGTGCATCTCTGGTTGTGTGTAGTGCAGGCCAGGTGCTTTGTGCATCTGTCAGTCATTACTGCTTTCAATGAGGAGTCGACCTCATGGAGGTCAAACAGACAGTCTGTTGGGTGAGAGACACGCTGGATGCAGGGAGATGGACCTGGCCAAGTGTTTGGTCTTGTGTCCGACATCCCCGTGCATATGGAAAGATGAGCCCGCGCGCGGAAGGAAGGAGAGGCGCCTGATTGCAGGAAAACTTGCGTGTTTGCTGAACGAGTGTGGGTTGTCTCTAGGGAGTCCTGCTGCACGCCAAGGGGGAGCGGCGAGAACAATGCGCATGTCACAGAGAGAGATTAATGGTGCCCCCACTGTGGTTGAGGTAGCTCTGAATATGTCCGTCAAGTGATTAGACAGTGAGGACTTCTGAATTGCTTCTTTTGCTGCTCACCTGTCTGTAAGTGGTTTAGTATTTCTGAAAGTCCGGGTTGAATATAATTACCACCTAGTCTCCATGCTACAGTGCACGTCTCCGGAGTCCAAGTGCCTGTCCTGTCAAGTCAGGACAGTAGCTGGTAGTTTGAGAAATATGTATCTTTAACAACATACTAGTGACCTTTCTTCCATTACTTTCTGCCTGTAAAATGTTATCTGAGACCCGAAAAGTCTGTCTCACATTTTAAGATTTCACCAGGTCAGGCTGAAGAACGATGCCTGTCCTGTGGAAAAAGACAGGAATAAATTAGAAAGCATAGAGCCGTCCAAACTTCAGGCTAACATCACAGCTCTCCCTGTGAGGTACCGATAAGTAAAATCTACCAATAATGAAATTGCTTTGTGTGCGTCTCCCACGCTTGTTAAACGCGACACGTCAATGACTTGCATCGTAAATCACCGGGCGACGGTGGCAGAGGGGAGCTAAATTGGTTTGTGTGCGGCGCTGGGGAAAATCTGCCCGCGGTGCAGAATGCAGTGTAGCAGATATTCTGTCAGACCATACCACTCACTTTGCTCTTGTACTTGTACCACCTGACAACTAAACCCCCATTTGTATAAGATGTTGCAAAAAAAAGCATTTGAGCAACATTGAAATGAGAAAAAAGGGCTTTTTATAGTTTATGCTTAGGCTGCTCAGTTCATTTTTCTTGGATATAGTGAGAAACTAGAAAAAAACTTGAGCATAAGTGTAGGGGGAATATGCTACTACTTATGAAATGTGTATGGTAGACAATATCAATATTTATAGTTTATCAATGAATTCTTAAATTAATATTCTAATCGATCAATTTGATTAATAGCCTAATTAAATCTGTTACGAGCCACCAGCCGTTATTTTAGTTTAACAAGTCTTAGTGGGAAACCAGGTGTTTAACTTTTATCATTATCTTGAAATAATGCCAAAGTAAAACGTATCAATCTCTGATCTGAAGTGTAGTGAATCCTAAAGTCATGTGAATGGCTGCATGCAGAGCGGAAACAAAGCTTAATGCAGAACCATAATCTTTATTACTAGTCTAAGCAAGATATTTACAAGAATATACAATGATTAACTGATGGATGAATGATAATGGGCTATTGTAGGGTGAACTGGGGTATGAATCTCTTATCTACACATCATCATGCACGTGGCACAAGTAGTTTATAAAAAGCTAACAACCTGCATTAAATCATAACACAGCCTTTGATAAAGTTATTCTGCACCAAATGCAAATGCATGAGAAAGAGTTACGTTACTAGGACAGAGGTTGCAGCGATCGTTATAATCCAAAGTTTGATGCTGGTGAGGCCTGGTAGGTAGGGGAAAAGCCTTGTGATTAGAGTTTTATTGTTCGTGATGGTAGCTCAAAAGGAACATATACAAAAGTTAAAGACTCTCCTAGATAAATCTGCCAGGGATCTAAGGTCATAATTAACTGACAAAAGTAGCTGACAATTTTTCAAATCTGTGATCAGTCCCATTTTGACGTCTTCCTTCTCATGTACTTCTCCCCTTCACTGTGAACAGCTTCATACAGTTGCTGATCGTTCTCTTTCACTGCGTGCAGGTAGCCAAGATAGCCAACGCATAATATCCTACTTACTAATAACAGAACGTGTGGTATTCAGATAGTTTGCGCCATTATTTTGACCCATTGAATGGAGGGTGGTCTCCCTCCATCAAAGGTGAAGCAAAACGCTCATAAAGCCTAAGAGAGCAAAGACCATCTTCTGTCAAGAGTTTTGTACTTTGTTGAGATGGGGTGTGTCTCTTGACTATGATATCCTCGTTTGAGTGACCAGAATTGGTTTAGCTTCCACGGGGGTACAGAGGTGTCAAGGACCGAGATCAGAATTTTGCCATCATACCTAAATTCTTTCAATGTCTACTTATACAGCGTTTAAATGTTCTATAAACTTTTATTACAGTTTTTCTCAATCACTAAACCCACTATTTAGAATCAAAATTCCTTTAATCAAACCAACAGCACAGCCATCGAAACAGAAAACCATTTCTCTACAACAGTATACCATTTATCATTGATATCACACAAAATGCAGATGCTAAGCAGTCTTTTGGAAAACAGATCACGCAATTCTCTAACTGAAGTTACAATTCTCTACACAAACATCAAAAATCTTTTGTGTAACTCATGTCTACAAAACAAAATAATCTTCTCACAGTGGATAACACTTACTCCTCATAAACTTAGACCATAGCTACACTAATTGACACTTGATGTGCAAAATATTAACACTTGTTATCAGTCAATCACCCCATTGAAAAAGGTAACTGCATGGAATGTACTGTATACCTTACAGTAATGATGTCACATTGAAAACATTTACATGACAGAATTTGCATAACTGTACTTAAAATATTTTTTTAAATGGGGCCGGTAAAGCTATAATAGTGTTGATATGACTTGCATAGCTCTTTGAGATTTTCATATGGGGAGGATTAGCTATAGTTGACACTAGAGCAATACATTTTTACAGTCAGTAATTGTGGTCTTTTCCTTTTTGCACATCGAGAAATGTTTTTTTTTTGTATTGGGGTGAATTGAGTACTTCACTTCCATGTAAATGAATTGCTCACAGCTGATATCAATGCCTTTCCTAATAGAATGCCTGAGGTATGGCACATACTTGTGTAATTGTAATTAGTGAGAATCATATGAAAGACCTCCCTCACTACAGTAAGATGTTTGTGTGAACAAAATGGCTGATCGAGTAGGTAGAGGAGTTCTGAGAGGAAGAAGGAACCCTGTTGTTCAGAGAGGAAGAGGGAGGGCTGATGTTCAGAGAGAAAGAGAGAACCCTGTTGTTCAGAGAGGAAGAGGGAGGGCTGATGTTCAGAGAGGAAGAGGGAACCCTGATGTTCAGAGAGGAAGAGGGAGGACTGTACGTATGCGTGGTGGAAGAGTTGAAAGGGGAACGATGCGAACAGTAGTTTCGGACAACACCCGTGCAACTATTGTGGACCACGTCATAAACCATGGCATGTCCCTCAGTGAGGCTGGCCGAAGGGTTCACCCCAATATACCGAGATCAACAGTGGCATCCATTATTAGGATCTTCAGGCACGAAAATAGGTAAGCTACTGTAACCCTTTTTTACAGCACTTCATGCATTTCTATTTTTATGTAGGTTTCGATCACTGTTTTTATATTACAGTACATAACGTTCTCAAATATTTATTGATAGAACTGAAAGAGCATCCCGCTCTGGTGGCAGAGGAAAGGCCTTTACTCCAGAACAAGAGTCTGCCATTGTTGATATGGTTGTGGCCAACAATGAAAGCCGCTTAAGGGAGATTCAGGCCAGAATAATTGCAGACCAGGATGTCTTCAGTAACATTCCATCTATAAGTGTTGCAACCATTGACCGGGTGTTAAAGAGGCACCACCTCAGAATGAAACAGATATATAAGGTTCCTTTGGAACGCAACTCTGACCGTGTGAAGGAGTTAAGGCACCGGTATGTACAGGTAAGGACCCAATCACAGTGATGGCTTGCCTATATTTTTAGTATGTCGGACTGCTTACAGTAATGTACAGTGGCTTGCAAAAGTATTCATACCCCTTGAACTTTTCCATATTTTGTCACATTACAACCAGAAACATAAATATATTTCACTGGAATTTAATGTGAAAGACCAACACAAAGTGGTATACAATTGTGAAGTGGAACGAAAATTATACATGATTCAAAACATTTTTTACAAATAAAAAACTGAAAAGTGCGGTGTGCAAAAGTATCCAGCCCCCTTTTCTCTGAGTCCAACCAATTGCATTCAGAAGTTGCCTGATGACTGCTAATGACTAAAATGAGTCCACCTGTGTGTAATCTAATCTCAGTACAAATACAACTACTCCGTGACGGTGTCAGAGGTTGGTTAAGAGAATATTGGGGAGTAAACAGCATTATGAAGTCCAAAGAACACACCAGATAGGTCAGGAATAAGGTTGTGGAGAAGTTTAAAGCAGGCTTAGGATATAAAAAGATTTCCCAAGCTTTGAACATCTCACGGAGCACTGTTCAATCCATTATCCGGAAATGGAAAGAGTATGGCACAACTGTAAACCTACCAAGACAAGGCCGTCCACCTAAACTTACAGGCCGAACAAGGAGAGCACTGATCAGAGACGCAGCCAAGAGGCCCATGGTGACTCTGGACGAAATGCAGAGATCCACAGCTCAGGTACCACCTCAGAATGAAACAGATATATAAGGTTCCTTTGGAACGCAACTCTGACCGTGTGAAGGAGTTAAGGCACCGGTATGTACAGGTAAGGACCTCAATCACAGTGATGGCTTGCCTATATTTTTAGTATGTCGGACTGCTTACAGTAATGTGAAACGGTCCTCTTTTTGTTTAATTTTCTTTAGCCAATGATGGAGCTGGAAGGAAATGCATTGCCACATGTTTTTGTATATGTGGATGAAGCAGGCTTCGACCTCTCCAAAGTGAGGAGACGTGGGAGGAACCTTATTGGGCAAAGAACAACAGTCTTTGTTCCAGGCCAAAAGGGAGGAAACATAACATTGTGTGCGGCTCTCTCGACACAAGGCGTCCTTGCTCACATCCCTGTAATGGGAGCATATAACACGCAACGTGTCCTTGCCTTCCTGGATGTCCTGTATGACTGACTTGTGCCACCAGAAGAGAGGGATCAAGTGAGGTCGGTTCACGTGGTCATATGGGACAATGTGGTATTCCACCACTCTCGTGCCGTGAGGGCATGGTTTAAGGCTCATCCACACATGGCCATGGAATTCCTCCCTCCATACTCCCCATTTCTAAAACCCATTGAGGAGTTCTTCTCTGCCTAGAGATGGAAGGTTTATGACCATCATCCTCATGACAGAAGGCCCCTTTTGGACACAATGAATGCTGGCTGTCGGGACATCTCTGCGGAATCCTGTCAAGGGTGGTGTCGACACGCAAGGAGATATTTCCCATGCTGCCTTGCAAGGGAAGACATACGCTGTGACGTAGATGAGGCTATGTGGCTAGACAGACGCCAAAGAGCAGATCAGTAAAGCTATATCGATCTTATTCTCTGCTTTACGGCTGATTTACATAATTTACCCATGTTATTGGTATTGCTATTCATCTTTTGTTTCTGTTACGGTACTCTTCTGAAAATGAGACAAATACAATGACATAGTAAACATACTGTTTTTCCTATATGCAAGTTTGTTTCTCCCAACTTGTCAGTTTTCCGTTCAGTTTCCAATATTGATAGCTTGAGGTTTGTGTATTGATTGTATTTAGTGTGCCACTTAGTAATGACTTTTCAAATAGTCTTCTAATGAGCTGACAAACGTTTGTTTTTGGAGAAGGTATCTGGTTTTGGAAGTGTTTTTTTTTTGTTTTGAGTGCCTTAGAGCATTTTGCAAGAAATGTATATTGTTATGGTAGAATGTGTTATTATGGTGACCGGAGTTTCAGTTATGAAAACACATTTGTCTCATAAGAGGACAATTTGTTCTGTTTCGATCGACTTATTCTTTTTTGTGACCAGTAGTTTCAGTTTTGGTAATGTAAGTGCATTTTGCAAAAGATATTCAGAGTTTTGGCAAGTGTGTTTCTGTTTAGATGGCTATGTTCTTGTTTTGAAGAAATGTATTATGTTTCAAAACAGTGGGTTTAGCAATTGAGAAACTGTAAGCTTGTGGCGCCTTGTTTTGAATGTTTCAATATCAAACATGGTTATATTAGCGGGGAAACATTCTAAAGAAATATAAAATGAGGCATGCAGTTTACAAACATACTTTTATACATCAATTATCCGTATTGTCAATATCTTAATATTCTGTGTTAGTGTTCTTTGGCAACAGTCTCTTAATCCTTATAAGAATCAGCTGTTTGTTGCTTATGCACAAAAGAGTGTTTCCAAGGCTTTCCTCCTTGAAAGATGTGTATTACACCGGTCTTCCTTTCTAGGAGGCAAGGACCAGGCCACGGGTTATCTAATTTGAGATAGCCGTTTCCGTCTCTCGGCTTGGAGAGTATCACACCTATCCTTTTGGCATAAAGAACTGACTTTTATGGCTCCTGATTCTCCTTTGATCAGAGCAGAAGGGGCTGGCATTTAGGAGTCTGACTATCCTACATGAGATCATGTAGAAAGTGGTTACTGTAAAAAATTGTGTTCGACCAGTTAAGTGAATAAACATATCCACAAGTTCTAAGAGCCTACAACAGCAGCATCATCTGCGGAAAACGAGAAGTGAAAACTCCCCAGGGCAACAGTTTTTACTCTTTCAATGGAGTCTGTCTTTCCATACCCAATTTTTAATTGAACAACTTTGGAGAAACTTGACAAAGTAAAAAGAAAAAAATAAATGTTATGGGTTGGAGGTTGGTTGAACATGGATGTACGTTTTTGCTTCCGGGTATCTCATAACAAAAGCATTTGTTTCACTGCAAACATTTTAAATTAGATTTTTTTGTCATTGAACTTGATTGCAGCTGCAAGCCAGGGTTATTATGTCACATTTTAATGTACCTCTTTTTGCTAAATGTCAACCACAGTTCCTAAGGCACAGTCATGCAGGCGAATGTGCATCAGAGGGAAAAACTGCACCAGGTAGGCCTATGTATTATGGACATCACTGAGACTATGCGGTTGCTATATACAGAACAATCTCTTTAGACCTGATTCGTTGAAATAGGCCTATGGATCTTCATAAACAGGACATTCCTCCCTGCAGCAGCACAGCAACAATCTATCCGAGTCCCCAGTGTAAATAGAAAGCTACAGGGCTACAATATGGTGTGAATGTACGTGTGGATCTTTGTGTGTGTGTGTGTGTGTGTGTGTTAGAAAATGTGCATAACAAAGGGACAAAAAGAGAAAGAGAGAAAAAGAGGCTCGGGACATTTGAGGGGAACACAGAGGGGATAGCACGAGGTAAAGCCGGGGAGAGGAAGATGCCTCCCCAGACAGAGCTGCCCCTGTGACGTCTGACTAGATGCAGCCAGTGAAGGGGCGCAGACCCCGGCCTGATGGCCTGTCAATAGCCATCAACCTCACCGCCTCCACCCAGAAGGGGCAAAACCAGGGGATGCACAAAGGAGATGAGGTAAAAGAAAGAAGTAGATGGCAAAGAGGTTGCCCCTTCAAAAGAAAGGGGGAGAGAAAAGATGAGAGATGGAGGGAGATGGAGAGAGGGATAGTGGAAGAGCCAACAGGGACTCTAGGAAACAATCGCCTTCGAGGTTTTTCACTCAAGCAAGCCGTTGGAGAGAATCTTCCACTTCCAATGAACGCTATTCTGCAATCACAAACCTATCTTCTTAAACAGCTTCTCCAGTCATCACTTCTGTTCCCCATCAATTACGTTTCTCTCCATTGCTTTTCGGTATTGTTTTTTGTACAAGAATACATATCAATGTAGATCGTCAAGGGGAATAGGTGTGGTAAGATCAGAGTGTTGGAGGAATTAGGCCGCCGAATCCCTGACGTTGTGTGGTGCCACAACCAAACTTCTTATTTACTGTCTATACTGTCATGGACTAGGATAAACCGGTGCATGCAGTGAACAATAATTTATTTAGCCATTAGGCCTCTCCAAAGAACATCCAAAGGCAAACCATACAACCAAGGTCAAAGCTAAATGTATCATTAAATATACTAACCTATTGTGTCTATCTGTCATCTCTGTAGTAAGGATAATTTATTTATCAGTTCAGTGACCAAAGGGAATTTTTCTTTACTGTAATATTCCTCTTGGGGGTATGTATTTCACAACTGAACACAGACCCTACCCAGACTTTAACTCGTGTCTGTACCATATTTTCACTCCTTCAGGTCCTAGAAACACCACTGGTGGTGCCATAGACAAACACACGGCGAGTAACATGTAGCAATAAAGCTTTTAGGATTCACAAAGACCATGTGCTGTACAATCGGAGCCTGTTTCTCTCCTCGTCCCGTCTCCCTGGCCTTGGCAGTCTGCACGGACTAAACAGTGCTGCTGTCCCCGTGTCGCCAGTGCTGCAGCCTCTCAGCTGTCATATTGGTCAAATGCATTGCTGCTGTCAGACATCACATGAATATTGTATAGGCCACAATATGCTGAGAGAAACCCCAATGCCAGTTTTCAAGGACAACCGAAAAACTGAATGGTATATTAATAGTTAATAGTATTAAGTATGAATATATCTGAATATACTATGTATATATATGTATATATATATATATATATATATATATATATATATATATATATATATATATATATATATATATATATATATATATATATATATACGTATATATTTATACACAGTACACAGTATATAGGAGATCTGTGTGCTTGTCTGTGTGCATGCACAGTTTTGTAGTGTGTTTTTCAGTTTTGTAGTGAGTCTACTTCGATGTGTGAAGAATAGACAGGTTACCCATAGTCCTGCTATAATTGTTTTAACATGTTTGGAAGAGGCTGGATTTAATGGCAGCATGGTACAAGGATGGCGCTTAAGAGAGCATAACGGGTTTCAAAGCCTTTCCAGTAACACACAGATCAGATTACCTGCTTTATAGATGTCTCTGTCTCAAAGTCTTTAAGGCTTAGCATCGTATTTTAGACCAACGATCTGTGCTACCCCAAACTCATCACAAGCATAAACACAAAAACCTACAGTAGGCTCATCCAACAAAAAGGTTGATCGCCGTGCAACACCAATAAGCTTCGGTCCTAGAACATTCTTTTTTTCTTCTGTTAAGACCAATGCTAAATCTTTCAGTAGAGCAGTACATGGTCAGACAGTATGTTCTGTTTAATGGGCAGTACGGCACCACCTTTTTGCTACAACTATCAACAGCCTTTCATAAGGGTATGAGGGTGGGGGGACATGTTTTTGTACCAGCCCAATGGGTTTCATTAACTGACCCTTCTCTTTGTGAATAACCATTTGAGAGTACGTTTCTAAAAGCAATATTGCCCTCCTGCTGTACATTGTCACAGCCACAAACAGAGTCCATACCGGACATTTTATTAAACCAAAATGCATTAGTAATTATCTAGAGATGAGTAAGAACAAGAGAGGAACTGAGCCTCCTGAATAACTTTCTTCATGGGCAGAATGTTACCACTGTGTATACAATAAAACTAGGTGAAGGGGAGTATTTATTATCGTCTTGATTTATTGAGTGAGGCATGTTATTCAGTTTTAATTCTCTTGACTCAAGCCCCGAGGGACCAGACATACTGCCTATGAGTTTCAATAGTTGCGTGACCCTTTACACAGACATACTTGACTGGGCTAAGTGCATGGTAGCCTAAGAATAGAAGCACTGTGCCAAAGGATCCAAGGTTATCAGCAGAATGCCAGGGGCAAGCAGCGGGTTCATGAAGATGTGACTGAAGGGCCAATCCCATGCCATTCTAACTTTGAACTGTAGCTTATATAATCATTTCATTGTTACTTTTTTTTTTAAAGAAGAAAAAAAGGACAGAACCAAAGCTATTTCCAAACCATGTGTTGATTGATTGGTTGGGTTATACCGTAGGATGATCATAGGCCTGATCATGCACAACATATCAGCAAGTGCAAAATGTAATTAGGTCTGCTATGTCATCTGCTAATTATTGCATTCTAATTGATTTACGCCCTCATTGTACAATTTTCTTGTTACAAAGTTACATAATATTAACTCCAGGTCTGACATGTCTTGTTTATCTGTTTTATCTGTTTATCTGTTTTCGAACACACCGAGGGCTCCCTCTGCTGGTCTAATAACGAAAAGGCACGGGTATCGTTATCACTGTCCAATATAATGATAATTATGGTACCCTTGACACTCTATCTAAAAAAGAGTATACACACCATTCTTAATACCAAGTGCGAATTGTATTTGTGGTTTGTTTTGAGTTGTCCGAAAGATCTGACGTCATTTTTCATTACGGATTTCTTTTGAACAAAAGACGGGTGTAGTTGAAGCTTCGCGTCCAGTTTCTGTGATTATTCTGAGAATTCGAACTAATACATCTTTGTTCAACAAATATACAAAATCCCCCCAAAAGTGGAAATACAAGACTAAAGTTTAATTACGCATTGCACTGCTTTGAACATAGCGTACATAGTTATTAGGATTTGGTAGACTCTTTTCTGAACAAAAACTAGGTAACTGTGGCGTACTATGTGACGTGGCACAAGGGGCGGAAATGGTTGATTGTGTTTTGGTTCTAAAGGGGAAGTTGCGAGAAGAAAGAAAGGAGGAGACGTGAACAGGGTTGTTGAAATAATCTTTAGATTTTACAACATCACACAAACTCAGTGCCCTTCTTGGGTGTGCAAATACTTCAGTGGTTGTAGTAAGTGTTCTTTAACATCGCCTGGCTTTCAGGTACTGTGAATTGTAAGGTCTGCCAAGTTAAACATATAACGTTAGCTAGCTAACTGAGTTAGCTGTCAGCTCAGCTGGCTAAGTAACATATCTGGTTGCCAGCCAGAACGCACTTTGTTAGCTAGCGCGAGCGTTGGGCCGTGGCCCACCGGGAACAGTCCGATAAAAAGTGCATGGATGGTCATCGTTCCTCTTAAAGAGTACACGTTGTGTCGTTTATTATGACCTTACATTACCTGAGTAAACGTTAGGTTGTTGCCCTGGGAGTGGCTTAATTTAGCGAACGCTGTCTTTTGAGCTAATGGTAATTTGCGAGCTACGTTAGCTAGTCCGTTAACGTTACCACCCTTGTTATTTAGCTCGACAATGTTAGGCCACACAACAGAATCGTTCGATTCGGTGGATGCTAGACTTGTAACATCGAATATGGAGTATACTATAACTTGCTGGTTAGCCAAATATTAGCGAACGATAGCTAGCTGCAGTACCTAGCCATAGTAAAGCTAGTATTCAGTGGTTCGTGTTTATTTGTTATTTGCTTCAGAAACTAAGCTAGTTTACTTAACGTTACTCTCAGTGTATTTAGAATATTGAAGTACTCAATGGTGAACCACATTAAGGCCAAGTTTAAATATACCAACAGAATTATATTCAACGAGATGAAGCTCCCTCAATATTATTATCACAACTGATTAGAGATAAACACGTTTCCCTATTTTCTAGATAAGTTACTCACAATCTCTGTCATTTGAATGTTATTACTCAATAACAGTCGGTAACTCTTTATGAAATGCTTGAACGCTAGGTAAGCTGGATCCACCCATCAAATACTGCGGTAACAACGGGCTATGTGTTGCCGCTTGGCTGTGACTAGCGTCAGCTGTTTATTTTGACAACTTTATAATCTATTTAGGGCCTGGTCATCGTGATGGGTGCCATAGCAACAGGGGTGTTTTTTTGCGCTCAGAGATGTGAATCTCCACTAAACATACCCTACTGCCTACTTATTGACTTGGAATGGATGGCACTCGCAGCATGGGATAGACAGAGGGATACATATTAAATAATGTCTGCTCTATTGGTTATTATGTAACATATTCAGTCGTAAGATGAAAAATAATCAGGATAATTTATTTTCTGTGTTGGTGTTGAACTTATGATTGTAGGTTAGACTTGAGGATTAGGGTCATGACTAAACTACTTGTTTTCCGTATATGAAACAGACTTGTAATGTGTATATGTGAATTTAAAATGTTGTCTTCATCTGCATGTTCTTTTACTCACAGGGACAGAAATTCTGAAAGTTTACATTTTCACTACTTATGTGATTTCTGGTCCCCCAGCCCTGACAGTGCAGTCTGACGTGCAGCACACCGGGGGATCGATTAGGTCATGGCCAATCGGGGAGGCGCTACAAGACCCAATGGGCCAAATGCTGGCAACAAGATCTGTCAGTTTAAGTTGGTGCTTCTTGGCGAGTCGGCTGTGGGCAAGTCCAGCTTGGTACTCCGCTTTGTCAAGGGCCAGTTCCACGAGTTCCAGGAGAGCACAATAGGAGGTGAACACCATGCTACCAGACTTGGGCCTGATTTAACATCTTAGTGGGCTGTTGCACTGAATGATTTCAAACAAGTGTTCACTCACAGACTCCTTTTGAGAAAGCTATTAATGTAACAAGATGTACCTGACAGGTCTTGTGGGCAACTGATCTGCTCAAGTGATTTTTGAGAAGCCGAACCTATGTCATGAGTCCCATGTCTTTAACGGTTTTTAGTTATCCATTATGACAAAGCAATGTGTGTGTCTGACCCTGTGCCTGTTTGGCCTCCACCCTTTCCACCGGACAGCGGCCTTCCTGACACAGACAGTTTGTCTGGACGACACAACAGTGAAGTTTGAGATATGGGACACTGCAGGCCAGGAGCGCTACCACAGCCTCGCACCCATGTACTACAGAGGAGCACAGGCCGCCATCGTAGTCTACGACATAACAAACGAGGCATGGCCACTTTTACGGATTTTATGTTTGAGGCATCCTTCTTTTTTTTTTTTTTATGTAGTTGCCTCCCAGGTAGTGCATGTGCCAGATGTCCTTCTGAGTACTCTTTGAGCAACTGATGTAGATGTGTTTTCAGGTACAGCTGCAGCAGTAACAGGTTGGCTTGGCTCAGTGTTAAAAGCAACAAAAAGGCTTTTGAAGTCTCTCTGCCTATGAGTGCTCAGAGAGCCGTTGGATGGTTTAACGTTTGTCTTTCTTCTCTTCCCAGGAGTCGTTTGCACGGGCCAAGAACTGGGTAAAGGAGCTACAGAGGCAAGCCAGCCCCAACATTGTCATTGCTCTGTCAGGCAACAAGGCAGACCTCGCCAACAAAAGAGCTGTCGACTTTCAGGTGAACAAATATTTAACCAGCTTGTGAAGAACACTTAGTCAAAGCTGCAGACGTCTCTGCAAGTTGTCCCTGTTTGTTTGTGTTTGCAGTTCAAATGCGTGGTATATTTGAGACTTAAGTGTCTTTGATGTGTTATGATAGGATGCCCAGTCCTATGCTGACGACAACAGTTTGCTCTTCATGGAGACGTCCGCCAAGACGTCGATGAACGTGAACGAGATATTCATGGCTATTGGTAGGTGTTGTTCGTATGCGTACATTAAAGCCACCCTTGGAATCATTGTAGCCAGTGGAGGCCACATTGACTTCCTTTTGTTTCTGTTTCTTCCCCTTTTGTCTGCAGCGAAGAGATTGCCTAAGAGTGAGCCCCAGGCTGCAGGAGCAAACAGTGGGCGGAACCGAGGCGTGGACCTGACGGAAGCTGCTCAGCCAACCAAGGCCCCGTGCTGCAGTAACTAATGTGAAGCCCTGCCCCCTGCCCTGTATTGCAGTAACTAATGCGACCGATGCCCCACTGCCACTGCAGTAACTAACGCGGCATCCCACCCCTATGAAACTCTGATCGCCGCAAAAAAAAAAAAAAGAAAAAAGAAAAGATGCCCTCAGCCTCCATGCCTTCCCTTTTCCTCCTTTTCTGCAGAAACTAAAGCAACGACCACACTGATCTGTCAACATCACCCACCTCCTCTCCACCATTCGGTTCTGCTGTTACTAATTGCGACCCTCCCTCTCTTGGTTTGTCTATTTTCTGAGGTTTGTAGCCCCCTGCTTTTCCCCACCTGAGTTCTAGGGTTCATTAGGACTGAAGGGCAGGGCTCTTCCAAGTGGTCTCTTCTCTGTCCTGGGATACTTAAAGACTATTGTTGTGTTTCTAACACATGGTCTCTCTTTTCAGTTTGTATGGTTTTTTGTTTTGTTCTTTTCTAGATCATTTTTTGGGGAATTATGGATTCATGTATTCACTACAAGGCCTAATGTGGAGAGAAAATGTGTTTGCTTTTTTTGCAAAGAGGAGTGAATAGCTGAGAAGGAGAGAAGTCGAGAAGGAGAGTTAGAAAGAGGCATAACTTGCACAACTCTAAATCATGTTGTCAGCCGAAGGTGTAAAAACACTCGAGTTAACTTTGGGTGTCTTTCCTCTTTCTCTCTGTTTTTCTGTCTGCCCTCTGCTTTCTCATGACTAACCTCTTCATGTGCCCTCCCCCCAACTAAACCTTAGGTAGTGTTAGGGGGTTGTTGTTCCCCCTCACTTCCTCTGCTGCCCCATTCCAGGGCTTTACTTCTTCTACCAGTCACTAGTGGCATTGTGCAATGGTTCACAGTATTGACACTGTGACTTCAGTGTCTGCAAGGACTTCACACCACAGCGTGAGGCCGCCCCCCAACTAACCTTCCCGACGGCCGCCACAGCCAGGCGTAGGACTTTCTGTGATGCGTCCACCAGTGACATTTAAGTCTTGTTCATACCATCTCTCTTTGTCTTTGGGTAAAGCGCAGCCCTTCTGCTCACTAGTGACTGTCGGCTGATTCTCAGTGTCTTGCCTGTAGTTAAAGAGGTTTGGACAAGGCATTGTCTTTACACAGAATGGGGATTTTTCAGAAAGTAGGATGTATTTGCATGTGTCAACACTTATTGGAGGGCCACTATTATTACAATTGGTCTGAGCAAGCATGGTAGTTTCGTTGAATGATGAGATCAGCTGGTACTGGCATAATTCCCAATGGAGGGACAATCCCTGGTAATTTCCTGGTATTTTGGAAGTGTGTTAGATATGGCCGTGTGTTTGTGCAGGCAAAGGTAGGACTGCTGAGTGATGACGACAGACATCACGTTGTGTAAAAGTCTTTAAATATGTGTTCCAAAGTCAAAACATAATTCTTTCACATCATTGCACGAGTCTGTGTTCCATCTGGGCCATCGCATCATCGAGACATTGTTACGTATACACAAACATACTATTTGGGTCAATAACTCTTTAACAGGTCTGTCTTACTCATGCCTTGCACTAATGACGCTCATGAATATATCTTGTCATAATTACAGCCAGTGTGATATAAATATATATAAATATATAAATAATATACTGTAAATAGGGTGTTGCAATGTAGTAAACTTTTTTCGATTTACAATTGACAGGACTAATGCTTGCTAGGGAGTTGTCTAGATAATCATATAAAAATGTACAGTTACTAGAAAAAAAAAGCTTTGGTCTGGGTTTGAAGTTATGTTGATGTTCTTTTTTTCACAAAATGGTTAAATTATAATCAGTGGTGGTCTTTATAAATGTACGTAGTGTTATTAACAAAAAATGAACTTGCATTTCTTTAGTGGTCTGTCTTGTACTTTTTCCTCAAAGAAAAAAAACAGCATTTGGTTACCATTTTTTAAATACTATTCTCTCGCATTTCACTAATTGTTTTGGTGGTATAAGGTGGGCGTACCACATCCAATATTCCTCTATGTAGACCCAAACGTATAAATACACTGGGTGTGTAGACTATTGGAACAGGGCAGATTGCCTCTGTAATGTTTCAGTAACCTTGTAATAACGTTGTAGAAACAATGTAACATCCATAATAGCAAAGACTGGTGAGTCTAGGTAGGTGGTGAATCATGAATAAACGGATTAACACATTAGGGATGCTTATTGTATATGTTTTAGTTTTTTTCTTTGCTGTGGATACTTAATTGCAGCTGAAAAATTTAGCTAAATGCAAGCATTTTAAAGTACTGTTAAGTAATGACCAAAAATACTGAAATAAAATGGATCATTTATATTGTATACAGGTTGTACTGTGCTTGGATTGGCATGGCCTATCAATAACCGAAGAAATTGGGCATTTTCTTGTTATTTTGGATGTTTATACAGCAAGGGCCATCAGCTAAAGAAACTGGAAGAGATGTTACGAATTTTTTTTGTCTAGCTTTGGCCTTCCATTTGCTGATTATTAATGTATTATTTCCTACATTGTTTGCATAACATCTTATTGACCTGGAGCCCGTCTTTGTTGTTGAGCCAGATTACGAGGTACTAGTCTTGAATTTGACCTTGAGTTCTACCTTCAAAAATGCTATCATTTTGTGACTTCTCCCCTCAATTATAGTGGAATTTGGTCCCCTGGTGGAGAAAAAAAGGACCTACAATGACAAATTGAAAATAGGGATGAGTGAGCGCCATGTCTGATCCTCCGGTTGTGGGATAGAAAACTGGTCACCTAATCGAATAATACCAGGGTTGGGGATCCTGTTCGAAATTAGAAACAACGATGGCCGAGGGAACGGGGATTCAGCAGGGCTCCCCGGCCATCGGTGCAGCGGGTTCGACTCCAGCTGCTCCAGGCGCCGGAGGAACAGAGGGTTCGGGTGCTGCTGTAGGATCTGCACGTATCGCCGTAAAGAAGGCGCAGCTCCGCTCTTCCCCGCGCCCGAAGAAACTGGAAAAACTCGGAGTATATTCATCGTGCAAAGTACGTTACAGTTGCCCGCTGATTATGGTCACGCCATTATTGATTTATTTAAAGCTTAGTGGTTGCTATTTCGAGGTATTGGGTTGCAATACGCTACAAAGCCAAAATGCAAGCGCAGCAAAGGAAGCCATTTTTTTATGTGTGTGTACACGATCTGCCGTGTTTTAAAATGTGTCACACTGCGTAATAGAAGCATTCCAATAAAATTCACAGTTATTTCTGTAAAGCCACGGGCCTTCCTACCACTACAATGTTGCAATGTTCCTGTGGAAGGAGGGGGAGGGGAGGGGGGCGGACGTAAACATTGTCTTGGCGCTCTGTCAAATAGGGGGTATTGGATCGCTGTGCGCTGCGCTGCACAAGTGAAATAGCGGGTTCAACTTTTGGCTGGTAAATAGTCGCAGTTTTAGTAACGTTTTTCAGGTGCTGTTAGAATGAAGCAAAATTAAGTGTAGGCCTACAGTTGGCAGAATCGCAGAGATGGACGGTGTCTTTGTTTTGACATGTACCAGCTGCTGGGGGGCGGAGTTTGTTGTTCTTGGGCACACGGCCTTGCGCCAAGCTCCAGCTTAAAAGATGACAGGGACATTCCTACTTGCTCTTCGAAAACACAAAAACAACAAAGGGAATTATTATACTACTTTTGCATCATAATGCATTTTATTACAACAAACAGAGCATTTAGGCCCATATTATAAGTAATTTTGTTTAAAATCATTGACTTATACTCTCATAGGCTGAAGGGGCCTGTAAATGTAATGGTTGGAAAAGTCAGAATCCCCCGCCAACGCCTCCTCGGACAGATCAACAGTCCAACACCGTCAACCTCCAGGAGCCCTGCCGCAGCTGCTCCCACACCCTGGGTAAGAGAGAGGAGGATGAGGAGGACAAACCGACACTGAGTGGGGGAACATTGAGGGCAGAGAAGCGACTGGGAGAGGGCTGTGAAACGCAGGGGAGTAAAGAAAGAAGTTATCGGGTACTAGAGATGAAGATAGCAAAGCAAAGCACAAAGGCCATGTATGATGTAGATCTACTATTTGTCTCTGTCTCAGGCGACCATGTTTCCCACCTGGAGAACGTGTCAGAGGAAGAAATGAACAGACTCCTGGGGATTGTTTTGGATGTAGAGTACCTCTACACGTGTGTCCACAAGGAAGAGGATGCTGACACCAAACAAGTCTACTTCTCATTGTTCAAAGTAGGGCTCTGCTTAAACGTTTCAAACTAAACATTATGTGTATCACTTTTGGGCTTTTATTTTGTAAATTATTGTCAGTTGTAATTTTGTGTGATTGCTTGCTTGCGGTTTAACATCCTGAAGAATTCATAGCTATAAACATAAACGTAATTGTACAAACACTGGATCTTTGGATACAGCCAACAGTGAAAGCTAAATCTTGTAACTCTTGGTACCTCAGCTGCTGAGGAAATGTATCCTGCAGATGGTTAAGCCTATGGTGGAAGCACAGGAGAGTCCTCCCTTTGAGAAACCTAGCATTGAACAGGCAAGAACCCACACACATCAAATAAGAAGTTCATTATCTGGACATGTTATTTCATTCATCCTCTCAAATAATCTTCTATTCTCCCAACAGGGTGTAAACAACTTTGTCCAATATAAGTTCAGCCATCTGCCCTCTAAAGAGCGTCAGACCATCGTGGAGTTGGCTAAAATGTTCCTAAACCAAATCAACTACTGGCAGCTGGAGACACCCTCACAGAGACGCCAACGGGCGCCTGCTGATGATGTTGCTGGCTACAAAGTCAACTATACCAGGTATTAGACCACCATGTCATCACACCATACAGAAAAGGGCCTTTCTGGCTCAAATGCACATTGTCTCTTGTGAAATTGGGGTTTTGTAAAGTTTCGTCTAGAAACGTATTAAATGTTAGCAATGGCTTTTTGAGTGCACACAATGTTTATACTTATTGTAACACTTATAAACCTGTTCCTGTGTGCTGTTCAATATCTTTTTGCCCAGATGGCTGTGCTACTGCAACGTGCCCCAGTTCTGTGACAGTTTACCACGGTACGAGACCACTCAGATCTTTGGTCGGATCCTGCTGCGCTCGGTGTTCACGGTGATGAGAAAACAACTCCTCGAGCAGGCCAGGCAGGAGAAGGACAAGCTACCGCCTGAGAAACGAACACTCATCCTCACACACTTTCCAAAGTAAGAGGGTCACTTAAAACCCAAGCACAAACTCAAGCACTAGTAAATGCATTTGGTCATTTTAGTCCTATCTATCTCGCTCTTTCCCTGTCATAAGGACAGCCTTTTTGAAATACGTCCTCTTTCGCACGTGTTTTTTTTTTGTCACTGCGTATGGTATGGATAGAGAGATCTAATGATGCTAGTGTGTGTGTGTGTGTGTGTGTGTGTGTGTGTGTGTGTGTGTGTGTGTTTGTCTCTGCCTAGGTTCCTGTCCATGCTAGAAGAGGAGGTTTACAGCCACAGCTCTCCTATCTGGAGCCCAGACTTCCAGGCTGGAGCTTCTGGAGGACAGATCCCCATTCACACAGGTAACACACACACACACTCACACACACACACACACACACACACACACACACACACACACACACACACACACACACACACACACACACACACACACACACACACACACTGCCCACCACAATATACCCCCAATTAGACAGATAATGCAAATTGTGCATTGTTTTCATGGCAATATGACTTCCCGTAGTTGTCAGTGCGCCCCCAGTGGCCAGGCCGCTGTATTACAGCACTAGTCCAGTGCCCGTTGACCCGTCCAGCTGTGGGAGTGTCAGTCCTGCCAGGAAGACTACCTCGGCCCTGGAACCCAGCCCAGGTAATAATAATAATAATAATACATTTTATTTGAGCGTGCCTTTCAAGACACTCAAGGTCACCTTTCTGTAATCTTTAAAAGGCCAGATGATGAGCACAGAGAACGAGACAGGGTATAGTAATGAATGAGGTCAGCGATATACAGTATGTAGGGGCCAGGTTATTGAGAGCTTTGAAAGTGAGCAGGAGCGTTTTGAATTGAATGCGGTAATGTACAGGGAGCCAGTGTAATTGAATGAGAGTGGCGGTGATGTGGTAGGTGGACTTGTGTGTGTGTGAGGATTCGAACAGCCAAATTCAGGATTATTTAGGTAGACGCAATCCAGGTATTAAGTTGTATTAAGTTGAAATTGATATCTTACTGTTAAGTCTGGCCTTGTGAACTTTAATGTCCTGGAAGTCAAGCTACAGAAGATCATTAGCACGTCATTTCAAATTTTGCCTCACAGTTGCTTGTCATTCTCTTATGCGTGTTGGTGTTTGCGTAGGCGGCGAGAAGCGCAAACCATCGGAGCCCCTCCCCCATGAGGAGAACAAGAGGCCCAGGGTTGTAGGGGACATCCCCATGGAGCTCATTAGCGAAGTGATGGCAACCATCACTGATCCCAGCGCCATAGTGGAGGTAAACGCTCACTCTGTCAGTCCCTTCTGTCAATTACTTCACATTTTTTGTGCTTGTTGCTTTAATGATCAGTGCTCATAATTCAAAACACAAAGTTTAATGGGATGTTTGGAGTGTCTTTTGTTTTGAGATTTGGGTACTCTGATGGTAGCACCTTGATGACGTTCAGGCAGACGATAAGGTTATTATGATGATGATGATGATGATGATGATGATGATGAGGAGGAGGATGAACATGATGACCTTACTCCTGGCCCAGACTAGCCTGCTGTCAGCCCACTCAGCACGGGACGAGGCAGCTCGTCTGGAGGAGCGCCGGGGGGTGATTGAGTTCCACGTCATCGGGAACTCCCTCAACCAGAAGCCCAACAAGAGGATCCTGATGTGGCTGGTGGGACTCCAGAACGTCTTCTCCCACCAGCTGCCCCGAATGCCCAAGGAGTACATCACACGCCTGGTCTTTGACCCGTGAGTGCTCCTAGATGTATTAAACATAACCATGGGATGATACATCTCTACTGTATGGTTTTGTTCCTTATCCATTTACCCAGCAACAAAGGGTTTCTGTGGGCTGTTGACCTGCATGTCATTTATGGCTATGTAAGCGTGTAATACAAGGTTTGGTAACCACGTACTATAGTGTGTAGAAGATCCTTTGAAAACCTAAGCTTTAAAGATCTTAAAGCAAACCTTTTCGATCAGACTTTGAATTAAACAAAATCACAGGAAGGAGCTTAGTAAAACGTTTTAATCTGTTTTATTAATACATTGTCATTTGATTTAGTTTTATTGTTTTACAATCATGTTGTTTTACCACTTTCAATCGTATTTTTGTTTGTATTCTTTGTCATGTGAAGCACATTGAGCTGCACTTGATTGAAATGTCCTATTCAAGTAAAGATTAATATTTTATATTATAAATACAATATGGACCACGTTCACTTCCCACAGAAAGCACAAGACACTATCTCTTATTAAAGATGGCCGCGTGATTGGAGGAATCTGCTTCCGGATGTTTCCATCACAGGGATTCACAGAGATCGTATTCTGTGCCGTAACCTCCAACGAACAAGTGAAGGTATGTGGACTTACTTTTTCTCACAAAGTCAAGTTCCAATGGATCCCACTTACGTAGAAAACGTTGCTTGGCTTTGATTACGATTTTTGACACCCTTGGTTTTTCGGTTTCAGGGTTATGGTACTCATTTGATGAACCACTTGAAGGAATACCACATCAAGCATGAAATCCTCAACTTCCTCACTTACGCAGATGAGTACGCCATTGGCTACTTTAAGAAGCAGGTCAGTGCATATTGGCTGCAGAGATGACTGCAAACTATTGTATATGCACTTTAGAGGAAACACAATGGCCGTTAGCGAGTCCTGCTTACACACCACGTACATTGAATGATCGTCTGTCATGTTTGTCCTCGTGTAACAGGGGTTCTCCAAGGACATCAAGGTTCCCAAGGCTAAGTACGTTGGCTACATTAAGGACTATGAGGGAGCAACACTGATGGGTTGTGAACTCAACCCCAGCATCCCCTACACGGAGTTCTCTGTCATCATCAAGAAACAGAAAGAGGTGTGTGCGTGTATGATTGACTTTGCAGGTGTGTTAATGTTTTCTCAAGAGGGTCAATCGATCCCATACCAACCGTTATCGTCTTCTTCTCTCGTCTCAGATCATTAAAAAGCTGATTGAGAGGAAGCAGGCTCAAATCCGAAAGGTGTACCCGGGGCTTTCCTGTTTTAAGGAGGGAGTCCGACAGATTCCAATTGAGAGCATTCCTGGCATACGTATGTTTCATTCCTTTTATTTAATCAGTTATGTTTAAAGGGATTAGTTCCAACCGGCCTTGAGATGTGTAAGAACAAACGTTCCTTTCTGTCTAAAGGTGAAACGGGCTGGAAACCTTTAGGCAAAGGGTGAGCATTTCCTGCTTCTTCTACTTATACAATTCAGTACAATGTGTATAATTTTACTATCCAAATCTATGAACAGTGTAGTAATAGATTCTCTTTCCCACGGACATTTGATATGAATGTGGCCTCTTCACTATACTTATTTTACATGCCATATATGCCAGCCATGTATGTTTTCTACACTTAACACATTTTTTATTTTCTCCCTACTTGTAACACTACAAATTTCTATTAATTATTAACACAACCCATGTATTTATTGTCTCACTTTCTAATAGAAAAATTAAGTAGCTCTGTCATACATAAATTATAACTTTAATGAAAATTTTTTCAACTTTTTTTACGTTAGAGGATTCTTTTCTTTCAAATGTAAAAATGTCAGGAGGTACATAACAGTATGTCTCGATTCAAGTCGACAAAATGCTTTTGCAATCTAAAATATTGCCCTATCATCCTTAAGCAACTTATCTGGAATAAAGGTGTGCGTTTTATTTGGGCAAAATGTAAGATAAAAGAAAAAAAAATGTGAATAAACAATGTGGATGTCCAAAAGGGTTAATTTTTTTTTATTTGTTTTAACAAATTCATTTGACCTAAATTTGTACCTAGGAAGGAGCTGAAGGACCCTGATCAACTGTACAGCACCCTGAAGACCATTTTGCAGCATGTGAAGGTAAGGAATGAACACCTAAGACAGACTGGCAGACTGCTATCTCCCGTAACCGCAAACCCAAGTTCTCTCTCTCTCTCACACACACACACACACACACACACACACACACACACACACACACACACACAACACACACAAACACAGCTTGTTTATCACAATGCTGCTCTTTCAATCAGAGTCACCAGAATGCCTGGCCTTTCATGGAGCCTGTGAAGAAAACAGAGGCTCCCGGGTATTATCAAGTCATTCGTTTCCCCATGGGTATGTACGGTAACATTATATGTAGTTTTGAGTGATACCTTCATTACATTCTATCACAGCACCTGACATAGTAACATAGAGAATGTTTGATTTGGATAAAACAAATGCTTGTGTAACGTTCGTATAATTATGAAAATGCTTTGTCTTATAATGCCATAAGAATGCAAACAATTGAACGTATTGTCATGTAATTCTTCCCCAGACTTGAAGACAATGAGTGAGCGTCTGAAAAGCCGGTACTATACCACACGTAAACTCTTCATGGCCGACATGCAGCGCATCTTTACCAACTGTCGCGAGTACAATCCACCGGAGAGCGAGTACTACAAATGTGCCAACCTGCTGGAGAAGTTCTTCTACACCAAGATCAAGGAGGCAGGCCTCATTGAGAAATAGGAAAAGGAGAGCCAGCCGACCCTCATCCCTGACACAGGATCACATAGTTCTCCTGGACAAGTGGTCATAGATAACATTTTCTTGGATGCACCAGCTGGGTTTTTATTTCCAAGGAGGATGGGATTCCACCTTGGAGATGGGGATTCAAAATAGATATGTTCTAGAGACTTCTACAATCACATGCTGGACAAAATGTGGTTCTCAAGAAGGAAAGCACGAGGAAGATCTATAAGGACACGACCCCCTGCTTGTGGTCCATCTTGCTTTACAGATGAAAGGAAGGATGCTTTTGATGGTTACCTATCCAGGTTTACCTTTGTTTTTCTATTTTGGCTTTTTATCCGCTGTCAACCCTATCTATTTTTTTGTGTCTGCCTTCTTTAAGTGAGAGACCTGGTTACTGGCTGCAATGTCAAATGACCGCTCATAACAATTTAGCAAAAGAATATCAGACTCTTTAACTTTAATTAACAGTTGCTCTTTTCAAGTTGACCAAGGGGTTTATCAAGTCATCTTAGTGGTAGGGATGCTGTGACTAGCACAATCACTTTTCATAAATCGACATAACTTTTCCTGCCTACAATCAGGAGCTGATAGTTACCAGTTACACCAGGTTGATAAACGCAAGTGTCTTTCTGTCCTCTCCCTTCATCTCTGACGGTTGACTCAGGTATTAAGATCTTGCCTGTGAAGACCTGAATTTAGAGATGTGGAGAAAAATGTCATGTCTGTCTTACTCTGAATTAGTGTAACTGGGTCATAGGCGTCAACAAGTTGACTTCTATCTGTGTGTAATCTGACACACGTGCGTGTAAGCATGATGTCATGTGTGGTCTGTGTCCCAGAGGTGATGAGGTCAAAGTTTGTATATCACTAGAGTTCATCCTGCCAAAAAATGGAAAACCATTATATTTTAAAACCTCTAAAATCTCTTAAATTGCTTATGTATATTTTCAAATGTATTTACAAGATATATTTTTGTTTCCAAAACTAAATTGCTCTTTCAATTAGTCAAATAGGGTATAATTTGACCATTACATGCACTTTTATTTATTCACATATTCCATGAGATGCAACAAATAAGCGCATCTTTGTTTTAGAGAAAAAAAATTGCTTTGGCTATTCACTAATAATTTAAAGGTGTGTAGATTTTTATTATTTATGTGCTGTAATTTAAAGGAATAATGCTTCAGAAAAGTCTTAATTTATTAAGTTTTATTTTTTGTCCAAAAGAGATTGATGCATTTGTATTTAGGAGATAAATGAAAGATTGTGCAATATGATGTAGTTTTGCTGTTTTTGTAAAAAGATGTTTGTACTTTTAAAACTTGGAATCTAGGATAAATCTGGATTTTTTAATGTCTGGAAATTATTTCATGGCCTTTGTACTATTGGTTTTAATTTTAAACATTAATAGCCTATTTTATAGACTGAATAAAATAGAGGTTAATCTAATCTGTTTCCTGATAATTATTGCTTTCCAATCGAGTGTGTCTCTATTTAGTTGTTCACGATACACCTACGCAGGTTGAATAGAATTTATTTAGCATCACATTACAACACAGATTGAACGTGAGGAGAGGTACATTAATGCACATGACACAACAAATCTTGACAAATGTAACATATCCAAAGACAATCAGCATAGCCACATTGCAGTTCAAAAGGATTGGGTAAAACAACACATTTTAAAATTCACTAACTGTCAAACAGTCAAGTGCCCACACATCAACTGATAAAATAGGAATATTATGCAAACTGTGATTTAGCAGGCTAGAGATTGATGCTGGGCAGGAAAACCAAGTTCTTGACCAAGGACAATTAGACTTAAATTGTTACATGGCTTGCAGTGTTAACAAACAACTACAGCTGGCCTTCATTACCTAAAGTTAAGAATTCAAGTTGTTTTTAAAGTCACAAAAACATTTGGGAAAAACTTAGAAAAGCGAGATATTCAAATTAAGATGAGTTCATAATGGGTGATGTGATTAATATCGACATCCAACAAACGAGTCGTCGTATTTCCCCAGCGATGATTGGTTTTGCATTGACTTCCTAGGCTTTTGTTTGAAGATTGGAGAGCGGAGGAACTTTGTGTCTGTGAACTTGTCGCCACGTCTGAGTTTTCTGAGAAAGAAATCATTAGACAAGAGTGTGAGTAACGGTTCAAGAAATGTCATACAGGCACAGAAGTTCAAGAACAGGTTTATCATTCGATGAACATTTTAACTTTTCATCTATACAGGTATAAAGCCCATCGAGGACATAGACCCACTTCACAATCCCTACCAAGAAAACACAACATTCAAAACTAACGCATTTAAAGACGGTTCCTTGTAGTCCACTGCCATGGTGCTACGTCGCTTGCGGGCGGGGACTGGGGTGGAGCATCGTGCATCTGAGGGGCGGGAGCCGGTTGAAGGGAACTTGCGATAGGCTGCAGGGGACATATTGGTCACGTCACACAAACTGAAGCCCCGCCCTTTGGCAATGACACTAAGCCCACCTGAAGAAACACACGAGAGCGGAGGAACAAGAAGTGAGTTGGGGGAAGAGTGCAAGTCATTTCACCAGTGATCAGCGCACGCAAGGAGCGCTTTGTAAACTGTTCAAAGAGAGTGTGTAGTAAGTAGTGCACTGCTGCCTGTCTTGTTTGCTCAATCAAATACAACTCTAGAGAACGAAATCCAATTCCTTGTTGGAAACAATTATACCAATGCTTTCAAATTGAAGCAGTGTGTGGCCAAGACGGTGGTACCTCTCCTGCATGTCTTGGCTATTGATGGAGTGTGACAGGGAAGGCCGGGTGTTTGGTTTTGAGTGTCTCCAAAGCCACACAGGACGTTGTCGATCCTCATCATCTCCGCCTCGACACCGGGAGTGACCGGGGGCAGACCGTCCTTGAACACCTCTACTCTGTGGGGTTCTTCAAACCACACGCAAACACATTCATAAGAGAACACCCCTTCAAAGGGTTACAACATACACATCTCTCTCTTGAAATGCATTTTAAACAATGAGAGAATGTGGTTTCCACATGTCCAGGTGCTGTAAGTCTGCTCACCTGACTGATTCTCTTGTGCCTGATTTGTTATTGGACTCAAGCTATCGGCAAAGACACAGTCAGCAGATTGTGTTGAATGGAGTTCCTCTTTCCCAGGGATCGCACTGGCAGCAGCAGCTATTGGTCTGGGCCCGTCCTCTTTTCTGCTGCCTCCTGGCAAGAAAAACAGAACATGTATCGTTGATTGTATTTAACGGCATTTGTTACTTTATTTGTTTATAGATTGTAGTATTTAAGTTTCAAACTTGGTTGTAACTAATTTGCTGAATTTAAATGCTTACTATGAGAGTGTTCTGTTTGAGTGGGGATGATTTTGGTCATGGGGGGCCGACATCTGCGAGCAGGGGCTGCCATGACCCTCTCCGGCGGGCTCAGCCTTTTCCGGACCTTCTGGGGTACATAGGGGCTACCCTCAGACTCGGACGAAGAGCTGGACTCTGTTTCCTGGAGTGACCCAGAGGAAGTCTGTGGCTTCCCCGAGGCTTCTTGCTGGATTGGAGCGGCTTGCAAACCGTCCTCTGCCTTGGCCCTGAACGGTGTGAGGTGGACCGCTCCCTCACAGTCAAAGTCAAAGGTGTCGTTGAAACCCAGGGAGGTGTTGAGTTTTTCCCCCTGGGACACTGGTGCCGTTTTGGCCTTAGAGGCTGATCGGTCCCTGCTTTTGGACCGGGCCCTAGGTTTGGAGTTCTCCCAGGGCTTCTTCAGAGGGGCTCGGTCCGGTTTGCGACCCCGCTCGGGTTTACGTGCTGGCGGCTCTGGTTTAAGAGGAGGCTGCTGGGCTTGGCCTCTCCTCCGCGGCGGCTGCTGCTGCTGATTGGTAGGTTCGGCAGGGGCGGGTTCTGGGGTGGAGTGCTGAAACTCCTCTGAGCCAATTGGACTGGTTGGCTCTCGTACTACGTCCAGCTGTGTCTGGCCCTGGTCTACATCATCCCCCGGAATGGGGCTCCCTACAAACGCTTTACTCTCTTCCAGATCACCTCCTATGTGAGACTCAGGTGGTGCGCTGTAGTCCCTTATGCTGAAGGAGCGTCTCTTCCTCCCACACTCAGACCTCCGCCCACTCTCTGCCCTCCGACGCCTCACTCCAACCGTGCGTGGCAAGTTGATCTGTCCTTCGAATTTACCGTGATCAGTGTCTTCTAGAGGCTGTTGGTCTAAACATGAATGGTTTATCAATACGACTCCTTAGACAGGAGTTTCACACAATGCATCCTGAAAGACACCATCAGAAAGCTTCCGAGTATAGATCCCAAATGTACCTCAACTGATAATTATTCATGCGTCCATTTCATACCTGAACAAGTTGATGGTGCTGCATACATCAGGGGCTCATCCATTCTAGGTGACGATTGCATTACTCTGTTAGAGACAGACACTCGTTAGAATATTGTCATAACTCCCAGTCAATAAAAATAGGGAGACACAATACTATTTAACTCACCTGCAGGACACCTCCTTTGGAGTTTCGGTTGGAATATTTTTAGAGCCACTCTACATGGGAAATATATTGAAACAGAGATCAAGAATTAAGAAAAAAATGAAGAAATAAAATGACTATGAATGAATGTATTCATTCTTGGGGATGGACAGCAAGTTATCCAGTCTGACCTGTGCGGCTTTGGCTAGGGCCTCATGCTCTTTCAGCCTCCTCTTGAGCAGCAGCAGGTGGAGGAAGAGAGCCTGCTGCTCCCTCTTCAGCTGCAGTATGACCCCGTTGTACTGCCTCACCTTCTCCTTCTCCGCCTGCAGGGCCACAGCTAGCACCTTGTTGTTCAGTTGGACACCCTTCAGAATAACACGTCTAACATTTCCCGCTGAGGAAGAGCAAAGAAGAGAACGAGAAAGCCAACATTTATTGATGTTGTGCATTGTGTGTCAGTCTTAGCTACGCTTTGTTAAAGTAATTAAAAGTATAGTAGGTTAATAAAGACATTAATCTGTGCAAGTTGATATGGGCCTAACTTCATAATGTTGCCTTTTAGTGGTAGGGCCATTTCAACAAATTGATCTCACCACTAGTTTTGCTGACATTCTTGGATCGTCCTCTAGGTGCAACTGCGCTGTTCAGCCGTTTGCTTCTCTTCTCCTTCATCCTTTCTTTTATGTCCTCTAAGCTCTGCTCGAAAGACTTTTTCTGTCCTCGTTCCCTTCCCATGCTTGTCGCGGAGAAAGACCAGCAGAAAGATAAGAGAATGACTCCGTCAATTATGCTGCTAGCTAACCTGTTCCGAGTATTTGAATGACTGAACAGTTATCCTTACTAGCTAATGCTATAATAAAACAACCGAGCCACAGCCTAATCAAAGTACTGGGCCAGCAAGCTGCAAAACAACACCAAAATATTAATAATAATTACAACAACGTGAATAACGTTATTCGTTGCAAGAACAAACCGAAGTTAGCTATGGGTAGCCTGGCTAACTTTAGCTTGCTTAACGTTACATCGGTTGCGTCTTTGCAGACAAAAACGTACCTGTCTATTTAGCTAGCGACTAAAAACATTGACTATTGAGGTTTCTTCTAACGTTAATGCTGAAACTCGGATACGAGTGTTAGCATTAATTGTGATAAGTAAACTTGCTGAATTAACTAACGTTGGTAAAAATCCACAAATTATTTTAGACGCGAGTTGACTTTCGAATTGTGTGCTACGAACGCTGATTGGTGGTAAACGATTTAACCAACGTCACTTCCATCCATCTTCAACTGCAAGTCTACTTCCACTAGAGGGTGCGAAAAATTGTAACAGCATCGTGAACGGTGCAGTGTTTTCATAGAGATAGAATAGACTAGAACAGAAAATAATACTGTTCTATCTCTATGATCGGTTAAACAAGCCTTATCAAGCCCCCGTGCCGATGTTCTACTCGCGACGTAAAGAATGCAATTCCACTGCCTTTGCAAGACTTCAAATTTAAACCACCAAATTAGAAATGGAGTCTACATGATTAAAATTAAATGTATGTAGGATTTCAACAGAAAATAAAGAATACGCAAGCTTGAATAATAAAAAAATGATTTGTGTGACATCTGGATAGAGTCAACTGTTTCTTTTGATTAGCAAGATAATTAACCTACTTTAACCAAGCGATTGGTCTGAAAGTTGACAGCTTTCTGGAGCTTACCAGAGGGGCCATGTGAATAAACTGTACACTGTACACTATGCTACTTTAAATCAACTTGATAAATCACTTCTGTACCCGACCCCCCCCCCCCCCCCCCCCCAGGCACAAATTCTGCATGTTCCATTTGCCCATTGTTTCCTGCCATAAATAGACTTTCCGCTACTAGGTTCCGCTCAATAAACCGCCCATAAATAATACATTGAGTTGAATACCAAGCCATGATCTCATTTATTTTCCTCGACATCATGACAAGCCGGGGGACGTGGTGGTTCCCACATGACATATAAAACAGTCTTCTCTTCCCTAACTTTGCATTGTTAGTTTGACACACTTTTATTGAGTCAGTTGAGTTCCTAGGGTTTGTCAATGACAGCAATCTAAGCAACTGATAGTCTAAAGAGGTTACACTCATGGTTTTCTGTGCAATGGGTGATGACAGTGTCACTTATTGAGAACAAATAACATCAGTCCTCAGCTGTGCTCCCATGTACATGTCTTGGCAATTCATCCCTTTGCCTTCTGACTGACTGTGTGTACGTGAGTGTGTGTGTGTGTGTGTGTGTGTGTGTGTGTGTGTGTGTGTGTGTGTGTGTGTATTTGTGTGTGTGTGTGTGTGTGTCTTTAGTGTGTGTGTGACCAATTGTCTTTAAGGCTAGACAGAGAGGGCTTTCAGTCTGGTCTACTAGCTTGATGGTAGTACATCCATCAAGTGGACATCAAATGCCATCTCTGATGATCAATGTGACAGATGTCAGATCATTAGATGGTTTATCACAGGACACATTGGGTTGATAAGAGAAGATAGAACTTCAGGGTGTGATCAATCCATGTAATATGTTTTGATGGATGCCAGGGAAAGTGTTGGCAAAAAGGCTATAAAACATAAGTTTCAAACAGACAGTAGATCTCACAAAATATATTCAATGTGTCTGGTTTTGAACAATATTTGCTTAAGAATGGGTTTGGTTCTTTAATGAACCCCCTAGACAAAAGATCCTACAGTATACGTAATGGAAAAAAATCGAAAAGATTTAGGAACTGATGCTATTGGATTCTCTCATCTTAAAAAAGCCCTATTCAAAAGCCATGCATTATGTCCTATGGCTGATTTCAAATCAATTGGCGCCCCAATTTACAAGTACTACTGTTAATCAACCGAGGTATCTCTTTGGGTTGTCATCAATAAGAAATATCAACTATATTAATGAGTATAATTGAGACCAGTTGCAATAACTTAGTTTTGTTTGAGTGATTTGTGATTATTTTCATGTATGACAAGGTCTTTCTTTCTATTTGGAATATTTGGATTGCATGACTCCTTTCAGATCCTATCGGACAAAATCCTTTGGGTTTTCATTATCCTATTGGATTCTGGTCCTACATGATTGTAAGAATCAAATTGGATTCTATTGGAGAAAGGATAGATCATATTGATCCGGTTTGACTAGAGCTATCAAAAGCAATTCATACAAATGTAACCAAGTCCAATCAGCAAAACAGTGGTTGTCAAGCCAATCAGAAATCACACTTATGCTGGCCACTGAGCAGGTCAGGTCCTCTCACACCAGATGAAATGTATCAAGTTAGGATCTCTCTGCTTACCAATGGCCGAAATATGCAGCACAAGTCTTCAATGTGGAAAATTGAGCTGCCAAGCACACCATTTATGATAATGAAATCATAATGCAGGGAGTTTAATCAGTCCCAAAGCAAACACCGAAAAAGAAAACAACCCGGAAAATCAGGGGATTAAGGTTTTGGTCTTTGGGGCGGCTGGAGAAAAGGGTCCTGTTCAACAGGAGTGGCTCCTGAGCCCTACGCTGAGCTGTTCACTTCAGGTTTACATATCATGCATGTAGTGCATCATAGTTGCACACAAAGCTGTTTACCAGGAACTGCCAGCCAAGAGGCAGGGTCTATCTCCAGACAGGTTATGGAATACTACATACAGTAGCCCACTTAGAAATGTCCGTTGCAAAAGAAATTATTAATCTCAATGAGACTAACCTAAAATAAAAAAATAAATTATGGTACAGTAGCACAGTCAAAATTACAGTTACCCAAAATGACTACAACATTACCTAACAGCCTGGCAATCAACAGTTTATTAGATTGAGGTCCCCCTCATTAAGCAAAGTCTCTCTCTGTTCTTAGATTAGTCCTATACTTGATGGTGCAGTTGTCCTGTACACATGGAGGAGCTGCAGCGCATCATCCTCTATTGGGGAAGCAGGCATGGCTCATACTCACTCCGTTTCCCTGTAGAGCTCTTCTTGGTGCTTTGGTACTGCATACTGCCTTCGGGTCAGGGGAATGGGGAGGCTGGGGGATTTCTGGGTGCCAGGTCAGTTTTTTGTGTTGATATGTTAGAGGAATATGGTTGCATTGTGAGGCTTGTGTGAGTTAAAAGAAGGGAACGCTAATGGGCCAGCGCTGGAGGAGAGGGAGAGAAGGAGACAAAGACAGGTGAAGCAGAGGGAAAGGATGAAATATTGGGAACAGCGAAACTGCCAGCCAAGGGGGTCTATCTCCAGACAGGTGGTGGAATACTAGATATCCCACTGAGAAATATCCCATACAGATGTGCATAATGACCACGCCAGAAAATGAATGTCAGCAATAAGGCAGCCATGATGATGGAGAAGGGAAAAGAAAAATATGTTGAAAATGAGCAGATGATAACAAGTGGATTGGCCAATAGTTGTTAGTCTTGGAAGGGAAGAGTGGGCGGATATCAGACCTGTTGGATGAGCCAAGCGGCTATTTTTAATAGTGCAGGAATCTCTGAGTGTCTCAGATACAGAGCAGCAAGACAACGCGCATGGGCAAAGTGAAACATCTCATTCAGGTCGGCGTGACCTTTAATTTTTGGAAGAACAGGGGTGATGGATACAGTGTGGCCGGCAACATCATCACACACAACACCGAGAACAAACATAGCCTAAACTATCTGGCATTCAAGTGTTCTGCATGAACATACAGCAGTGTTGAAAGCTCCTGGCCTTCCACTTCGAAAGTTTTTGTTGGACAGTTGACATCTTGTTAACAGTGCGGCCAGCCACCAGAAAACAGCGTGAGGGGCCTAGAAATAATTGCACAAAAGTTTTTAGTGACAGGAAATTCAGTCAACTATGATATGCACTTTGTAAGCTATATGATTAACTATGATTAAAACGTAATTCTAGTCTTATTTCCCTAAAGCTGTGCAATATTCTTTGACAGCAGTGTTTTGCTAAAAAAGTATAGTGGCACTTTTTTGGGTTGGTATACCTTTAATGCTACACTACTAGTGGCGATTGTAAGTGGTGTTGTATATTTAATCTATGAAATTCTGGTTATTTCAAGCCATAATACCAGAACCATAAAACGACTGACACTTTCTAAACCGTTGAAACTACAACTAACCGTACAAAAGTCTGATTAAACAACACGCACCTTATAAAATCAGCTTAATCAGTGGTTGCTGGTGTCTGTGGTTTGACCATGACCTCATCTTCAGAAAGACAGTTAAGTTATCCAGAACATTCCTGCTCTGATTTATCTTCTAGCTCAAAGCTCAGGGGAAAAAAAGGGATTATCTGTACTCAAGGTAATAAATTATTGAGGAAAAGCTCTTGTTTAAAACCAAGAGAAAGATCTCTCTGTCTCCCATTTGATTCATTTCTACGTTCCTGGTATGTGTGTGCGTTTGTCTGTGATGTGGGTGGGTGGGGACGGGGGCTATATAATTGACTAAAGAGAGATTAGCCTTAGCTGAAGCGTAGCTTAGGGACAGGAGTCCAGCCTCTGGGAATTATCGGCTCTGGCTCCTGTCTGTCTATGTCTGTATCTCTATCTCTGAGTATCCTCAACAAATCAAAGATCAATGTATGTATGTCTTCCAACATATTAAAGGATAGGATCAACCAAAGGTTTTTAAAGTCTGGAGTTCATGTCTTTATTTCTGAGAATGTGTAATGTAGTGTGCAGGAAGAACGGTGTTGTTTTAATCTGGAGTTTGAGAATACAGAACTTGCAACACTTTCATCCAAAAACCATAGAGAAACAGAGTCAGAGTATATGACATGAATAACTGGGAGTGAGCGTCAGGCGCATCCAATAAGGTACTCTGGTGATGTGGAGCGCTTGAGTGAAGGTGTGGGCGTGACAGAAGGTGTTGGGAGAAAATAAACAGTATGTCCCACAATTGTCAGGCGGAGCAACCAATAACAAATTGTTACTCTTTTTTTGTGTTTAAGGTTTGCTGTGGCTCAGAGCTTTTATACATCATCATTATAGTGTATAAAATGTATCAAGCGGAAAAAAACATCCAACACATACAGTTGAGGATATTTCTTTGCAATTTTACAGAAACAGACTGTAACTTCTTATTTGACAACCTTAGTTAGGTCCAAATGCATAGTTTATCAGTGGAAAAAATTGTTTTTGTTACTCGTTACTCTGAACAAGAATGTCCAGTTGTTCTCCGTCCAAACTTTTTATCTTTGTACCCAATGTTTGGATTTGTGTAGATACACACAATTAACCAAACATAAACAAATTATCAGAGTATGGTAGTCATTTACAATGTTAATAATAATATTTATCTAGCGCTTTTCTGAACACAAAGTACTTTACATGTGAGGGGCACAAATGACAAAAAAAAATGTATTCAAAAGAATAGAAAAACATTGGCAGTGAATGACATACAGTAGGTGACAGGGGAAACTGCAATGAACAGAGCGGCTATGACTGGGAAAGGAATTTACGCTAGACACAAGGGAGAGCTGGAAGTGGATAGCAGAGGGAGGGGGGTGGAATCAGTCATAGGCCAAGCTAAAAAGATGAGTTTTGAGACGAGACTGGAAGGTTTTAATGGAATCCCTGACTGATGGGGGAGTGTGTTCCATAGCCTAGGTGCCGCTATGGAGAAAGCTCTATGGCCAAGCTCTGGAGGTTTGATTTGTGGATGGCGGGTTGAACCGGCAGTTGAGGATCTTAGTGACCTGGTTGGTTGGTAGGGGATATGGAGGTCTGTGAGGTAGGTGGGGGTGAGGTTGGGGAGCGCTTTGTAAGTCAGGCGGAGGATTTTGTAGGTGATCCGTTGCTTTTAAGCAAGCCAGTGCAGGTCACGGAGGGCAATGGCGATGTGATTCCAAGACATAGTGTAGGTGACGAGTATTGCTGCTGAATTCTGAACAATTTGGAGTCTATGGTGAGAATCAGAGCCGATGCCAGGGAGCAGGGAGTTACAGTAGTCAAGTTGACTGGAGATGAATGAGATAATGACGGACTCAGCAGCAGCGCAGGAGAGGGAAGACTATGTTTTGGGCAATATTGCAGAGGTGAAAGAAAGAGGGTTTGACAGTACTGCGGATGTGGGGGTCGAAGGAAATAGTCGAGTCCAGTATTCCACCCCTGTTGCGAGCGTGGGGGGAGGGGGACACTATAGCGCCATCTAGTGAGAGTGGGAGGTTTCAGTTTTTTTGCGAAGTGTTGATTTGGAGCCAATGAGAATAAGTTCTGTTTTATGGCTGTTAAGTTGCAGAAAGTTGGGTAATGCTTTATATTAGGTTCTTATGATGTGTTAGTTAATAGATACAAATGTCATTATAAGTCCTTATAAGATGCTTATTAACATTAGTGTGTGTTAATAATAGCTGCATAAAGTTCTTGTCAGATTATAAGATCTATAAGATCATTTATAAGCACTTATAAGAACCTTGTTCAAAATGTATACTGCTTAAATGTTAATAAAACCCTCTGAGTTTCTTATAATTGTTTATAATAGCAACAGGCTCATTTGTTGAGTCTTACAAACTTACCTATTCTGTCATTGTTAAACCTTTACTAAGCTTTTTTGTTGCTTTATTAAGGTTTAAATAAAACTAACTAAAACTTTATTTTTCATTTAACAGCTAGTGTTAGTTATTTATGCACTTATTAACAGGTAACAATGCTTTTTCTAAAGCAAAAGTAATACCTTATTAAGGTAAATAAATCTTTTATTATGCACTTATTAACAGTTAGCTATGCTATTTGTAGCTCCCACATCTGGAATGAGCACATGTGGTTGAGGTTGGTAAAATGTGAATACAAAATTACATATAAACACAATGTTTTAGCGGTGGAGCACAAAAACCCACTTTAAGAGAGCTCTTTTGAAGAATTGTTTTACATAACGTTCTCTTTGTCGCCGCATGTGGCTGCCATTTGCGTGAAAATTATGAATAAAAAACAAAGTGTTGATGTCTCAGCATTAATTATCGAGAGTGCTGAAATCATTCTAAAAATATGAGACCAATGTCAGCTAGAGAATCCATAATAAAAATTTTGTGTTTTATATGTGCATCTTTGCCTTCACATTGTAATGGGACTTTATTTGGAAACAAGTGCCATGTCATTGAATTGGCAAGATACGTTTGAAATCAACATGAACATATTTTATTGGAAAATAAACATATTGATTTGGCAATGCACAAAGCATAGTACTCACCTACAGTCACACATACAGTCCATACATACATGCATACATACATACACACATGCACATATACAGGTCAAAATACTGATATATTCTCTTTTCTGTACATAATATTTCATTCCAATCTGGAACAAACCGTGTGCAGACATGTGCTCTATCCCAGTAGCACACTTGTTATTAAGCCATTCATCACTAAACCCTTGATGAGTTGAAACAGCTGTGTTATTACTCAACAGAGTTTGTGCGCTCCATGCAATGTCCAAGATGGGGTTTGAAGAATAATGTGCCATTAAGTCATGTTCAGTTGTTTGGAGCGGGTCAATATGGGGAGAAAAGAGCCGTTGAGTGAGCAGAGCGGATTGGTCCAGGGGCAGGGTGCAGCAGGGCCTGTGAGAGCTGTGGGCTTTGAAACAGGCTGGAGGCGGTCGTGGAGGCAGGGCACAGGTGGAAGGGGGGCAGGGCTGCCATGGCGGCCACAGCAGCGACCGGGAGATGGCGCTGTAGGAGGCAGGGGGTCAGTGGCTTGGTCAAGTCCTGCTCCTTCCTCAAAGCTAAATGAACCTGCGGAAAGCACAGACAGAAACAGACTTTTGGACCTGACCTCTTCCAGACAACAAAACTCAAGACGCTATCCTTCATCAACCATATGTTGGATTTGAAAGTAGAACCCATAGACATTCACTTGTTTTTCTCCCTAAAGAAAAAAAAGTAATTAAAGAGACATTTGCTGCTATAAATAGTTCACTGTTAAAACAAAACAAGCTACTATCCCAGAAGAAATGGGAGAAAGAGCAAACAAACCAAAGTTGGTCCAGTCTGCAGGCCATGGTGGCGCTGGGGGGGAGGGTAGGGGCTGAACTTGGGCTTGGCTGGCTTCCCTGCGGCTCGGTCCTTATGTCTTCTGCTGCTGATGTGCTGCAGGGGGACACAAGGGGAAGGGGACAGGCTTATGAAGGCGAGGGGAGAGAATTCCGTTCCAGGTGCAGGGTAGGGTAGGATCAGAGAGATTCCATGGAAGAAGCGACAAGTAATAACGCTGGATCGGATAAAAGATGGTGGGCCTAAACATGCGCCCCCCACCCCCTCCCCTCCCCCGTTTATTTTCAGGATTCTCTTGTAAAAAAATATGAAGATATTCATGAAAGAGTGGAATCACAGGTATGTTTGATTTGAAAAGACAAGCACAAGCAGATGGCTACTGCACACTGGCACAAAATAGTTGATAACTATTTAATATGCATGAGCACCTGGCCTAAGTTAACTTACAGCCACCAGAGCATCAGCACAGACAGAGAACACAGCACAATGGCGGGCTGCTAGAAAGAGGCTGAGCAAATATGTTTGCTTTCGATCGTGAATGGTTCGCCCCCCTTTAAGTGTGCAACCCACACACATTTTCAGACCAATGACTGCTAAACGTTTGTTGGCCCTGACTTGCTAAGCAATCATTTCAGCTGCAGTTTACGTATACAGACAGGATATTATCTGTAACAGACATTCTTAGGTTTTTATACACAAACTGCTAACCTGTTTGAGCTGTGTTTCCGAGTTGACATGCACATCACAGATTTCACAGTGGAATGTTTTATTCTGCAGTCCGGTGGCCACCTCGCTGGGCGGGGCTAGCTTGGCTTTTAGCCCCGCCCTGGGGAAGGACTTGATGGCCCCTTCACCACTCCGGGCCTCCAGCATCGTTTTGTGCTTGGTGCCTGATGGGGTCAAAGTGCACGGGGAGTTATAAGGCTGGATCAGGGAGCCCGGCTTACAAAAAACAAATAGGCGATTTTCAGAAAATAATCAAACTTTGAAACGGGAAAAGTTGAGCGACCGTTTACACACACACGCATGCACGCGCATGCACACACACACACACACACACACACACACACACACACACTCACACACACACACACACACACACACACACACACACACACACACACACACACACACACAGAGAAAAATGCACATCTAAGCTCACCACTGTTATGTGCCTGTAGCTGGGAGGCTGAGTTGACAGCAACCTTGCAGAGTGAGCAGTAGAGGAGTCTGATAGCTTTCTCCTCCTCCGTCTCCTCCTCTACTTCCACCTCTACCTTTTCCTCTCCCTCCGTCCCCGGGCAGGGTGGCACAGAGGGGTCAGCTGCCATCTCCATGGTTACCACTGTGCCGCTGCTGGTAGGTGGTAGCTCAGAGACAGATGGTGGTGCCAGCTCAACTACAGCTGTGGCATCTAAAATCATAAAAGTATAAAACAACATCTTCAAGGACATCGTGTCTTTTAAGTATGTTTTAATATATATATATATATATATATATATATATATATATATATATATATATATATATGTATATATATATATATATATATATATATATATATATATATATATGTGTGTGTGTGTGTGTGTGTGTGAGAAATAGAGTGAAAAAAAGGAGAGAAAAAAACATAGAGAGGATTAAATGAAGAGAAAGAGAGAGAAAAATTAATGTCAAAAGACACAAGCCCACTGTGCTCTTACTGATGAATCAAACTGACATACTTTCTACCACTCCCTTGCCACTACAGACAATCTATTTTACATAACTTGGAAAGGTAAAGCTCTCTGGGCCAGAATTCTGCTATCAGCCCAAACTCACTCTCTAACCTTAGTAGTAATCAAGGATTTGCCTCGGGACATAGCTCTGATTATTTAAATGAAAGGTTTTGTATGGAGATGATTGAGGCTTATTATCAGCCAAGGGAATGTTCCTTCAGGACCACCTGCCGGCTAATAACCGTGATGCTCGTTCCTGGAAGGCCCTTTTGCTGGAGTAATCTTTACAGCACTCCCTGGTGCCTTTCAATCCCAAAGCTCCAAAGTGCCTCTCTCTCTCTCCTGCTATTAAACTATTTTCATGTTTGTTCTGAGTCTACTAGAATTGAATCTCTCTCTTTCTGCCTCTCTCTCTTTCAGTCAACTCCGATTATTGTTTTTTAAATCCCCCACATACACGCTAAACGCCGACACGATGGGTGCAGCCTGGAGCTCACTCTGCCCAGGTTGATCATCGCTGACAAACACATACCAGCCTCAGCAAACAAACTCCTACACAGCTGCTGTAAGAGAAAACAGCAGGCATTCGAGCACACATTTCCATGCGACACATATAGTACACTCCGTCACTGCCTTACGCAAACACGCCGCATCCCTTGCTGCTCGTTTAAATCTCAAGGGACCGTTTGATGAGGATGGTAAATTCAGACACACAAAGAGCGAATAGGATAATGCATTACCTTTAATCCCTTCAGTGGGATGGCAGAGCTGCCAGGGGCTTATCAAACATCAAAGAGCCTCAACAGAGAAATTAGTTAGGTCTGGGCAACCTGATCAAAGACTCTCTGTCTTCATGTGCCTGGTGCTGGCACACGGCTAGACACATGCCACATGCTGAGGTGAAAACGCCTGCGTGTACACCGTAACACACACGCACACACACACACACACACACACACACAGTACACACACTCTCACACACTGGCTGAACCTTGGTCTGAGCTGGGCGTTCGAGAGGTGGGGGACCAGGCGTTTTGGAAAGTGGTTTCCTTGGTGGCTGTATCGGGGGTCCTGGGTTTGCAGTCAGGTGCCTCTCGAGCTTTGATCCTTCTGGCGTGTTTGGTCCCACTGTAATGTGACGTGGCCTGGGCCTGCAGACACACAGACACCCGCCGTGTCACCCCAACATAATATACGGCGACTTAGTGTTTAAGGAGCTGTTATTTTGAAGCATGGTGCTCGCGTTAAAACTTCAGAGTAGACAATCTGCATTTCAGTACACAATATTGTAAACCCTGGCTTCTCCACCCACCTCTGAGTTGAACCTGAGCCGACACAGGCCACAGGAACTGGGCCTCCTCCTCAAGGGCGGAATTAGTCTGAACCCTGGACCAATTAGAGCTTTGTGAAAATGATTCACCTAAAAAATTAAAATTAAAAACGCAGTTTGGTTTGAAGATGAGGTAGGGAGTGTGCGTTACATAAAACATTTCTACATGTCTAAACATGTCTAAAACATCAATCAAATTCAACACCTTGAATTACTAATATTGCAGCTAATATTAAGATAAACAGGATGGGGTGCAATCAAGGATAACCCAGAGACACCTATATTACATACATTAATATTAAACGTCTATTTACTGAAGATTTTAGAAGAATCAAAAAAACCTCTTAGGTATAAAATCTTACACAAATCCTAATATGAATCGAGGGTCAACTTGGTGAAAAAGGCCTATGACTAGCATGTCAATATCAAACAGAAGAGTTCATGTCCCTTATTTTGCCTTGGAGGGTTCCGGTGGGACCATATGTATGATTACAAATTGCTGTGAAATTATCTGTGGTTCAAGGTCAGATGTTAAATGGGCTTGCCCAACTGATCCCTTTTCCAAGAAAGCGCTCTATCGTGGAGTTTCCAGGTGGTCTTTCCACACAAAGTCACCAATAAATAAAGGTGTGGTTTTACTACGGAATGTCAGGTATAGCCACACTGGTGAACATGCTGAGTGCATGGATAGGGTTATCGCACAAAAAGTTGTGTTGATTTTTTTTTTTTGTCGCAATGTATGGTAAAAATTGTGCAGGATTGTGATTGCAGTTGTGTGTGTGTGAGTGTGCGTGTATGTTTGTGTGTGTGATAGCGTTTTGTTTGTGTGTAATTGTGTGAGTGTGTGTGTGTAAATGTGTGTGATATCGTTTGTGTACGTGTGTGTGTAATTGTGCTTGTGTGTGTAAGAGTGTGTGTTAGCGTGTGTGTGTGTGTCTCTATGTGGGCTAGTTATATCATTATCTCCCCACACTGTGAAGAGAGCGCTCCCGTTCTTACCTGCTGAAAGATTTAACAAGCACACACTCCTATTCAAGGCGGCTGGGCCCTCTGAAGCAAAACAAAACTATTAACTGTGGTGTGATGGAAGAAGCTTTGAAATAATTGTCTAATCAGAGAGGCCATAACTGCTAGGGTCAATAGACATCTGGTTGGAACTATGAAAGAACGATTGCAGGGAAAGTTAAACACAGATAACGAACACCAACTCGGTGGGTTTTATGCATTTCTAGCGAGATCATGCAGTTTGGTGAGATGAGTACGTGTGGAGAGGTCGATAGAGTGTATTTCAAACTCATACTTGGGTCAAGTAACTATTTAAAGTGGACTGGTCAAGTTCAAAAGAACCAATCGAAGTGCCTGTACAAAGTACAAACTGCCTACGGCCTCATCTGCTATTCCAGGAAGACACTAGCAATTGTATTACTATTTGACCCCAGTCTTGTGTGTGTGTGTGTTAATGTGTGTGTGTGTGTGTGTGTGTGTGTGTGTGTGTGTGTGTGTGTGTGTGTGTGTGAGTATGCTGACCTTTCTTTCTTGAACTGCCAGTAAACCTCTCCCCCCTTTCCTACTCCCTCTTTCCACCCTGTGTATTCGAGCACCCAGGGCCCTTATATTGACCTCTGATCTCCCATCAGACATTCCACACCTCAGACCTCCATCTGCTGCACCTCTGTCCCTCCCGTCATTTCATGCTCCTTCTCCTTTCCATCTTATCCATCTTAGTCTGATCAAAGCCACCTTCATACTTCCCAAAGGACCACTGTCTGATCCATCACCCTCCCCCTTTCTCTAGAATAGACCAGCACCTGTGAGAATGTCCCACACCCGCACACACACACACACACACACACACACACACACACACACACACACACACACACACACACACACACACACACACACAGTATATCTTGAGGTGACTAGGTTACACTCCCTTTTTTATCTAACACACTTTTTTTCCTCAAGACTTCTTTTCTAACAGTCTCTCAGTTCTTCCTGTCAAACCTAGGACGGTATCTTTGTATTCTTCCAGGACAGGAACAATATGCCAGAGGGGCTGAGCACACCAGAGACACAGACAGTGAAACCCCCAAAGGCAGTCGAGAGCGGAACGTGTGGGATGAAAACGGCAGAGAGTCAGTGGAGCTCAGTCATTAGAGTGAGCGATGGTTCAACATGTGGCCAGGCTTAAGGGGGAGGGGGGGGGGGTTTACAAGAAGCGCTTACAAAAGGCCCCTATAGTCCACGTCTTTGGCATGTTTCTACATTGCAGTAACCTGACAATTAAGGGTTATTGCATGACTTCAATATTTTCATGGGAGCCGGTGTTTGAATTGTTAGTTTACGAATTATTTAACTGAAACTACTTAAGAGCGAGCAAGCCACATATCAACCTGGGGCGCCACACACAACGTGCCAGACTACACCATCAGATCCACTCTCTTACTCACAGAACAAAGTCACGTGACCTTGGCAACCCACATGTGGGCGCCAAACAAATGTGCGCTCTCCCAGGCAGAAACTTGCTGTTTGAGAAAGAGATGCACACCCAAGGTGGGGTCTGCTCTGCAGAGAGACACAACCGCATGCATATACATGGAATCAAACTGCAAATCCCACACACAAACACATACTGACTCTCTCACAAACATGGTAAGAGTGCCAAAGTTCAGCTCAACCGTGGCTACTTATGAAACAGCAACACCCACAGGTTCAAATCACCAGTGCGGTTCTACAAGTGGGGGAGGATTACCATTACTTTTCTTAGATCCCTCCATAGCAAATATTTCGAATATATCGTTGTACTGGGCGTAGGAGGGAGAGAAATATTGACGAAAACACTGAGATTGTCCAGAGATAATATTAAAAAGAATAAATGAGCAGTAACGGGCGACAAGGTGAATCATGGATTGGCAGCCTGAGGATGTGCAAAGAGAGAGCGTCAAGAAAAAAATCTAAGTAGAGCCAGAGGTGGAGTGGCAGGCTAGAGACAGAGCAAGAGAAAGCCAGAGAGTCTAAGAAGAGGGAGGTAAGTGGTGCGAGACTTGGAAAGAGAAGAGGGTGAAATTGAGTGGGAGGAGACTGAGACCCAGCAGCCAGGAACAACTGTGTTCAGGTTCCAATCACCTGGCAAGCCTTATAACAAAAGGAATGATTACAGCACACAATCACACAAACACACACACACACACACACACACACACACACACACACACACACACACACACACACACACATACACACACACACGTAGAAATTCACACTAACACAGAGAAAACACATTTGCATAGACTAGGACGGCACAAGCCAGAAGAAGACAAATTAAATGGACTCAATCTAAAAATTCCAGGTAACGCATCCCTGACCAATAAATACAAATGATATTGCACCACCATAATAAACCATCTAATGGAAAAAGATGATCCCAAGGCAGTCAAGAGGTTCAGCATTAATTCAGAAAAGAGCACAATGACACACGCACGCATCCCCTTTGTCTCTTTCCCCATCAGATACAGGTTTTGTGTTAGCCGAATCCCAAAATGGCTTCAGCCCTTTACGCCATCTCGAGCGCATTTTCCTTTAACGTACGGTTAGGAAAGAACAGCTGAATGGGAAGTTTGGCTCAAAAACGTCTTAAACAAGAAATCCTATTCTTCATTTGACCAAATAATTACCCCAAATTTAATTTTAAACAGTGAAAACACATATGCAAAGAAAAGTCACAGGAGACTCTGGATCGGGTTACTGATTAAATACGGCATGAAAACTTCTCAACCCTGCTTGACACCTCCAGTCCCCTTAGGGCCTTCAGACTGTGTTCCGAACCCACAGTGAACCCATCCCTCCAACAGACAGGGAAAGACAGCTCTAAGAAAAGCCCGGTGTGAAAACAACAGAGTTTCAGTTCCCCCCCAGGTGATGCAGAAATGTCAGACAGTCTAAAAACAGACTTCGTCTTCAAATACTGCTCTGAGATAACAAAGCAGGTCAGGTGTTTGTTAATGTAACAAACATGTGGCAAACATCCTGTCAAAGCAAATGTTATATCTTTCAAACAGACTATCAAACTAAAACAGAACATATATTCTGACAGATAACCTTTCAAAGATCAAGACAGCCGTTTATCTTGGGTCCAGCATTATACAGAAATAAGCATGATTTCTAGGGTGATACGGTTAATTGACATATCTCACTTCGTTGAAACCAGGAAAGAGGCTGAACGGTAGGAGGGTCTTCAGCTCCGGGGAGGGCTGGGCACTGACCACTGTGGGTCGAACCAATGAGGGGAGGGCAGTGGTCTGACACATGTTACCTAGGAGAAAGTGAACAAGGAGGGTGGGGGTACAAGGATGATATTATCAGAGTTCATAAAAAGTACTCAAAAACTCAAATACCTTTTTAAATATACTTTTACAAGAACATACCCAAGTCCTTTGTTTAAAATGATTTCACCCACACCAACTTAAAGATGACAAGGAAATAAGTCCATTATTTATAAATGGTAAATTCTGAAAATGTTTGCCCTATTTAAATGGCTGATTGTATAAACAACAAATTGGTGATTCCCCTTAAAAAGATATCCCAGTTTCATCCATGCATTTAAAACCCACTCACCACAGCAGGGCCATAAACTCGTTAACACATGTATCTCCCTGCACACTTGTAATAGCAATATGCTAGCATTAACATACACGCTAGAAGGCAAGTCACTAATTACCAATGCACGGAAGTGTGCCTGTATTAAACACTTTCCTACTTTGAATACTAATACTACACTTATACAGTGACTGTACATTTTGGTTTAGTCAATATACAATAAGTAATCTAGGTTGCTATTTTGAATTTAGTGACTAGACTATAAGGGAAGAGTGTAAGAATAAGACATATCACATACAATCATTAAAAACTCAACATTGCATTATGAAGCAGCTCACTAAACTCACAAACACACTCACAGTTTGGGTCCAGTGAGACCATTAATAAGAGTTCACTGATTAGGACTCAGTATGTGTGGGTGGTTGGCTGATTAAGAAGCGTTTGTTTTGTTTTTGCATTTCTCTGAGCCTGATTACAGTTTGATTCAGGACCAGCAGAATGTATAATCATAACAATTACAGCTCCAATCACGCCCATCCGCTCTACCATTAGACCTGATTACCTTAACCCTACATGAGCATGTATGTGTTTTTTGTTTTTTGAGTATGTACTTTAACTGTGTGTGTGTGAGTGAGTGAGTGAGTGAGTGAGTGAGTGTGTGTGTGTGTGTGTGTGTGTGTGTGTGTGTATGTGTGTGTGTGTGTGTGTGTGTGTGTGTGTGTACTTATGTGTCTGTATTCTGTTTATCTGCATTTGAGATGGAAGTTTAGTGAACCTTTTGACCTGCAGTCAATGTTGTTAAAGGGGTTTAAGTTTGCATATACAGTATGTGTATGGCCGCACCGAGAGGGCTCAAGACATTTATAAAATGTCCTCAACATGGGACAGAGTAGAAAAAGAATGTTTCGAGACAGACTGGGTGCCTTAGCTAAAAGGCTACCACGATATAAATATTATATAAAAAGAACAACCAAATGACATGAGACAGGGGGATAAGATAGGAACAGGAAAAAAAGTGAAACAAGGGGTAACTTCACTTATCACGATATATTTTCAAGTCGTCTATGATTCACCTCTCTCTCTCTCTCTCCATCTCTCTCTCTCTCTCTCTTTTTCCCCTCCCACCTTTGTATCACCCAATACAAATACAAGTAGCAAGCGGAATAAACTCTGAAAATAGTTCTCAAGATCTTTTGACATCAACTTTTCGAATGCTTTCAATTACCAAATAAAATTGAAGTATTTATTTACGCTAAGATGTTTGTTTTTCAACAGCGCTTCAGGCTTCAATCTTAAGTCTTCACTGACAAACAGGAGATGCCTTTACATTTTGCGATTAAAGTGACAGCCTTCCTGACAGTACCCTTTCTTGTGCAAGGCAGTGCAAGTGACTATAGACGCGGTTCGTGATATTTTTATTCCATTATTGGAAAAGAGTAAAAACCCAAAAGTGAGTAGGCTGTTACGTACCAAAATACATGCTGTTGTCTAGTTTCTTAGCTTCTAGGAATCCGATCCTTAAGTGGTAGCAAAGTCTCTCATTCCCCAACATGTAGATTGGCGTCATGCGTCTTCACCTTACTCTCGATGTTCCTCGTTGTGATCTCCAGCCTCCTCCTCCCACCTCTCTCTCTCTCTCTCTCTCTCTCTCTCTCTCTCTCTCTCTCTCTCTCTCTCTCTCTCTCTCTCTCTCTCTCTCTCTCTCTCTCTCTCTCTCTCTCTCTCTCTCTCTCTCTCTCTCTCTCTCTCTCTCTCGGTCTTTCTCTCTTTCTCTCTCTTTCCCTCTCTTTCTCTCTTTTGCTCAGTCGTCCAGGGAACAGGCATTTTCTAAACGGGCACCCGGCTTTTTATACCACAGGTGCTCTAGGTAATATGAGTTTACATACATAATGGATGTAGGTGTAGGTCTAGTATTGATTGTTCAGAAATACCACTTAAATCTTCAGAGGCATGAGCATGTACGAAGTAAAATTTTACTCATCAATATTCAACTAATATTTTATTTCGAGATGGTCATCGGTGGAGCTTAATTAAGAAACAGACATTTGTAAAAGGCATTGTGAATCCCCCAAATTGTTATTTATATTATTCATTATTTTCCTCCTCATATGTCTCATATGTTGACAGAATATATATTTAACCTTTTTTAATTTATTTGTGATGACCTAAAGTTTAGAATGGGGTTGCCCCTATTTTTCTTCATGCTAGCATATCCTCAGCCATCCCTTGAAGCCTCTGATTTTAAACGTGTTTAAATCATCTCACATTCACGCCTTATTTCTGCCAAGCCTATTTTATAAGAATCCCTGGTTGCTTCTATATTACCATGAAACTACACAAGGTATGGCAAAAACATGAACATTACAAAAACAAAAACATTAACACAAATTAGTAAGACACATTAATATTACTTTTACAAATGTCTGCGACATGCTTTTGGCAGTGTGACCCCAGCTTCACTTCCCTTTCCTGCAGGCCAACCGTCTTCCCCAAAGTCTTATTGAGGTAGGCAACACATGTTTTCTTACCCTGTATGTCACAGGCCAGGGCGACTGAGAGATGAAAGATATGAGGTCAACTGCCCACACATCTATCTATTTTAACAGCCCAAAATGTGTGCCAACATGTTTTTCTACCTCACGTTTGCCTAATCAAACTAAACAATGACAGAACTTAGAAACCAAAAAACAAATAAAGGTTAGTAAATTGCACCAATAAATGTTACCCAGGAAGGCAAAACGACACTACGAAGACCAGGTGTTAGAACAGCCGTTAAATTACTGTTCGTCTGGTCTGACCCATCATCTTATTTGAGTTCTTCTGTCCAGCAGCTCCATGGAACAAAAGTAGTAAAGGAGAAAAATACACAGATGGAAATATGTGGTCATAACCCCAATTTAACACTCCTTTTGTCACTTACTGTAATGCCAGAATCTTTGTGTTCCTGTGAGAAAAAGCAGAGCACTTTTAGGGCTTGGTAGTATTATTTATTTTTCCCCTCGAAGGAACAGTTGAAAGGCTTCTCTTGAGTCAGGGCCTAAGCTTTGTCTCAGACTTGGGGTTAACAACCTTGCAGTCCCGAAGTCTAAGCCAGTGGCCTGCAAATGTGAAACCTAAGCCAAAATAAAAACCCATAGATGTGGGAGTCTAATTTAAAGAAAGCACAGTCTAAAAACTTGTGATATAATGCCATATCATGTTATGATGCATACATTAAAATAGCTAACAAGCATAGGCCAAGTGTTTGGCTATGAAAAGGGTTTTAAATACGCCGTTGGTCTTACATTATTATCAGTTCAGGTAAGCACCTAAATAATGGTCGATATCAGGTAGTTGAAGCATAGGGTAATTGACATCTGTGAGTGTTTAGCATTATACATTCAGCAACAAACACTGTGGCTGTCATGGAAACTGAGGCATGCAACAGCATGATAAGTGGAGCGATGCTGTCTGTGTTTGAGTCTGGGCATGAAGTTAATTGCGACAGCGAAATAAATGTGGTGACCCCCAAGGCCCCTGTATATGGAGATCCGCTGCCAGGACTGTGATGCTATCAAAGGTGTTTTCAAGATGTTAATTGCAACGAGTTAATGGGTGTAATGCAGTTAAGAAATTACAAATGCATTTACACACGTGGACTTGCCGGCTCGCGCGCACGCATTCACACACACACACACACACACACACACACACACACACACACACACACACACACACACACACACACACACACACACACATACAAATGCAGATTGTTTTACCCTTTCAATTAATAAAGAGCTGAACATTAAAGCCGAAGGTCTTCAAGTAGGGCTAATTACCACCGTCTAACTGTTCTCCGTGAAATCCCTTCAAGGCATTAATCCACCCCATTACTCTGTACCTCTGTGCCGTTTCACTACAGAGCAACCTGAGGGATTTGGATGAAACAGCGACCTGTCAACTCACCTATCCTCTTGATTGGTCGCCATAACAACATCACCATGGTAATGTGCGTGCCATTAAAGTAGATCCTCTTGTCTATGTCAATCTATGCCACAAGTGTATACCCACCCCGTCATTTACACTCAGAATCATGTGCACATACACACACACACACACACACACACACACACACACACACACACACACACACACACACACACACACACACACACACACTCAGAAGACAGTTCATTTTCCCACACAAAGCAAAACGATTGATGGAGCATGCGAATGATAGTTGTCAACAGATTGTATATGTAGATGGAAACTGCTCCACTGTCGTCTTTAGACCTTTACCCACAGCCTTTCCCTCTTCCCACTGCCCACGGTGCGGTGAGTGGGGTCAGCTTTCTTTGACTGAAGGTGCTTACAGTTTTTCTCAATCGCTAAACCCACTATTTAGAATCAAAATTACTTTCATCAAACCAACAGCACAGCCATCGAAACAGAAAACCATTTCTCTACAACAGTATACCATTTATCATTGATATCACACAAAATGCAGATGCTAAACAGTCTTTTGCAAAACAGATCACACAATTCTCTAACTGAAGTTACAATTCTCTACACAAACATCCAAAATCTTTTGTGTAACTCATGTCTACAAAACAAAATAATCTTCTCACAGTGGATAACACTTACTCCTCATAAACTTAGACCATAGCTACACTAATTGACACTTGATGTGCAAAATATTAACACTTGTTATCAGTCAATCACCCCATTGAAAAAGGTAACTGGATGGAATGTACTGTATACCTTACAGTAATGATGTTACATTGAAAACATTTACATGACAGAATTTGCATTACTGTACTTAAAATATTTTTTTAAATGGGTCCGGTAAAGCTATAATAGTGTTGATATGACTTGCATAGCTCTTTGAGATTTTCATATGGGGAGGATTAGCTATAGTTGACACTAGAGCAATACATTTTTACAGTCAGTAATTGTGGTCTTTTCCTTTTTGCACATTGAGAAATGTTTTTTTTTTTCTATTGGGGTGAATTGAGTACTTCACTTCCATGTAAATGAATTGCTCACAGCTGATATCAATGCCTTTCCTAATAGAATGCATGAGGTATGGCACATACTTGTGTAATTGTAATTAGTGAGAATCATATGAAAGACCTCCCTCACTACAGTAAGATGTTTGTGTGAACAAAATGGCTGATCGAGTAGGTAGAGGAGCTCTGAGAGGAAGAAGGAACCCTGTTGTTCAGAGAGGAAGAGGGAGGGCTGATGTTCAGAGAGGAAGAGGGAACCCTGTTGTTCAGAGAGGAAGAGGGAGGGCTGATGTTCAGAGAGGAAGAGGGAACCCTGTTGTTCAGAGAGGAAGAGGGAACCCTGATGTTCAGAGAGGAAGAGGGAGGGCTGTACGTATGCGTGGTGGAAGAGTTGAAAGGGGAACGATGCGAACAGTAGTTTCGGACAACACCCGTGCAACTATTGTGGACCACGTCAAAAACCATGGCATGTCCCTCAGTGAGGCTGGCCGAAAGGTTCACCCCAATATACCGAGATCAACAGTGGCATCCATTATTAGGATCTTCAGGCACGAAAATAGGTAAGCTACTGTAACCCTTTTTTACAACACTTCATGCATTTCTATTTTTATGTAGGTTTCGATCACTGTTTTTATATTACAGTACATAACGTTCTCAAATATTTATTGATAGAACTGAAAGAGCATCCCGCTCTGGTGGCAGAGGAAAGGCCTTTACTCCAGAACAAGAGTCTGCCATTGTTGATATGGTTGTGGCCAACAATGAAAGCCGCTTAAGGGAGATTCAGGCCAGAATAATTGCAGACCAGGATGTCTTCAGTAACATTCCATCTATAAGTGTTGCAACCATTGACCGGGTGTTAAAGAGGCACCACCTCAGAATGAAACAGATATATAAGTTTCCTTTGGAACGCAACTCTGACCGTGTGAAGGAGTTAAGGCACCAGTATGTACAGGTAAGGACCTCAATCACAGTGATGGCTTGCCTATATTTTTAGTATGTCGGACTGCTTACAGTAATGTGAAACGGTCCTCTTTTTGTTTAATTTTCTTTAGCCAATGATGGAGCTGGAAGGAAATGCATTGCCACATGTTTTTGTATATGTGGATGAAGCAGGCTTCGACCTCTCCAAAGTGAGGAGACGTGGGAGGAACCTTATTGGGCAAAGAACAACAGTCTTTGTTCCAGGCCAAAAGGGAGGAAACATAACATTGTGTGCGGCTCTCTCGACACAAGGCGTCCTTGCTCACATCCCTGTAATGGGAGCATATAACACGCAACGTGTCCTTGCCTTCCTGGATGTCCTGTATGACTGACTTGTGCCACCAGAAGAGAGGGATCAAGTGAGGTCGGTTCACGTAGTCATATGGGACAATGTGGTATTCCACCACTCTCGTGCCGTGAGGGCATGGTTTAAGGCTCATCCACACATGGCCATGGAATTCCTCCCTCCATACTCCCCATTTCTAAACCCCATTGAGGAGTTCTTCTCTGCCTGGAGATGGAAGGTTTATGACCATCATCCTCCTGACAGAATGCCCCTTTTGGACGCAATGAATGCTGGCTGTCGGGACATCTCTGCGGAATCCTGTCAAGGGTGGTGTCGACACGCAAGGAGATATTTCCCATGCTGCCTTGCAAGGGAAGACATACGCTGTGACGTAGATGAGGCTATGTGGCTAGACAGACGCCAAAGAGCAGATCAGTAAAGCTATATCGATCTTATTCTCTGCTTTACGGCTGATATACATAATTTACCCATGTTATTTTTTGCTATTGCTATTCATCTTTTGTTTCTGTTACGGTGCTCTTCTGAAAATTAGACAATAAAAACAATAACATAGTAAACATACTGTTTTTCCTATATGTAAGTTTGTTTCTCCCAACTTGTCAGTTTTCCGTTCAGTTTTCAAAATCGATAGCTTGAGGTTTGTGTATTGATGATTGAAGTCAGTATTTAGTGTGCCACTTAGTAATGACTGTTCAAATAGTCTTCTAATGAGCTGACAAATGTTTGTTTTTGGAGAAGGTATCTGGTTTTGGAAGGGGTATTTTTAGTTTTGAATGCGTTAGAGCATTTTGCAAGAAATGTATATTGTTATGGTAGAATGTGTTATTATGGTGACCGGAGTTTCAGTTATGAAAACACATTTGTCTCATAAGAGGACAATTTGTTCTGTTTCGATCGACTTATTCTTTTTTGTGACCAGTATTTTCAGTTTTGGTAATGTAAGTGCATTTTGCAAAAGATATTCAGAGTTTTGGCAAGTGTGTTTCTGTTTAGATGGCTATGTTCTTGTTTTGAAGAAATTAATTATGTTTCAAAACAGTGGGTTTAGCAATTGAGAAAAACTGTAAAAGGATGAAAGAGCATTTGATCGTTTCCATTCACTCCTAGTTTTCCCTCAACGTCTGCGTCCCACTATGGTCTGTGTGTCGTGTGTGCTGTGCATGTGTGTGTGTGTCTCTGGGTTGTGTCCCATCTGAAAGGTAGGTGTATGAAGACTGCCTCTAACCAACTGACATGGACATTTCAGCACAGCACAAAAATACCAAGAGCAAAAGAGTCCAAACCTGAAAGAAAATGATCAGAAATTGCGCACACAGAGAGACATGCAACTTGTAAAGACGGAAACAGAGTCAGCAATGACTTGTCCTTGAGACCATGATGGTTGAGCATGGTACCAAAGATGTTCGCACAAAGGTATGAACAAAATTGTCTTGCCTGACCTTGAATCACAGCAAAATATCTTGCCTAAACTAAGAGAAAGAGAAAATGGTTGTCAAGTTTGAGCAGGTGAAGGAGTTAGATATACAGTAACAGATGATAGAGATAGATGGATAGATAGAAAAATAGGGAGAGAGACAGAGAGAAAGAGAGGAGAGGGCGCGAGGGGGTGGGGGTGTTAGTATATGATCTAGTGGTTTCAATTAGAATCTAACTGGGGTTCAAGATGTGTCCAAGACCCCTTAGGGTCAAAGGTTATTGTCATTGCAGGGCTCCCTAATAAACTCCATGCAGGTGTTACTGGTCCACTGCCAATCTATTTAGGACCAGGCACCATGGAGAGAGGAAACCAAAAGAATAAAGCAACTTCTCAATGGCACAGGCAGCTGTATGGCCTCAACCTTAGACGCCATGCCACTCAACTATTAAGCATGTATGCGTCTTGGTTTTAGACACAGTTTTATGGCCTACACATGTCAAGTGGCGGGCCCGTAACGTTCACCACCTGGCGGAGCTGAATCCTCACTTTCCGACCACTCCCCGGCTTTACTACGGCGAGGAGGGGTCAAAATGCGGTCGGTTGACCAAATCTGGTAAGAATTTGCAAGAGGCCATGGAGCAGAGCTACAAATCTTGCGTCGCCGTTGAGTTCTCCCATTGTGTTCCAGCAAGTAGGAGATGTTAGTATTTCTCCATGATCGTTGGGTACTTGTGCAAATAAGGATTTACGTGAGCAACCTTTAAACTTAGACAGCCAGCTCGGGCTGCTTAGATTATTAAACCATATGTTTTTACTCTCACCATAAAAATATCATTATGCACAGGAAACGATGAAACATGTACAGCCCTGTGCGCAGACTGCCATCTAATGTAGTAATGCAATCCTATGTGGTCATTTGATCATAAAAAAGTAAGTGTGTACATTAAATAAATCCGTCACGTTCATATGCAAAAAGGAAACATAAGCACACATAAGGCCTACTGCATGCACACATATGCAGTCATGCTCCCAGAAAAAGAGGCAGATGTGCATATCAGAAAAGCAGGAGTATACATGTATATCAAGAAACACTGAACGACTCAAATTTAAGAGATCTGTACATTGTAAGCTCACATGCACTTCTACTCAACAGCTCCCCACCACACACACACCTCCAACATGTCTTTGAATGATATACTCTCATTGTCAAAATGTAGGAGGGGAGGTCATTTATTTCTCTTTGCCGAAATGACACCAATTAACTTTGGCCAAGCTCCTCCACTGAACAAACAAACCCCGAAAGCTACTTAACACAGTGTCATTGCAAAGAGAGAGACAGTCAGGGGGCTTGTGAAAGCAATATGAAGGATTGCTTGGCTGTGTATGTTAGTGTCACGGATCAAATGGAAACAAACAAAGCCACTTGAGTAAAGGACACAGGCATAAGTCTCCTGCCCACTTAACAGTACTTTCAAATCAACAGTGCCATCTACAGGATGAATGGAGTGGACTAGCTTTCTGCATTACTATAGAGTGAAAAGTTTAAGGAATATTCCCAGAAAGCAGTGGAGATCCTAAGGACACAAAACCATATTCTGACAAACCACCCCAACTCAAACATCTACAATACACTGTCTAACCCTGATATATGGACATGAATTAATATTTCTATTAATAAAAAACTAAAATTGAAATCTGAAGCTGGAATCCATGCGTTCAAAAAGGCATCGTCAGCACAAAATAACAAAATAAAATTATACTAGACACAAACGGTAATCCACAAATTCTTAGTGTTGTCAGGCAAAACCAACTGCAAAGTAGGGATCAAAAGGTTACAAAAACTTTATTTCAACAGACAGATATCCACACATTGTAAACTATTTATAATAATTCAATAAGGTGTTACCTGGGTAGAAGAAAAATACAAAAAAACAAACAATTCAATCCAATCTCTTCTTTATAGAAACATTTATTGACCAAATGTGGGTTTATAATTCCCCCTCCTTAAACTATTCAATTTATTCAAATATTCAAATATTCAAAAATAAAAAAACTTTTATTTTCAATTCCAGTGGTTAGCGTCCAATCACCCTCTAAATATGACAAGCAGCACAACAAGTGTAGGTACAAAGTTCTGACGTGGCTCAGAACAATAGCCGTTGTATCATGGTCATGGAGTACATTTACACTGCCATATTCAAATAAGTGTCATTCACTTTATAGTGCACTGTGCTCTGAATGGTGGTTTAACATCAAGACCGACAGAGCGGATTCAGTTTCGCAGAGGGTTCCCAACCACTCAGGCGCTCTTGCAGCAAGGCTTGCGTTCCTCCTGAGAGTCGCCATTCGGCCCAGTGGGACTGGACAAGGTCACAGCGCTGATGGATCCACGCGTCACCTTCTTACTGGACACCTTCTTGTGTATCTCTGGGAACGATGGTGGACATGTGAGAATACATTAAGATCATACATGCTGCTAACGGTTGACTAAATAGAAAATATCTGTAATATTATTATCTGACCATTACATTATAAGAACCATATCTTATTAGAGATAAACAACATGAGAAGTAGGAAAGTACTTTTTAGAGCCTTTACTATGAACTATCCATGTAAAGGGGGGTAGAAAATGTCAGCATAGACCACCTAACAAAACTGGTTGTTTCTGTCATGAGAGTTTTACCTTCGAGGACTACATGAAAAGCAGCTTCTACGTTGATGGAGTTAAGTGCTGACGTCTCTATAAACAGGAGGCCCTTCTTCTCTGCATAAAAAAACAATCAAGCCAGGTTTAGATGACACACAATCAATAAACCTTGACAATCATGCTGTGACTTGTCCCGTACTTGTTTTGACATGAAACAGTTTGCGGACATAAGAAGGAAGTATCTATACTTTCTATACTTCAACGGTTTACAGTTAGTATACTGTTGTACCCTGAGACGTGGTATTTAATAATAATAATCATAAAAGGATCTGCTCGATCTAACTATATGAGCTGTGGGAAAGTCACCAGCGAATTCCTTAGCCTCCTCCATGGGCACGGTCCTGAGGTTATCCAGGTCGCTCTTATTGCCCACCAGCATGACCACCATGTGGGGGTCAGCGTGGTCGTACAGCTCCTTCAGCCAGCGCTCCACGCCCTCGTAGGTGAGGTGCTTGGTTATGTCATAGACCAGCAGAGCTCCCACAGCCCCTCTGTAATACCTGGGGTGCACGGAGGGAGATGGAAGGCGGAGATTTCATTACAACCAGTCAGTGTCTGTTTACACACACATCCATGTGTGTGTGTGTGTGTGTGTGTGTTTGTGTGACCGTACTGAGGGGACAACTGAGATCAGTGTTTGTCTGCCGTGTGTGTCGGAGTTTAGGTGGTGTGTACCCACGCTGAGGTGATGGCTCTGTAGCGCTCGAGGCCCGCCGTATCCCAGATCTGGGCCTTAATGGCGAAGGTGTCCAGCTGCACGGTGCGCGTGCTGAACTCCACTCCGATGGTGGTGCGACTGTCGTGGCTGAATTCATTTTTGGTGAAGCGGGATAGAAGGTTGCTCTTTCCCACACCGGACTCCCCTATCAGGACAACTGTGGGAGGAGCAAGAAGGAAAAGTTGAAGCACTGCTCCAGGCAAACCTCAGACCCATTCAGTCACTGTGATTGCGTCACGTCCTGGTATGCACTTGTTTCAAAAATAGCCCTTGACCACTTGTTACTCAGGCTGCCCTCAGAAACTCTCGGCCTCACAAGACACGTTGACGGATGATACACATTACATTTGTGGTGATGTCACATCTGTCGCGGTGCGTGCCCTGTTGAACTTCTCTGGAATGTGTGGAATCAAAGGCTGAGAGTGTATTCATGCCATCAAGGAGGCAGAGGCTTACTAGTCAACAACTTGAGCTAACTGCTAAGTGCTCTGTTCAATAGCCGTAAAACACAATGGACTGCGCATACATCTTTTATCGCATTCTTCTAGAGTAAAGGTCAGATGTTATCCTAGCCAAAGGAAGTGTACATTTTACTTCCTCTTTCACTTGACAACCTTGCTGGGTGCTATCTTAACAATAGTAAAAGGTAGACGTGGCAAAAGAATAGGCACTGCACCTGTGAAACACCAGTGACAGGCATGTGACATATCAGCGCTGGGGTTTATGTTACAAGCACAATTCATCCAAACACACACCCCATGACTCACCTTTGAAGACAAAGTTGTAAGTCTCTTCAGAGCCCATGCTGTACTGAGCCCAGGAAAGTTCCTCCTCCACCTGAATACGTTAATATTCTTTGGCCAATTCCACCATTAGATACAAAGAGGGAAAGGGAGAACAGACTTCAATCTTCTCTCTCCCGTGGAGGAAGAGTATGGGTGAAAATGGAGAAAAGACAGAGAACAGGTTGGGCTGCACTAGCACTCCTCTTCCTTTATCTGTTCATGGGGGTTGCTCCCGATTGTGGACACAGACGGGCAGACGATCCCTTGTCAGCTGACGCACGACCAGGGAGTGACGAAGGGAAGGAGGGGAGGAACAGAGAGGCGGGGATGGGGAAGGCTAGAGCAGGTGGAACAGGTAGAACCACTCACAGCCAGCGTAGGCAAAAAGTGACTCCACCCTCTCACTCTGTCTGCTGTAAGGTCCTTAATCACATGCCAAGTGGACCTCAGGACAAAACAGGTATGGCAAAAAATAAAACAGTAACATCAAATATATTCAGGAGACCAAAGAGTGGTCACATTTTAACTAGGTAAATAGATATTCCAGCAGCATGACTAAAGGTTAAACTCATTTTCAAAACAAGGTCTTCTAACTTGCAATTCTATTACAATAAAATGAAGATATATATACGACTTAAACACACTGAATTTCCTTTCGAGAACATATTTATGATAGCACTAACAAGCCTTTAAAGAGAATGAAGACAAAACATACTCAAGGGCATATCCGATAAGCATAAAATACAAAACAAGAAACATCACCCTTGACTACAATTGCATTGAAACAGACATTGAAGCCCAATATTTAAGTTAATCTATGTATTATTGTCACAATTAAAAAAGACAGACACCTTGAGAACAGTTTTCTTCTTGAACAACTTTTTTTGTTTATTTTTAAGTATGGTACTTTAAAAGTTAGTTCCAACATGTTGAATTAGGAGATGGATTTCTTTTTCAGCTGAGGCCAAAAGACAAAGCACAGCTATGGAAGCCATTGCTAAGGTTACCACAACTAAACGGCTGGATGTAAGTGAAAGGAAAGAAAAACAAGAAAAAACCTAAAACTTAATTAACAACAATTGTATGGTTACCACACAAAAAGCCTTTCAATTACACTTAATTTATTTATTTATTATTTGCAGATTATTATTTCTTTTATGAGACAAAACCTAAATTATTCCTAGGTACTTTATGCACCTCCAAAATTAAAACACATACAGTAATGAATCAGATTAAAACAAAAGGAAAGCTTGTTGTGTTCTGCCTGTATCTGCCGTTTGAGAACCACTTTTTGATAATTGGTAATTAAGATGAAAGGCTAATTGAAATTACACGAAGGACTTACAAGACTGGTTTGTGGACACTGATTTTACATTGTCCTAGCAGTCATTCGGCGAAGGTCATCATTGTTTTGTCTAGGACTACACCCTTTCTGAACGTGGGAAATCATCCACACCATTAAAGGGAGGGAGCAGACAAAAGGCAGAGTAGTAGTGCCTTGAGAAGAGAAAAAGAGAGGGCGAGAGAGAGAAAGAAAGAAAGAGAGTGAGACCCGTGGCTAGCTGGATACTCTTATCTGGAATGAATGATTGCGACTTAAGGGAAGTGTGGGGCATCGTTTCTTAAGCACTTGCAATAAATAGGGAGGGTAGTTGCACAGGGTGGGCTGTTTAAGCTGTCAGAGAAGGGGCTTGTGTCTGTGTGGGGAGGACCGAACCTGACTGGTTCTGCTCTCCAGCCTTTTGCTCTCTTTAATTCATACTCAGCAAACCTAGGGGTCTAACTCGTTGGAATGGAATATTTACTTGGCACATAGAACTTACTCACAGGATAGATATAAACCCAATAAAAGGAAGCCTATACATTTCTATTAGCATTCTAAACATTCCATCCAAATTGATAAACCCCATCATTACAAAAAAGAACCAGGTGAATGAATCCGTGATTCGGAATCTGGAATTCAGGAGAGGTGTTTTGCACCAAGGCACCCCTCGTTTTAGAAGTGGTTCAGTCCGGCTTTGCTGCAGGGGCCCAGGCTGAGCGCTCTGCAGATAAGGGGGAAACCAAGAGTAGGGGAATGATGTGAGAAAAAGGTGGTGGGTACAATTACGCTGTTACGCATCCTGTCCGAGTTTTCTTGTATCAGTTTGGGAGGGTTTGCTTAAGTTTCTCTTGGTTCTCTGTAGATAAAGCAAGTGTACGTATGCGAGGGTAAAATGTATTTGTATGTGTATGAGTGTGAACGCGTGAATCGGTGTGTGTGTTATTATGAGGGCTGTGAGCCAAGCAGTCTCTCAATGGCGGCATTGATGTCTCCTCCGGTAGCAATGAGGGCCTGCAAGTTGGCCTCACGGTTGATGAAGCCCATTGCGCTCAGCTGTTCCAACTGCGACTGGAACTGATCCTCTGGGGTCTGGGTCTAGGGGGAAGACATAGGATGTTACGCCTGTGTCACCTGACTTACCAATGCAAACCCTTGGTCAGACCTTTGTGTCTAAGTGTGTGGGTGGGTCGTACCGATCCACCACCACCACCCCCGGCGAACATCTGAAGCATCTGCTGCATCATCTGCTGCTGGGCGGCGTTTGTCCCTGCGCTCGGCGAGGAGGCTGGGTTCTCTGGAGCCACACTTCCTCCCATGGGCGGAGGGGCGGTTGGGATGCCTGGGATACCGGTGCCCAGACTGAGGACACAAGGGAAAACAGGTGGACATTAGCCCTCAATCAACGAGACGAACCAAACCTTAAAGGCCTTTTTGTTTGTGTGTGTGTGTGTGTGTGTGTGTGTACCCAGGCATGAGTCCTGGAGCTTCTGTCTGCAGTGTCTGCAGGCCCTGTTGGATCTGCATGAGAGCCTGCATGGCCCGGGGATTGGTCATCACCGACAAGGCCTCTGGGTTCTGCATCTGCTCGATGAAAACACATCAACTCGTGAAACCGAAAAAACGCAACTATCTGAACGAGTCCCAAAGGTCAGATCATGAGACCACGGGATTGTCTACACAACGGGATGGCGTCTAGTACCTGTTGCAAAAAGACAGGCATCTGGGCTCTGAACTGCTCCTGCAGCTGTGGGTTTCCAGCAAACAGCGGGTTATTCATGAACACCTGGGGAAAGAGAAGCCAGGAGAAACAATGGCTGAACAGATGAAGAGAGAAGGGGGGAGGGTCATATGACACGGCGGAACGCTGGTCCCTCCTTCACCAATCAACACCGTCGGTCTCAGTGTCTTGGTTCGCATTCGAGGTTGATATTTTCATCAAGCCGTGCTCAGACACTTGAATACTTTGACCATTTTGAAATCAAGTAGTTTAGTTGCAGTCCATTTTGAGTGTCTGCCAAGCAGCTCAACAGGTTTGGCTTGGCATTGCAATTTATTACAAGCAGCAAAGTACAATATTATTGATCTGCTTCACCAATATAGGACTAAGAAGGAGAAGATCTGAAATGCATCGGCTTTCCAAGCATTGATATTGCCTACACCATAGACTTTACTCTGTGTGTGTGTGCGTGTGCGCATCTCCAGTGTACTGACCTGGGAGGCGACATCAGGATTCTGGGCCAGGGATTGCATCATGCTGCGCATATAAGGAGCCGACAGCATGTTCTGCATTAGCTGGGGGTTCTCAGAGATCTGCTGCATCAGGCTCTGCATGCCCGGACTGTTGAACATGCCTAAACAAACCACACACAAGGCAGAGACAGGAAACACGTTGGTGTGGGACGTTTCACGCGACATCAAAACAAAGTGTGTCCATTGACAACACGCGTTTATGATGTGTACCATTTCCCAGACTGCCGGCGTTGACCCCCAGGGGGTTGGAGACACTGGGGTTGGTGCTAGGGGTGGTGCCCGTACTCCCAGGTGTGCCCCCGCTCTCAGATGGATTGGAGCTGGGGGGACCCCAGGGGTTTGGTAGAGGCTCACGGTTCTCTGTCCTGGCTGGCTGCACCCCTGAGTCAGCATTCCCACCCAGGGCTGAGAATGGGTTGTTGCCAAACTGGGGAGGGGAGAGAGTAACATCAGTAGCTGGGGATTCCTAACAACGATGACAATCTTAATCTCAAACTGAACAGATAATTGGGTCTAACGGTCAGCCTGGACATAATGACAGCCCAAAACTGACTGCTATGTCAACACAGTACACAGGACTTGTACCTGTTCCCTGGCAGCACTAAACATGGGCTCCTGAATGTCTGTGTACATCCTGCGCAAGGCGTTGTAGCCCCCGGGGATGCTTTCCAGGTTGCTTAGCGCCCGGTCCTGGTTCCTCATCATTTCCTGCATCATAGCTGGGTTCCTGGCCAGCTCCATGGTCTGAAGACGAGGAGAGAAGGGGAGGGGGAAAAATGAATGATTTGGTTAATCTGTTTTGTCAATGTTTACGTACCTAGGTTGGTTTCAGGTTGAACAAAGGATAAGGCATCCGATTACCATGGGGCCAATTAGCTTTTCAACCAGGAGTATGAAGATGTTTGCAGTATTGTCATTTGCTGAGCCAACAAACCCCCGAAAGACCAATTGCAGCAGGCACAGAAAGCTTAAAAACAGTTGGTAAATCCAAATACGGCTTGAAATTGTACTTCAAAGTAAAAAGAGCACCACTCTTATCACCTGTCTCATGAGCTCCGGGTTGTTAAGCATGTGGCTGATCTCAGGGTTGCGCTCCATCAGCTGCTGCATCTGGGGGTTGGCCACGAGCATCTGCCTCATCATGTCCGGGTTGGACATCATGTTCTGCACCAGCGGGTTCTCCATGATCTGGGACAGCATCTCCGGGTTGGACATCAGCTGCCTCTGCATCTGCTGCTGCAGCTCCATGAAGTTAGCTGAGCCCATGCCCAGACTCCCCAAGCTGGACAAGTCACCAAACCCAGCTGCAGCGAAGGAGAGAGGGCAAAGAAGTGGTCAGGTCGGAAGCTGACGACTACGCCTTTGTAGTGGGGCTGATGTGCCCAACTGAACAGTGTGTGTTTCCGTTAAGACAGAAAACTCACAGAGAAGCGTTTGTGTCTGTGCAGGATTGGAGGCAGGATTGGAGGCAGGGCCAGTGGAGCCTGCTGTGGAGGAGGGGTGGGCAGCTGAACTGGTGCTCGAGGAGCTGCCTCCACCACTACCTGCCTGGGTGGAGGCTGAGCCAGAGGACGAGCTAGAGCCATCTCCTGCCCTGGATGGGGCCAGGTCAAAATATTTACTCAGAAGAAAACATTTATCTCAATTATCACAAGTGAATTACAAGCGTCTTTGGGTTCCAAAAAGGCACTATATAAATAAAATGAATTATTATTATCAATGATGAAGTCAATGCAAACAGAAGATTCAAATGTCTATTGACTAAAATACATTCCAAAGGTAGGGCTTAAATGCATATCCATATATTATTTCATTATTCTTAATGGGAACATGCCAAACTGTGTGCAGTATCTTACTTCTGTGCGGTCTTTATAACCAGGTGAACCGTCAGACCATCCTTGATACCATGGTGGTTAAGTGAGTCACCGTCCTTCAAAATCTTCCCAGCAAAGATCAGAACCAACTGGTCCTGTTTGGCCTTGAATCTCCGCGAGATCTCCTCCTTAAACTAAGCGAAGGGGAGGGACAAAAACATTGAACATCAAATTCATAAAGAAGGTTAATAAGAGGAAGGGAAATCCAACTGAGAGACAGAGATATGGGTATAAAATGTTTTGTTAGAGGAAGAATATCTTAAATTATATTAAAATCCACCTTACTCTAGCTAAACCTGATCTAATAAGAGTTGAGCAATATCCAAGATAGAATACTGACATTCTCTAAATAACTCAATCATATGGGTCTGATTCAAATCTGTAGATTAATTTAAAAGGCTCAAGCATCTACATGAAAAACTGCCTCTATTTTAAATGTCTCAAACACACAATTCATAAAAAATAACTGGCAGTGCATTATACGAAACAACTACTCTGATTATTTGAAAGAAAGATCTGATGGTTGGATGTTGCAGGGCGGGGCCATACTAACGTTAGGTTAATAGAAAATTAAAGATGACAATAAACATCTGTGCGCTAAACAACAGACTAGAGAACATTCTAGAGAAAAAAAAAGCTAACGGGTAACTCCCAACATTTTGCCTTATCATCTCTCACAGAATATTCCATTGGCAATGGCAATGATTACAATTTGCTAGTTAACATTTACAGCTCACTGCACAAAAAACAATGCATGCCCCCCAATCATAGTCAGTTGAAAACTATTTCGCTAACGATAGCTTGCGTTGATAAACTTGCTAAACTGATTTCCCCATCGAGCTGCTACTACTACTAGCTCAGCTAGTTACTACGTTAGCTAGCTAGCTAACGTTAATGATTTAGCCGGTTTGTAGCTGGCTATACAAACTTAACATTGCCTGATCAATCTAATTAGTATACTATATTTATTAATACATGTTATCTACAAGAATGTATATGACTAAGTATGACTAGTAAAGTATATATATTTTAAACATAATCTTTGTTACAATTTAAAACAGTCTCTCAAATGCTAACAAGATAGCAGAACATGCTAACAAGTTCGCCAGGCAAGTGAAGTGGGCAGGGGCATGACGTTGAAGTATAGCCTATGCTAGAGTCATGCGAGTCAGCTCCAGTTTGACAATTTAAACAAACCTGAGTGACAGAGGCATCTTCCGAGATGGCAATTTCTTCCTTATCTTTCGGGGTTTTGACCGTGACCTTAATAATAGTTCCCTCAGAAGCGACAGTTTTATTATTATTGTTATTAACAGGATCTGCGGCTCCGTTGTCAGCCATCTTTACTCCTCCGCTCAAAACGATGGTGATTGGCTTCAGCTTCCGGATCATAAGAGGTCAGGGTTCTTTCGAGAAAAAGTTGTCACTGGGTTGTTGAAGTTTTTTTTTTTCATCCAACAAAATACATTGAAACGATGGAAAGCATCCTACCGTTAGACCCAGAGGTATCTCTCAGTGTTAAATTAAACCCTCAAATAGAACTGCTGTAAAATTGGTTTATTTTACTGATACATGCCTTGGAGTAACTCACCAGCACCCTTACTAAAGTAATTCATTAATAGTGTATCATTACTCATCTTAATGACTGGCTGATCAATCAGAATCATATTTTTCTAGGCCAAGATACCTTTGAAACATAGCATCAAAAAGCCCCAATTTAATCCGTAGTCTTTATTTGATTGGCTTGCAATGACCCTAATGAACTTGACTTGAAGGACATATAGGCCATATTGGTAACAGCGGGTTTTCAATCTGGTGACTTACAATTATTTGAGTCAAACTATACTGAAAATTCAAGCTTTGAATCTTTGGTCTTTGTAGTGTCTGATACCAAATTATCTACTTATCCATGTCTTATTTTTTTGTCCATATGGGGTTTTTGGACCAACTTAAAAATGTTATGCCATTAACCAACAGCTTCTACCAATTTCAGCTCACTATGTCCAATCAATACCTTCATATGAACAAACTCATAACAATACATTTTTTTTACGTCCTTTTAAACAATAAAACCAACCTGCTTTGAATGATTATAAGGAGATCGTCATCTTTATCTATTGTACATATACCATCTGTGACCAAATGCTAACAGTGATTGGCAGATGGAAATGGAAATTGCAGCCCTAATTGCTAGCTTTGATCTTATTTATTCTGTGAAATTACACAGTGACTGCAATGTCTATGGAGAAGGCAATGGCATTTCTGTCAGCTGATGACCTTTCATAATCTTTTATTTGAAGTTTTGTCCATAAAAATGGGTTTGTGCTTGTGTGATTTACCCAAGAAACGCCATGTATACGCATTGAAAGCCATAGCACATCTAGAAAGGAGGATACATCATAGAATAGTGTTTAAATTACTATAATGGTTCAATGTGGTGCCCCTCTACAGTGTTATTATAAAGAGAGAGAGTTAACCAGTTAGCACTAGAGGCCATCCATATGTTCCCCCATGCCGACACAATGTGATTGCAATGAAAGGAAAGTGTGTGCTTCAGCATGTTGCTCTGACTTCAGCAATACTGCACACCTATGCACAACCACAGTTCTGGAACACACCAATTACAGACAAACAAAGCATAAAAAGAAATATGGTTGTGGCCATAACCCCCAGACACAAACACACACTCAAACACACGCACCCTCCCACACACGCACCCACCTACACACACACACACACACACACACACACACACACACACACACACACACACACACACACACACACACACACACACACCGAAAGACTCAAAAGGCTTGGGGTCACATGCCATGTGCCCCCTGTAACGATTTGTTCAAATGTATCTCACACATGGGGTTAGGCTTCAATTGTTAGGATTTTGCTTTCCTCAACAGAAAAAACAGACAGGATAACTTTTTGGAATTCAGCCCAGTGGAATTCTCTTTGACTTGCTTTAGATCTCCCAGTTAGCAACGTCTCTCTGTATCACCTCCTCTCTCCCTGTTTAGCAAGGTAGTTAACAGGATACTCTTCTGAAGAAATAAGGTAAGAAGTATCTCTTGGCTTGCTATGAATGGTGGAATGGTTGATGAACAATACAATTAAACCTTTAATACCTAAAACTTTTAGTGATGAACTTGTTGATAAGCAGTCAGGCATTGGTGGTATGACGATGGGCCTCGTATTTGTAAAACACTTTTACTTTATGGGTCTCTAACTGACATATACAGAACATCGAATATGGTGTTAGAGGTTGGCCAACATGATACTATTGATAAAATGCTACAATTATAATATTACAGCAACTCATTCTTCAGATTAAGCGTTGGATCATGTTAAATTGTTCCTGGAGGATTCAGTGTCTTTCGTGATCGATATCATAGTGGTTTACCTAGATAAATTAAAATGTTTCTATTCAACCATCCATAACCTCAAGTCCTTTGTGGTTAACCGTCCCAATTTGCAGACTGCTGTGAGTGCTGTAATCATGTTCAAACAGTTTCAAAGAAGAAGAAAAAAAACGGTCTAGTCTAAGCAGTCTCAGGATCATATAAAACTACTGATACAGTTCTGAAAAAGCTACAGCTCCTCTTGAATCTGTCAGTAGTTTTATACTGTATGTCATGTCAGTGTGTGCGTCAATGAGTCATTGTGTGTGTTCATGTGGATATGTGCATGCCACAAATAATCAGACCGATACTTTATTAACCACATCAATATTTGATCCGTATTGGAATATTGGCCACAACAATTTGTTTAAGCTGTTTAACCCCCCCCCCCCCCCCCCCCCCATTTGTCTTGTAAATCAAATTGTTTGAAATGTAAGCTTTAGAATAAAACTCAAATTTGCTAACGGTCTTAATCCATCCCCTCGTCGCAGAGTCAGGTGCTCTGCAGCAGCGTCTCAGCTCAAGATGTACAGCTTCATGGGAGGAGGTCTCTTCTGTGCCATCATAGGCAACATCCTGCTGGTGGTCTCCACGGCAACAGACTACTGGATGCAGTACCGCCTCTCCGGCAGCTTCGCACACCAGGGCCTGTGGAGGTACTGCATGTCTGGGAAGTGCTACATGCAGACCGACAGCATAGGTGAGACACATTCGGACACAAGGGGTCAACTTAGAGGTGGGCTTGGCTGAAACAGGGAAATACAATCAACTGGAACCAACAAGGTTAAATCTGAAAGATTGTAATAAAATGAATGTTACCAGGCAGTGCCATCTAGTGGTAAAACAAGGTACTGAGAAAGGGAAATCCAGGTAATGATGCCCTTCTTATGTTAATCCTAATAGTTTTTGATGGCTGTCTGGGTTTTTTGCTGCACCAGAGACTATATTTTGAATCCTCTCTCATCCGTCTCTATACAGCCTACTGGAATGCCACCCGTGCTTTCATGATTCTGTCAGGAATGTCCTGCTTCTCAGGCATCATTGCTGGCATCCTGTCCTTTGCCCACTTCTCCACCTTTGAGAGGTTCAACCGCTCCTTTGCTGCAGGGATTATGTTCTTCATCTCCAGTGAGTTATATGTTTAGACTTCCAAGGAATACAATCCTGTTTAAATGTACGTTTTCAGTGCAGTGTTTTGAGCATCCAAACGTGTGTTTCTCTCCAAGCTTTCTTTGTGCTGCTGGCCATGGCCATCTACACGGGGGTGACGGTCAACTTCCTGGGGAAGCGCTTTGGTGACTGGCGTTTCTCTTGGTCCTACATACTAGGCTGGGTGTCACTGCTTATGACCTTCTTTGCAGGTAAGAACTGGCAGGGATATTCATGAATGAATCCTTGATTCTCTACTTGTACATTTTCTTTAGTTTGCTAAGTAAGCAAAAATCTACTGGAGACCTAGTGCCACTGTATTGCAACCATGTCTAATAGACTGTTTGTTTTTCCAGGGATATTTTACATGTGTGCCTACAGAATGCATGAATGTAGGAGAGGGACAGGTCCACGCTAGAGAGACACGCTTTAAAAGAGAGACAAAGGCTATTCTGTTCTGAGTGACGACCAACGTCAACTTAGAGAGTGGACTATACTGTATCACAGCTTGACTTACCGAGTTACCAACAGAAACATCTGATGCTACTCCTAGAAAATCCTAAACAGTGCAGTGGAAGAGGTACTGAGAGAAGGATCCTTTTCGGAACAGTAATGAGGATGATGGCAAAACAAATGACAATATCGAACTTAACACAAAGGGAGCATAGTCTGATATACCAATGGTACAGTGCCCGTGATGGTGCCTCATGACCTTTTAGAACAGTTGTTGAAATGGATAAATCAAACAGAATAGAAGAGGAGGAATGTGAAGTACATCAGAGGACTGTTGATTTCACATTAAATGTACTTTTTAAATGGTTCTTTGGCTGTGACGTTTTTTTTCCAGTTCCTCACTTTGCAGCTACATTGATTATGACCACCTCAAATCAATTACTGTTTGTGAAACCAGTTTATGGCTTATCACATTGTCTTGATAAGTAATTCTGGAGATCTATACAACCAAGAACGCAAATACTTGATCTTGGTCTTGGGATAAAGTAGTACTGTTCTCATGACAACTTTAATTGTGGTACATTCATACTCCCACCCAAAGATGGCAGCACTTGTATTAAAAAGGATACCAGTACAGTATTCTATTAATTTAAAGTAGGTAGATCACAAACCATCTTTCAGTTCATTTTGAATACAATTTTCAGTATGCTCAATTAAGTCGTGCCTAAACTTGGATGTTTTTGGATGTTTAAAAAAAGTATTTTATGTTCTAAGGTGTATGTTCTTATTTATATATCTCTATGATATTTTATAATACACAGGACACAGCCTATATGGCTGAAGGTTGACCTAAATGACAAGTTCAGTTCCTGAAGGTCGATAAGTTTTGGACATGGTGTGATTCATTGGGCACTGCACTGCTAGTATAAATAGTAAGGACTCTTTGAAATCCCTGCTGCTGTTTCATTAGTAATAGCAAGATAGAACTCACGGGCAATGTAGCTTTGTAACATTGTAGAAAATAGGGTAAAAAATTACCGCATTTTTATTTTATTTTTACATCTTGATTAAAATCAACATTTTAGAATGGGATGCCTTAGCCTCAAGGTGAGGCTAGCCTCACATACTATAGAGCCATGTGGGAAAGGATTTGCCTTCTCCTATGTAATATAGTGTACCGCAGGATTTGAAACAATTGAAGAGCAATGCCAGGAGCTGCACATCAAAGACAAACGGAGACCAAGGAAATTTATTTTCAGTTTCCCCCTTAGGATATTTGAATTGGCGTTGCGTCAATAGTTTCATTCAAGATAAGAATCCCCAAACATAATACTGAGGGCAGGCATCTTTATTAAGTTGTTGTTTATGGGAGTAGGCTTCCCCTGGCCCTGGTCTGGGGGAAACTAGCATTGTCCTGTGTGCTTTGGTTTACGTCTATCGGAACACTCAGGTACTGTGTGTGCCTTTGTGTGTTTGTGTGTGTGTGTGTGTGTGTGTGTGTGTGTAAGAATGACAGAAAGAAGCGAAAGAAAGATAAACAGTCATAGAGACTTTTGACGCCCTTTTTGTGAACACCAGTTACTTCTTAAAACCATATAGCGTTCTTAAACCTAAATAATCAGAACACCAAAATGCACTCACACCCAGACCTTTATTGTAGCTTTCTCTGTCAGACACGGTCTACCCCAGAGAGAGAGAGAGAGAGAGAGAGAGAGAGAGAGAGAGAGAGAGAGAGAGAGAGAGAGAGAGAGAGAGAGAGAGAAGGGGATGACAGGGAATGACAGAATGTTGAAGCAGCAATCCAAGGAACATTACTAAGGTGGAGTGCTTAGTCATTATTTGTTCCAGTGCCTAAGTCCATAACCAGGGTTCCCTCCTTCACGGCGGTACTTGTCCACTGACTTTCAGCTGGAGGGGAAAGAACAGTAGCCACGGAGGTAATGACAGCTATTTGTGACTCATTGGAGAACAATCAGAGACATGTAAACACATCACGTCACCAAGCGCACCCCTTGAGCCAACTTTCCAAACTTGGCCCAAAAGACTTATTCTATTATGTCAAAGTCTCTTAGACCTGATTGTATTGCATTGAACTCCTGGGGTTGTAATGAAAGCATAAGGCGTTAAGTTGTGCATTCTAGGCCAGAGTATAGGGTGACCTTTTTTCTTGTTTTTCTCTTAAACTGATTGTATGCAAGAATTGTCTGGGATTATACTATTGGAATGAAATACAAGCCTGCTTACTTGTCTACTGATCAAAGTCCTAACATTTTCCTTGACAAACTGAAATGAAACACAGAGCAAGAAAGAGAGAGAGAGAGAGAGAGAGAGCTTTGAGTTACCTTAATTCATTTTAAGCTTGATTCAGCAATAGAAGTTCATGTAAATTTAATATTAACAGACCACAGAAGACAATAAGGCTTGCATAATCACATATATGAAGGAAAGGAACCTGCTTTTGACTGTGCTTTGTGGATGGACAATTCCCTATAGTGCTGTAGACGTACGGATGGCAAGGTAAAGACGACCGCTCTACCGTTGCTCTTTCAAACACCACAGGTGTAATGTTGGTCTTTGAAATGATCCCCTGGAACAGTTGATGGCGGGGATGCTTGCGATAATATCTGGTTGTCCAAAACAATTATGCTTTTTAAAAATGCTTCTAATCCATCAGTTTCTTCCGACCTAAACTTATCTGCATGTGAGAAAAAAAAAATGCTTTCGGGTGCTTTGTGTACAGACCTGAGCAGAGCCTTCAATAGGACAGATGTTCAAACAGCTGCTTATACTCAAGGTAGCACACCAGACCTTAGGAGGTTGCTACACATACATGAAAAATCAGACACAAACATTATTATGGTATGTGCATGGGTTCAAAATACTATGTAGACGGATTGCCAGGCAGACACTGGCACTGGTTACAGGCCCTGTTGCACACAGTTGTGCGAGTGTGACTGTTTGTGAGTTAGTGTGTGAGTGAGAGTCTGAGTGTGAGTTTGCGTGCGTTTTTGTTTCTGGCCTGGAGTTGGTCAGAGTTATTGCTCTCTGGGATGGAAGAGGGAGCTGACATAACACTGCCCTACACAAACTAGCCCTATCCTTTTGGCCTCACCCTATCCCTCCTAACCCCGCCTTGAATCTGCACCCTTATACTTATACAGCCTTATACGGCTGCCATGCCTAAAGTACCCAATATTTAATCCTTGTTGCTCAGCATTGTTCTCCTTGCCCCGGGAGTGTAGGCGCAACTTAACTGATCATACTGTAAAGTGTATTCAAAATGAACTGAAATATGTTTTGTGATCCACCTACTTAAATGAATAGAATCTAAAGTGGTCAACAGCATCAACTAGAATCTAGACCTATGACTTAACTTGTTGCCACCATGATTGACAACAATACAGTACTCCAAGCAGTCATTGTGTTATTTTTTTTAGAGAGATTTTATTGTGCCACTCAGGTGAACACGGGTTTCGCATTTGGTGCACACAATACAAGAGACAAAGAGATAACAAACCATTGCACAGGAAAGTATATAATTTACACATCTTGTCATAAATACCGTCTACGTCACAAAATATGGAGTGGTTCTTTGACTTAAAATACATAACTTTATAAATAGGCTGCAATAGTAACTTTGGGTGGGTTTGAACAATTGTGCAGGATTTTCTCATGGTTTTGTAATGACAGAAAGATGTTTGGTTAAAGTCAGTTTTGAGATAAAAGACAACAGGAAAAACATGACATTTGCCAAGCTTGCTTTAAACTAGACCAGAAGTGTGCCTGAGTGGGATAGCGAGACCTGGACCAACATTGGGGAGCAAACTGCACAAAGCGTGCAGCCGGCCTTGATTCCAGCTTTGGTCAAACCCCACTCCTTTCCTCCGCATGACTTGGATCCACTCGCCCGCTTCTCTGACTTCATTGAACCCCACTGTCTCTCACTCACTTAGCCCTATACGGACAACGCTGTCCGGATGGATGCATGGGAAAACAAGTCCAATTCCAAAGACCGATAATAGCTCACATGCTTTGATCATGGATAAATGCACATACGATGGTTGTTAGATTAGAGGATAATGTCTTTTGACTTGCAACAAGACATCTATCTTGTGGATAACGGCTGGATTAGCTTATAACCGCCAAGAAAGGTATGTAAATCAATGATGCCCATTTTCAAACTGCTTTTGATATGTTTTGATACATAAAGAACATTATCACATTATCAGGTTCTGCAACAGTTCTTCATCATCAGCTATTAAGAAGGCCAAGACTTAACAGAGAACTTGCTTTTCTCTTATAAAGGATCAATACTATATATGATATAATGCAGTTTGACCATATATTTACAACAAACATGAAGTCATATATTGTTGATTGCCTTTTTCACCTTTATGCCAATTACGGATTGATATCATCACATGGGCTTTCTGCATCTGGCCTCAAAGCAGTCGCGCTGACTAACTCCCTGGTCCTCCTCCCCGTTTCCTCCTCCCTCCTGTGCTTTTTTCTGCACTGTCAAGCATTGTCAACTCCTTGATGTATTTCGCGTCAGTGCATCACTCCTTTGATCGTCGTTGTCTTTTCCATGTGCTCCAACTGAAACGGAAGTGGATTTAACACAGAAGATCCACTTCCCACCAGTCTGTCTACAGCCCTTCCATTTTCTCTCATGTATATCGTTTTTTGGTTGGTGTGAGCCAATTATGATATCTAACAGTAACATAAAGGCCTGAAAGATCCAATACAAAACGAATGAAAAATGGTTGAGTCACAGTTTTCAGTAATCACTGCAGTAAAATGGCCGAATTCAGTCAGTATGACTACCTATAAACCTTTACAGAGAAAGGGAAGATAATGTATGATAAACTGCATCTAATGCAAGCAGACACACCATAGTACTATCCTATGCTAACTAAATAGAGCTATTGTGAACTATTGCGATTTGCTGCTGGCCTACTCAAGACTTCTTTGGACAAGCACACAATTACACTTTGAAATACCACAGAGGAGCTTAGCAGCACAGAGGACAATGTTGTTGTGAAATGTTTGTGAACTAAAGTGACCATCAATCTAACAATGAAGCAGCATTTGAGAGACTTTGGCAGCAGAATCTACCCCTCTGCCCCCTCTCAATAATCAGACACTCACGAATTGCAATAGCATGCACTCTATTGAGAGGAAGTGTTCCCCCCATTCAAAGCCCACAACAAAGACACTTAACAGGGGAGTTAGGGTGTGGGGAATAGTATCAAAGACTACGTATCTCAAAGCAAGTAATAAAATAAAGCTGAACTATGAATGCACTGGAACAAAGAAATAGTATTTTCAGGATTTTGTAACAGTGTACACAGAAAAAAATAGATTAAGACTATTATACACAAATATTCAGTCTCTTCAAATGGGGTAGCCCAAAAAAGGCCTTTGATAATACGTACAGTTATCATGTAAATCAACATTTAAGCTCACCATTATTATATAAAAAATTGGATTGTGGCATCAGGAATGACAATATTACTGACATTATTCAGATGAAATCGTTATTTTTCGTCAGTTGGTATTGGAATGTTATTGAACTGCAGCACTGCTTATATTTTCCTAAACTTACTGTATTATATTTTACCACTAATTCCACATACATCATTAGATATTACGGTTGGCCCACATATAACAACCAACAACACTGCTAAAACAAGTAGATAAGAGTGTTTATGGGATGTAAATAAATTATTGGTTGGCAATATTTTTCACTGGTTTGGTCAGGTATCAACTCATAAGATGTCAATAAATTGATCTATTATGGGGGTTGAAGACAATCTATTAAAATGTTATTTGTGGGTGGGACTCTTGGAACTGCTAATAGTTAAATCAGGGCTGCATTATAACTTTTTCATACTAGTCACATTTGAATTCTAAGAGTGAAGCGTGAGTGAAAGGTTCAGATCCCACATGTCTTTTCATCTTAAAACGGAAGTCAAACAGCAATGGAATGCAGAAGCTAAGGATTCTGGGTGATGTGGTCTTTGGAACAGTAGGATCTGAGGTGCTTATTGCAATGTCTTGATGTTAGGTGAGGCGGTATAGTAGCACCTGTCTCTGCTATTTTTGGTTCAATTAACCATGATTAATAATTGAAGGGTGACAGTTGTTTCTCAAAAGGGGAAAATGGGTGTTCCATAGGGTAAACTAAGGATCAAGAGGTTGGGATGTGAGTTTTGAAGTTGGCTTAAAGGTTTATGTGAGCCAAGCACTGGGAGTTAGAGCTGTAAATCTGGTATGATTGTGTGGTTCTCCCCAGTGAAAAGGGGCTTAAAGTGTGGACTCAGGGAGCACTTGGTGTCCTTCTTGCAGGCCTCTACTTGTGCCTGCCCTGCTGACGGTGATTTTGGCTCTGCATGTCCTCCATGGTCACTCTGCCCCAAACTCCGATCACAAACGCCTCAATCTCACACTCGTTCTCCCCACGGGCAATCCGGAAGTAGCCATTCTCTCCCCAGTTCTTCCCCCATGAGTTAGCGGCAATCTGTAAATAAGTCGTTTGTGGATAAAGATCATGTGTAAATAACTTATTGTCTGATTTATTTGTTGAGTCAGTTACCTTATTTATGGGGGGGGGGGGGGGGGGGGGGGGGGGGAATAAACTGTGGACACTTACCCAGTACTTTTTTATTGTCCCATCATAGCCTCTTTCCTCTCCCCACCTGGAACAGTAAATGAAAATAGTTAATGAATTGGCCTATTAAGTATGTTGCTCATATTCAACTAGAACTAATCGAACAATACCAGAGGGGGTTTCTGTTTTTAACCTTGAAACACTGCATTGTGTTCTCCAAGGTCTTTCAGCCACAGAGGAATGTGTTTACCTCTGCGCTCTTTGGGCACAACTGTAGCAAACTTGAAAAGCTAAAAGTAGAGTCTGTGAAGGTTTCAAAACATCCTTTGTCTTGAAAATAGGCATCCTTATAAACAAGGTCTTATTCGTGATCCAACAGCCCACCTTCACAAACACAGAACCACACACCCTAGAATCCTAGAAATTCACAGAAGACAGAATTCCCCTGATTAGCCAGTTCCTCTGTGTGTCCCGGAAACAGGAAGGAGAAGGACGGCCAAGGAGGAAGTGGAAACCGCTTAAAACGCAGTGGAAACACCTCATTACATCTCAAGGACTAAATCCAACACATTCATCAACATAGAGCATCACTAGGACGCTGGCCCCTTTGGCCAACAACGTGGGCTGTACTCTTGGTCCTGGCTGGCAGCAGCCCCACCACTGGGCGCCTTCGGTTCTTGTCAAACCTTCCGTTCCATCCCTTTTCCCCATCCTGTTTGTTCACTCCAGTCCTCTAGCCTCTTGAGAGCCTCCCAGGACAAATAAGTTGTTATATTGTCTAAAGTATTGGAATGCTGGGGAAGACATTGTCGGATGGTTTGTTGCTGCCAACATTTGCCAACCACAAGCTAACCTTGCCAACCTTTCCCACTTACTGGGAAAGTATTTTCCTTCACAGGGTTAAAGGTTAAGATGGCTTGAATAGTCAAATAAAATAAGCTGCAAAAACATTGGAAGTAATTTGAAATCTGAAATAGATAGAGGGCAATTTTGGGGTTTGCTTGGAGGCCAACAGTTTCCCTGGGGTGCTTGTGTGTGTGTGTGTGTGTGTGTGTGTGTGTGTGTGTGTGTGTGTGTGTGTGTGTGTGTGTGTGTGTGTGTGTGTATTTGTGTGTGTGTGTGTGTGTGTGTGTGTGTGTGTGTGTGTGTTAGTCCAAGGGCAGAGCCAGACAGAATCAGACCACTGCTGATTTCTTATCTTGCCGCCCAATCAGCCTACTGGTTCACACAGGGACAATGATGGGCATACCACAGCACCCCCACGTCCCACCATGAACCCCCCAGCCCTGACCTCCTTTCGGGGGCTGATCCCTCCTCTCTGTCCGGTACGGTCCGGATCAGCGACCCAGACAATGCCCCTTCCATCAGAATGGACCTCAATGCTTGCTCCAAAAACTTTCCCAGGGCCTGGGCTTACAGGAACCCAGCGCGGCGGGGTTTTGCCTGTCCAAACACAATGATGCCACGGCCGACTCGCTGGACAACTCTCTGCCCCTCCATCCTCAAACCCAAATGGCAACTCGCCCCCCTCCGTGTTTATTCGTCCACCGGGGCCCCAGACCAGCAAAAGAATCTCAGTGTCAGCAGAAGAGAGCAGAGAGCGGAGAGCAGAGAGCCCCCCCAGTTTGTCATCAACATGAACGACATGTTGCTAACCTCACACAGGCCATTTTGGGGATTCACTTATACAGGGTCTACTGCTACTGTGTAGTATAGCATTTCCATAAAGTCACTCACAGTACTCGGACAGTGTTGAGCTACAGCGCCCACCTATTGACCTGCTCAAGTCCTAGAGGAAAGATTCGCATACCATTCTTGCCTCATCACCTGGCACCAACAAAACAGAAGATATGTAGGCACATGACTGGCCATTGACAATGGGATATAGTGCTGCCCTAAACATTCCTTTACAGACCACAGAATCCACTGTATGCCGTGAAAACGTCACAGTCAGTAAAAGGTGAAGTTCCACAACAAGCAAATAAGGCAGCTCTGGATGACAGCTAAGGACCTCTCATGCATTGCACCCCGTTCCTCTTGATCAATGGTCATTCAGATAATCTAGCTGAAATCAGAGCTCTTCTACCTGGAGACATCCGAGACAATAAGAGGCAGATCAACGCTGTTATTGCTCAGCGCGGTATAGAACGTTTAAGGCTATCGAGCCTAGCGTGACCAGAGAAACACACACTTCAACACATTCCAGAGGCATCTAATACCAGACCCAAGGAGGGCTCATCGTAACGAAGTGAAATGGTTGCGTGAGTCCACGACACTGTCAAACAGGGAGGCATTTGATTTAAAACGTGAATGTAAAACACCTTACAAGTGGAAAGCAGGTTCCTATCTGTGCACTGGCATTAAATCCTCTGTACCAGACACAGCAACAACAGAAAAACCTCTGTCTAGACTAGACCGAATTATAAGGATGGGTTTATAGGTTCAGGATTGGGGGTAGCGGGACAGAGGCCGGCAGTCAGACGGCGAGGTGACGAGTGAAGAGGGAGAGAATAATGTCTTCAAAGGCCATGGGGGAGGGAAAAGAAAGGGAGATGGGGGCTGGGGGTACACAGAGTGAGGGGGTGGGAGGAGACAGGGAACCAGGTGTGTCATGCGCCCGCCTGCATTTTTGCGGTTGCTATGGAAACCGAGAGGGGGTGGCGGGGGGGGGGTGGGGGGTCTAGAGCCACAGAGGGCTGGAGCCAAGGTGTGTCTAGAAGCAACAGACTGGGAGTGGCTTTGGTCCTCTAGCCACAGCCAAGATGGCGTGAGACAATGCACACGGGTGGACGTGCTGATCCAGGGAAATAAACGGGTCCCGGTTTTTATGACTATTTAGAATATACGTATTATAGCATGGGGCCGAAGGCCATTAGGTAAGGCCGAGATACAAAAAACTATTCCAAACATATTCCCCATTTATAATGTATTGTAAAAACGATATCACAAGTATTGGTCAGTATTATACAGTACCGTTAATTAAAGATAATGTTGCATGACTATGTTGTATGAAGCTGCTGACAGGTGAACAGGCATGTCTGTTTAACTTACCCCGTGATCCTGACGGAGTGTGTGCCGTGTTTGCGGTACTGCGGGGGCTTGGTGAAGCTGACGTCTGTGTGCTTGTAGATCCCATTCTTGTACACAAAGAAGTCTTCGTGCACCTCCATAATAGCTACAAAGAGAGACAGGCAGAGATACAAGGTCTTTAACAGATGAGCACGCACGCACGCACGCACACTCATACACTCATACACTCACACACACACACACACACACACACACACACACACACACACACACACACACACACACACACACACACACACACACACTGAGAGTGAGATTGGTGTTGGTGGAGGTCTACTGATCTGTTATACTTTCACTGTTTTTCTGGTGTGATGCTAAGCTTCCTGGGAATTTTTTACATGCCCAGTGAGACCAAAGTAATGATCTGGATATCTGACAGAAATTCTCATATTCTAGGCAATGCTATCTTAGTGGCAACAAGAGAGCCCTTTGTGAAAACAATTCCCCACAGTTGTAGAGCACTCGTAAACACATACACACATGACCAGGGCTTACATTCTCACTTTCCAACACGTCTGTTCTCACCAACATACCTGCGCCGACATGGAGGAGAGGACCAAACCATAGATGACGAGCGCAGGAGAATGTGTGTACATGTCTATGCCTATGCCAGCGCTTGTGTGATAAATGTATTAACCAGATGGGAGCCAGATAGTGGCCTTCAGTTGGGTTAGTAAAAGCATGCAGAGACGAAGAGCCTCCCCTGAGAGGGAGCCTGGAGGTCAGAGTTGAGACCCAGGACAACCCTCCTAGGGGGACAAGGTCAAGCAGAGGGTCAGCAGAGGTCACAATCCCCTCCTGGGCTTCCTGTTTTTAAGTGAAGACTATGACAGATTCATAGCTGTTGGGAATGTTACCTGCAGAAAAACAGGTAATGTGGGGGATGCCACTGTTTTGATTGCTTTGAAAAACTGCTATTTTCTTAAAAACAGATGCCCTCTGCCACACACACACACACACACACACACACGCACACACACATAGAAGAAGAAGCAGTGTTACCTTGCACCGGGCCATTATCCATGATCTCCTTCATAATCTCCTTCTCCTAGAGACAAGTCAGAGATGGACAGAATGGTAATTAGATGACAGTCGTTATTTCTCAGGCAAAGGGGAGGGGATCGAAACCAATTGCCCCCTCTAAAAGCTGGATAATTTGATATAACCCCAGTCCTTAATGTGGGGCCTTTTGTCTTCCAAGGACATTTGGAGACAGTGACAACACCCTGTAATGATTTCACAACATTGGTTCTTGTTTAGCGTGATTGATGATAGGCAGTGAGCTTGCATGTTGGCTGCAGCTCCGCTAGCCTGCTTTGATCGAGACGGAAGACACAAGTAGCAGCATGTGGATAACACTCTCAGCCTGGGGAAACAGTTTGTGTAACGGTAATCCCCATTAAAGATCTGCCATGATGACAGTAAACAAGGGCAATACATGTAGGCAATGTGCAAGAGGGGTCTTACTTGAGAATTTTGCTAGAACACAAAGCAACCTTTTGGAATTCATTCATGACAGACGAGCAACATATTCCCACTTTGGTCTAAAAACACGCGGGATCGCACTCTCAGCTTCACAATGTAACAAAATAATCTGCATTATCTGTCATAGTCTGGTGAGAACAGAGAAATCCACATAGGATGCGGGCGGGTCACACCACGCTATATTATATATAATCCCTGCCAACCAGAGCAGAAAGCTACCCAACCCCTCTCTCACAGTAGCTCTAAAGGCAAACCAACCAATTACTAACTTTATTATGTACAATCCTGTGTGCTCCTGGGAATTCAAAAGAAAGCCAGGTATGCGTGAATAAAACACGCCGGTACCTCCCCAGTTCAAACGCAAACGGCCGAGACGCTGTAGCCCAACGGGCGGAGATGAACACGTGAGGAAGATTATGGTTCGAGGGACTGCGAGGAATTCAGACGAGAGTGCGGCAAACTTATGCAACATGCCATGTTTATGGGAGATTAAAGGGGGTTTTGCACGCGGGGTGGTAAAGTTTACGCTGACGTAAGACAGGTGCACCGTTTCAGCGTCGGTGCGCATGATGCTTTTGTAAGGCTGTGTGTGTGTGTGTGTGTGTGATGCTTTTGTAAGGCTGTGTGTGTGTGTGTGTGTGTGATGCTTTTGTAAGGCTGTGTGTGTGTGTGTGTGTGTGATGCGTTTGTAAGGCTGTGTGTGTGTGTGTGTGTGTGATGCGTTTGTAAGGCTGTGTCTGTGTGCGTGATGCGTTTGTAAGGCTGTGTGTGTGTGTGTGTGTGTGATGCGTTTGTAAGGCTGTGTGTGTGTGTGTGTGTGTGATGCGTTTGTAAGGCTGTGTGTGTGTGTGTGTGCGTGATGCGTTTGTAAGGCTGTGTGTGTGTGCGTGATGCGTTTGTAAGGCTGTGTGTGTGTGTGCGTGATGCGTTTGTAAGGCTGTGTGTGTCTGTGTGCGTGATGCGTTTGTAAGGCTATGTGTGTGTGTGCGTGTGTGTTGGACATACATTGGAGGAGAGCCTGTAGGGGGGCGTGGACTGGTAAATGTTGTTTTGGTAGGCGTAGGTGTTGGGGCAGCGCTGTGTGGCCTGTCTCTTCCCCCGGCCCACGGAGCGACTCTGCATCATGCAGCGGCCCACGTCGGCTGGCGCCTGCTGGGGGGGCTGGAACGGGTAACACTCGTCTGTCACCACCCTGTGAGAGAAATGCAGGGGGGGGGGGGATGGGAGAAAGGCAGGATGTCAAAAAGACTTCAATGACCAAAATAAAAGGTCAAAACAAGCGTTCAGTTAAATAAATTGTATACGCCTTAACAGAGCCCGTTGGGTGCGACAGTAAAATGTGTCCTACCCTCTGCGTCGGAGGAACCACCAGGCTCCATCGACGCGCCCCCCGGCGCAGCCCCCCTGGTTGCGAGTGTCACAAGAAATGAGATTCTGGGGAGACAGCTGAGGGGTCATGTGTCCCATGGACTGGATGGAGATACGGTCGGACGCCACCGCTGAGAGGGGGCCAGAGAAAGAAAGTTAGCTTCAGATAGCGTCACACAGATGCCAATGTGAAGCGCCCTAGGAGCAATAATAATACATGACTAAGACAGGAAAGTTACACATGCAGTCGATTTTTCCCATTGATTCAGATCCTGGGATGCCCCTCCCTTTCCCAAGAGCTGCCTGGCTCTTTCCCTCCTCCCTCCTGCCAGGCCCCTACCTGCGGTGGAGAAGGCCCAGGAGGCAGCACAGTTGCCCTGGTCCAGAGGCTCGTGAATCTTCCCCGGCCACTTCTCGGCGGCGTTGAAGTGCTGGGGCAGGCGATCATTCTGAGGGTCCATGTTCATCTAGGGAAGACACAGACAGAAACGTCACCGATGGAGAAACTCCACAAACATCTGCTCACAGTACGTCAAGGGGTGTGGGGTCATGCATCATGTCGGAAGGCTATAATTGTTTATTCACAATGGTACTTGAACGGATGAATGCCCTAAAAGAAATCACGGTGTCTGCGGCCTGTTTTGCGTCAGAAGTTTAGACCCTTGTGTGATGACGTACGTCGCTCCGGCAGGGAGAGCTTCATTGACACCCTCCATCAGGACCTTTTGGCCTGCTGTCAGTCTCACTGGGTCTACCACAGCAACCTCTCTATGAGTCCACGAGACTTCGAGGAATCACCGGTGTAAAAGAAAACGAAATAGAAACTCTGCGGGCAGATTCTAATACCTCATATGAACACACTTAACTTAATGGAAAGCTGGAGAAACCTCTATCAATCTGCCCATAGACTCTGACATGTTCTGCCGTATACAGTACACAGTATGTATGGAGATAGATATCTCTTCATAATCTCTTCAATGTGCTCTAAATCGTCTCTGATAGCGCATCGACAATCCCCCCAAAAAGTTGTCCGCAAAATACCACACGTGTTTCTCCACAGTCCAAAAGGATCTGGTGTGCTTTAGCTGTCATCGCTGTGAATCTAATCGCCATGTCTAGATCCTAGCGCACGCAGTCGAATTCCTGTAGATAGCCAGACCTCGTCTCGTCCTAATAACTAACTACCCCTCTTTACAAATAGCATGGCTGCCGGAGCGGTATTTAAACAGGGTTAATATCTTAACTTCTTTCCAGGCAGACTGGTACATAAAACCCAGGAATGTTGGTATGTTGGTTATGTGATGCTAGGTATGGTAAACAGCGGCTCAGAGTCCAATCGTGTGCACACCTTGTGGCGATGCTCGACCAGGTGTGAAGGTAAATGTCTGCTGTCTGTGTACTGTAGCACGGGATAAGGGGGCTGAGAAGTGAGAGAATGGAGCTATTTCAGTCCATGGGGCGTCATGCGTACAGCGTGTGCGCGTCAGCGTGTGCGCGTGTGTGTGTGCGTGTGTGTGTGTGCGTGTGTGTGTGTGTGTGTGTGTGCGTGTACTGCCCCTCAGGCCAAATAGCGTCTGGCCATTCATTAAGCAGACGTTGCGAGGTGTTGGAAGGCTGTTGACTCAGTCCAAAGGCAGACAGACCAGGGAGATTTATGAATGAGATGCGCCCTGATCTGGCTCTTTGCACAGGTAGGGGCATGCTGATGAAAAGAACGTCGAGACAGAGGGGGGCAGGGCGGAGAAGGGGGGAGGGAGGGGGACAAGTGGGTCTGACTGGAGAATGTTGAGACGTAGAGAGAGGATATGATGGTAGAGAAAGAACTCGAATTGGAAGGAGAGGTGTCTGAGGAATGGCTATCTCTTTATACCAGCCCTCATCCCTCCAGACCCTCTCTTTTGTGTTTTGACTTAGTTTTATGTAATCTGTCTGCTCAGACATAAACAAAGAAGATACAGAACAGAGTAGGCTTGGCTTAAAAGACAAAGCAATAGCTATAAGGCAACCCCACTCAATCACCTCAGCAATATAATTTGTTTTATAAAACATCCAGACCACACCAGCACACACACTTAATCAAGCAGTAAACACACATACACACACACACACACACACACACACACACACACACACACACACACACACACACACACACACACACACACACAAACATATATTTCCAGCCGTACCTGTATCTCATTCATGTTCATGATGGTCCTTGAGGGCCTCTGTGTCCCCAGACGGTAGCGGATACCCTCATCCAAAGACATGCCATAGAAATGACTGTAGTTAGCTGCTCCCCAGCTACAAGACAGGAGATTGTATTCAAGTATACATTCAAGTGGACGGGACTTTATCTTTTGTCTATGAAACATTATACGTGTGTGTGTGTGTGTGTGTGTGTGTGTGTGTGTGTGTGTGTGTGTGTGTGTATGTGTGTTACCCATAGTTTCCTCTGTTGACGGCCTGGATCATGTCATTCTCTATGAGACAGGCATACTGCTCACACTCCCAGCGGCCAGTTGTCCCACACGTACTGTACAACAGAGGAAGAGAGAGAGAGAGAGAGAGAGAGAGAGAGAGAGAGAGAGAGAGAGAGAGAGAGAGAGAGAGAGAGAGAGAGAGAGAGAAATAATTCATGTGAAATACTTCATATTGTATGGGCTATTTTTGTACTATAATTTCATGAGCATTGAACCCTGGTGTATAGATCAGCGCTAATTTATAAAAAGAGAGAATAAGAAGTAGTGACACTGGAAATCCCCTTGGATTGACTAAATAAGAAGGTAGAAAAGATCTTGGCAGAGAGATGTGTAAAAGCGAGGACGGGGGAGAGAGAAGGAGAACGAGAGAGAGGAGGACTAAGGAGGAGGAAGTAGGACCTCCAGCCTTTTAAGGCTGCAGAACAAGGAATAGTATCCATTTTTAGGCCGAGAAAGGGGGAGGAGGAGACTGCACAGCGATGGAGATTGAGGAGTTAAGTGGAGGAGTATCAATGACAACATTTAGATGTTTAGTTTTAAAAGGTACTCAAATTTAGAGCATTCCTTCAGGGCACTGCTGAATCATTGGAGGGAACTGTGTGTGTGTGTGTGTGTGTGGGTGTGTGTGTGTGTGTGTGTGTGTGTCTGTCTCACTGAAAGGAAACAGAGCCAACAGCTGGTCACACACAAAGTGAGAGTCTAAAAAAGAGTACAGTACAAAGCAGTATTTAATTGCCTCCCTTTCTCTGATCTTGTAGATTTGGTTCTCTGTTTCAAAACAGCACCACCTATACTGGGTGGTCTCTGTAGGATATTCAATAACAATACTCTATATAATTCAGTAACATGCATTAACAATATCTTTGTGAAGCTATCACATGTGGTATGTCAAAGCCAGGCTTGATGGATGTTTTTGTCTTCAGACCACAGAAATCTCAGAAGTAACTGTAGTGTGAAAAAGCCGAGGTCAAAACTTCACTGAGTGGAGGGGGGGGGGGGGGGGGTTATTAAGCAGCCTGGGATTAGCAAACACAAAGAGTGACGAAGAGGGCAAATTCTCCTTTAGTCATGCTGAAGCCCACGGAGGCATTTAACATAACACCGTCACATTCCAATCCGTGGCAACTTCCAGGACGAGTCGCATGCAGTTTCAGAGACACATGATGGCAAGTTACCCTCGGTGTACAGTAAAGAAGAGAGGGGGGCTCGCTCCCCCTTATACACACACTCACACTCACACTCACACTCACACTCACACTCACACTCACACTCACACTCACACTCACACTCACACTCACACTCACACTCACACTCACACTCACACACACTCACACTCACACTCACACTCACACTCACACTCACACTCACACTCACACTCACACACACTCACACACACACACACACTCACACACACACACACACACACACACACACACACACTGATCTACTCTTTTAACACGGCAGACCCAGACCCTGACCCGTGACTGTCTGTACCGGCAGCCCCACAGAGAGCTGTCTCATGCCTCCGATGGGAGGAATGGCCGGTCTCTTCTTTTCCCTCCGAACAACTTGGAGAAATCCAGGCGCACTTGTCCAGTGCCAGGAGCCAGACCCAGTGGGTCAAAAAAGAAATGAATTCACACGGGGTTCAATTCAATTCAACTCAACCCAGACACGGGGTAGAGATGCGGAAACAGACAGTCGGTGTGAGTGAAAGATGCTGGCCGGGGGGGGGTTGAATTGACTGTGTCACAGTGTTATTCTCTCCCTGACTTAAAGATATTTTGGCATCAGCTCCTTGGATCTTGTAGTTCCCTGCACGGGAGAGGCCTGTAGGGTGAACACTATCCAACCTGTCCATCCGACAGGGCTGCACTCCATCAGTGAGATAAGTAGTGAAAGCGGACGGCGCCTCCAGCCTTATTGCGACACCATATCTCAACAAGAAGCCCAATAACTCCAAGGGCCCGGCCAAAGATCGCCACCACACCACGCCGCCACCCTTCCTCAAGCACAAGACAGCAAACTGGAACAAACTAGACCGTTGATATTCAAAGACCCAAGGGAAGGTTCATGTCTTATAGGGGGAGGGGGGGGGGCTGCTGACAACGCGTATACCAAGTACCGATCCAAAATATTGGGCTGCCTTGATGCTGTAATTTCAACGGTCTGCCAAGTCGTGTGTAAGGAAGAGATAAGGAGTGTGGGGGGTGTAGCTACTGACCACAGCTACTGGGAGGACGCAGGGACAAGGGGAGGGCTTGTCTTTTATGAACGGAAGCATTGTCCTCCTCCCAAACGCCACTACCTAGAAGGGGGCGGTCGAGATCGCACCTGAAGAGTGGCTGAGTGCTGGGACTGTGGACACACATAGCATGGTAAGCCAAAGGGGGGACTGACACCAGAGGTGTGTGTTCACGTGCGTGTTAATGCGTCTTCTTGTCGTCTTCAAACGTATAACAGTGAGGAATTGATGTGTGGCGCCCTGCCTGTGTTTGTGTGTGCCTGTTCGTCAGAGTGCCTGTTTGCGTGCGTGTGTGTAAGGGTCTCTTGTTTGACTTAGACAGTGAAAAGGGAGTTGGCACTTCAATGCGGATTCCTGGGCTGCGGAACCCAGAGGGCTATTTTGAGGAGACATGGAGGAGGCGGTGTTTGTCTAACCTCTACAAGTCCCCTTCAGGAGGAACGTCAGCCAGCCTTTCATCAATGTTAAACTGACCATCTACGGTCCTATCTGGGCCTCCAACCTGACCCTGCCTCAGCCTAATTGAGCGCCCACGGACATGACGACAGAGGGAGTTGATGTTAATCAGATTGACGGACTGCAGCTTCCGAGGGGGAGCAGGCAGAGGCTGGCACGGATGAGGAGCAGGGCTGTCAGGGCAAGAACAACAGCTACTCAATGTACAGTGTAGCTAATTCATATGAAGACAAATGTGACGTAGATACATGGAGAGGCCCAGGCAGCATTCGCCTGCATAGCCCATCAAATAGCCACACACACACACACACACACACACACACACACACACACACACACACACACACACACACACACACACACACACACACACACACACACACACACACACCAGCTAAGTCACACATCCCACACATGGCAGGGATGTGAGAGCTGTTCTAGAGTACAGGTGGGGAATTCAGCTGCCCTGGTGTCTGTCCCTTTTCCAGGCGTCCTCCTCCCACTCTTTCCTCTCCTCCCGGCTCTCCCAGGAAGCGCTTCTGTCTCTTTGACCGAACCATTGTGACTTCCATGCCACTCATGAAAAAGAAAAGCAGCTGCAATCAAATCTATTGCACTCAGGGTACGGCATGCCTGTCGGATAAAAGGCACTCCAGTGCGTTAGGAGTCCAAGGAAGGCATTGCTCAGTCTAATCTGAAGTTTATAAAATTAAGAGCTACTTTGTGGGCCTTCGGTCCGGTTGTCTGAATGTAATTGTTCTCTAAGTTTGGCCTTTGACCTTGGATTATCCATGCCAAGTGGCGTACATTTCATTTTTCTAACTGCACATTACAACTTTGATTATTATGTACACTGGGTAGTGAGTATTAAAAAAGGAATCACATGGGAAAGTTTGTTTATACACTCAAAAGGGGAATCTATTCTTCAATATTGTTTAAATCAAATCAATACACTACAGCACAAGATCATGTTATTGGATACCTGATGCCTCAAGAATCAACTCTGGTATAGGCTAAATAATGATTTGCTTCCATGCACACCAACAATTCAGGGTAACATTAAGCTGGATCCTTACACTGGTAACATGATATAATATTTGAAATGTTCTGAATGCAGGTTTACTGTCAGGGTAGAACAAAAAGAGATGCTTTGTATAAGCCTGTGTAGGCATTTTGAATGTTTTATCACTGATTTATTCTTCATATCTATAATATCCATTTATATTTTATAAATTTGTATCAGTTTGTGGTTATTCCAGTTTGTGTAATGTTGTGCTGAGTGAATAGTTTTGCTTTAAAACGCAGGGCTCCTCTCCAAAAGAGCCTTTGTCTCAACAGGATCAATGAAGGTTCATAAAAGAATTACATGTGTCATGGAGGCAATAGGCAGTAGCTTGTCATCAATATTTTAAGGCAAAACTCCATAGCCTGAGGTTTAGTGTGTGGGGGCTCAGGAGATGGGAATGCCCGGAGGGTTGAAGAAAACAGAAGTACCTTGAGCTTCTACAGGAAAAGCCATTTTGCTCAGGTGTAAGCCAGTGGGCATGCTTCTCTGGTACTAGCGGCCAACGCCATTGGCTCACTGTGCCCGACAACATGGCTGAACCCACAGGGTGAGTCATTTTCCCAAGTCTTAGTCAGTATTTCTCCCGAGAAACAATTAAGCACATGCCCAAGCCCTTCGGCTCTATAGGCTAAACTCTTTGTTTACTTTAATCTCTGCTGTAAGACAAAGCTAATACACAGCAATGTACAGTGGAGCAGGAGTCTATGGGGAGCGCAGGCTTGAGGCCTCTTTGAGCAGCGGTGTACCCTGGCAGCTGGTGCTAAGTCTGCACTGTGTGCTGGCCTAGCCTCCGTGTTTGACCCGCTGTCTCTCTCATTACTGTGGTTTGGCACCGCAAAGGACAAACAGATGGAGACTCGAGGAGAAAAGAGGAGGAGGGCGCAGGGGATTTAAGGAATGTCTCCTTGTTCAACTCTAGTTGCTGAAGCAGGTAGGCAATACACCCCTGCAGGTATGGTAGGGGGTTTGTTGATGCGCTGTTAATCACTCATGGCCAAACAAACTGAGCTATCTACATGGAATTCGGTGGGAAATTGTGTGTGTGTGTGTGTGTGTGTGTGTGTGTGTGTGTGTGTGTGTGTGTGTGTGTGTGTGTGTGTGTGTGAGTGAGTGCGTGCGCGTGTCCGTATTGCAGGGGAGGAAAGCTTAGAAGGGTGTGTGATAGGTCCAGTCTGAGAACACCAACCATAAATTGCAGTTCTCCTTGTATGTTTGTCCAGAGGAGAACTTCTGTCCGTTCCTTTGGCAGGTGCCTGCAGAGAAACAAAGGAGGGAAGTTTACGGGGATATACAGACAGTTCTTATGAAGAGGGGTGACTCACTGAGAATCTTCCATCTCCACTTGGCACCCCGTCAACAAATGGAAAAAGACATGCCCAAGTACACATGCACAAACACAGTCACAGATAAACACAACCTCAAATTCAACATTTATCAGCAGCGGCTGTGGTCCACACTATTACCCAGGCAGTCTTTATCAAACTCTCAAACCTTATGTCTCTTCCTTAAACATACTGGCTTCAATTGTGACTGTGTGTGTGTGTGTGTTTGTGTGTGTGTGTATCTGCGGCTAAGTGTTCGTGTGTACGTGTGTGGGGGGTCTTGGGAACTCTAACTACAGTAATCCACAGCAGGAATGTGGTGTTGGCTTCTCTCCTGCGTTCCCAAGCCTCCTGGGTCGTCGCCTTATCCAGCTTAGGTACTACTCTGCAACCAACACTGAGCTTCAGGGGTAGGGAAGGCCCAAACATACCCCAAACCTAGCACCTCTTATCGGCACAGACAAAGCTACAAGGCCTGCAACCCCCCCACCCCCACCCCCCCCACCCCACCCCACCCCACCCCGTGGGGTATGGAACTCCAATAACAACCCTTTCAAAATCAACAAAGCACAGTCCAAGTTGTGCAACGTTGCTATCGGTGCACGTTGCGATGGACCTGCATGGCCAGTGACTGGTTTACGGGGAAAGCCATGCAAGGTCCACTTACACACATACTAACTGAGAGCCGACTGAGCACGGCCTGGGAATGACCTGGCGTTTTCAGGCCTCCGGCGAGAGAAGAGGCAGTCAGGAGGAGACCTCGATTAGACACTCCTCCTCCCTGCAGCCGTCTCACCTGCTCCATCACAGTGTGTCACCACGGGCGGCTCAGACCTCCAACAGAGACAGAGGGAACTTTCGCGAGAGAGCGGCATCTCGGAATCTTGGGTTTCCAACGTTCATTGAGATTTGACGACCTTATTGTTTTCTTTTCTTTCTCTAGTTGAATGTACAGTGGGAGTGGCACGTGATGAGGTTTGCTATCGTTCTTATGTGGTTCCATGGGCCCTTTGGCTGCAGGTAGAGGAGAGATAGCGTTGTTGTGATTCCTAGAAAGGGCTGGGCCCCTGGGTCAACACAAGGAAAGGATAGAACTGACTGGTGTGATTTAGTGTGTGTGTGCGTGTGTGTGTCCCACCTCGGGACCTCCATCCTGTCGCCTAGCGAGCGCATACCTGCCCTGACCTCTCCCTCCCGCCGCATAGCTGAAATTCTTTGTCCTGACCTCCATTCGTCCCTCCATCCCTCCCTGCCTTCCCTTCCTCCCTCCCTTTGTCTGCGCTAATAACAAGTCCACTGTTCGACGGTTCGTTCTCAGGTGGGGCGCTGCTGTCACAGGCTCAGTTTTACGCCAACGCCTAGAGAGACCACAGCCAGGCTCTGTGATGGGGCCATGCTTCAGCTTAGGGTAGATGTCTGAACACTTACGAAACAAAGGAAACTGAAACATGCTGTCACTTTTCAGGGTTCTAAGTGGGAAGTGTATCTCTAAGTTGATACCCTGCGACAGGCTAGCGCTGTCTGGTGTTAAGTTGGCACGTCCACTCAAGTCTCTCTCTCTCTTTCTAAAACAGGTAGGCAGACAAACATATGCATACACACAAACACACACAGACATAAATGCACACGCACACACACACACACACACACACACACACACACACACACACACACACACACACACACACACACACACACACACACACATACCGATGAAAGGAGGTTCTATGCCCAGACACTGTCCCCAAAAGTCGGGGCAGCAGTCAGAGATGGTGCGGTTGCAGAACAGGTCACAGTAGCAGATGGTGTCCAGGTAGGCGACGGTGCACAGGTCATCTCGGCCAGGACAGCAGCCCCCTCGCCGCTGGCAGTACGAGCCAAACGGGTCCCGGATGCCTCCCATGTGCAGCGGACTGGCCAGCTCCCTCTTTGTCCTCCTGGAGCCGGTTCTGGCTGCAATTCCCTCTCCAACCACTAGGAGCAGCACCGCTGCTACGGTCAACAGAAGGCGCTTCATTGTTTACCTGTGAAAATGGGAAAAAAAAGAAGACCCGTTGGAGTGGTGGTAAATTACGGGTGTTAGTGTTCAGGTCTGTGTAGTTACTCGTCTTCAGGGAAAGGTCCACTGACATAGTGGGGAAAGTGGACAGGTCACACAGTAAGAAGACCCAAAAACAACTGACCAAAGTGATTTTCTAGACACTCAGTGGTTCTCTAACAAAGACGAGAGGATGTTACAGAGGAGTGAGGGGTAATAGGAAACCACCCACACTTTATTTCAGATAATTACGGCAGAGTCGGATTCTAAATCCAGCTGACAGCAGATCTAGTTGTACTTTTGTTGAATCTCCAAACATACGTATATATATATATATATATATATATATATATATATATATATATTTTTTTTTTTTTAAGAGAAAGATAATATGGTCTAATAATCAGCTTTCAACACAGTCAGTCAAACGGTAGACAAAACAAGTAGGTGACAGTAGATGGCGATTATTCGTTTGAGGTCCCTGGACAATAGGGGGCTCTGCTCTCTCGAGCGGCTGGGTTTAAATCTCAGTGGACCCTTTGGAGCAAGGACTTCCACGTGGGCGTTGGCCTTTAAAAGGAACAGACAACACAACCGTCACGGCATGTCTGATTGAAAGCCTCTTTTTGTTTTAAACAGTATTTATTTTGGTAGGCCTTTAACGTCATCCTTCTCTAAAAGGGGCCACCACTACAGCAAAAAAAAACAACAATAAAAAAAAAGAAAAATCAACAAAGACTATGAATGAATAAAAATAACAACTGGGGGAAAAGTACAGGAACATTGTTATTTTACTTATAAACCCTAAACAAACACTAATGAAAAAAAGCTAAAACAGACTTCAGGGTAACATGTCAATATTTTTCTGGGATACACTTGCCTGTGGAGAGTCATTTGGACATAGTGGATTTGACGTTTTAATCTTACCAGCAAAGAATAATGTTATCTTGGTCACGGAAACAAAGTTACATCCTGCTGTCCAAGGTAATCTGTCACACTTCAGGGGAAATCTAACTAGGAGGACAGGCGAGCTTCCAGCTCTCTCCCCTGCACTACACTGTATGGTATTTATGGACATGTAAGATAGCGTTTATCTGAGTAGACTGTGCCACGCTTTGCCATAGGGGAGAAAAAAAGAGGAACAGATAATAATAAAAGTGAGTAGGAAGGGCAAAGGTTGAAGTAGCCTGTGTCCGAAAATAAAGGCATTAAAGTTAAGGAACTGCGTTTTGTGGGCGTGTGTGTGTGTGTGTGTGTGTGTGTGTGTGTGTGTGTGTGTGTGTGTGTGTGTGTGTATGTGTGTGTGTGTGTGTGTGTGTGTGTGTGACGGGATTGGCCTCTGGACTTGTGTGGTGTGAACTCCCAACCCAACTTTCACTCTGGCCCAGCAGGGGAACAAACAATGGCCTTCATGGGTGTATTTGTGCCTGCGTGTTTGTGTGTGTTGATGTGTGCATTTGTGTTTGGAACATGTTGGGTGTGTGCCTGTGTATGTGTGTGTGTTTGCAGTCTCAGGTTACTGGAGGGGCCGGACGAGGAGAGGGGCCGGCCCGTGCTTATATAAATAGAATAATTAATTATCCAATCAGGCTTCGGAGTACAATAGACCTTCCGCGCAGACAGAGAAGCTCCGGAAAAGGCCTTCGCTGCGTAGTTTTCTGCATGACTGTGCCTTTAGTTGGCACTCACACACTCACACTCTCTCTGTCTCTGTCTCTCCCTCTCTCTCTCTCTCTCTCTTTCACGGACACACATACACAATAATGGCGGTTTCCTTTATGCCCTAGTGTAAAGTGCTTTGTTGAGGCTGCCTTGGAACAGCAGGACAATAAACCCCCCTCCACAGTCTACTGGTGAATGACTTGGGGAGGTCCTGGGGTCCAACCATGGCCATTCTTCACTGGAGACTGCCTCGCACATTTCGACTTTTCAGTATTAGTATATAGACCTTTATTCTACAAGGCAGTGACATCGAGTCTGAACACTCCCATTAGGTTTTTGTGTAAATATATGAAAGTTACATAAGAAGAATTTGACAAATTAAAAATGATTACTGCTAAGAAATATCAGTTCTTATTCAAAAACTTTCTTCCTGTCCTCATTATTATTATTATATACTATGCACAAAATGTCAACTGAAATCCAACAAAGAACCCATTTATAAGATGGGATACGACTTATAAGACATGTTGAACAGCAGGGAATATATCTCATTCATGGTTCCTTCCATACTGTAGCATAGAGTATGTCTGCTGGGGGTCGCGTCTGGTGCAGAGGCGACCATATGGCCTCGGCACTGCAGCAGACAGCTGTAGCAGTGCCTATGATCTCACGCTGCATCCAAAGGACAGATGAGCCGTTAATACGAAACCATCCATAACCCCTTCATTCTCCCTCAGTTCACACAATAGGACACCACTCCTACCAACGCGCACTCATAGAAACGCACACTGCTTTTCAATGTGCACATTGTCATCAATGAAAGCCTCCACTTCAACCCAACTCTGTCAGCTGCTCCAACTTCAAAGATCTATACAACTTTATTCAGACGCACTACTGAGTCACAGGGTGCAGGATAAGGTACTGTACAACACATACACTGGATGATGCAGAGCATAATTGATACAGTGCATCACAGCCACTGTAGCAAGTCACACACACACACACACACACATACAAACACACACACAAACAAAAAAAGTGCCTTCTGACTCTACGTCTCTTTTGTCTCTGTTCTCTCCTTCTGTCCATTACCCACTCCTCCCTCCTCTTTCAAAAGAAACGCAAGCTGAACTTTGAGACGCCGGAAGACGACCGGCCCGATAAGTCTGGAAGCCCGAGCCAGTAGCTCTCAGGCTAAAAGCCTCCTCTCTGCTAAAATAGGACAATCTAGAGTGCCCCAAGAGAGGGTCCTTAACTTTTATCAGTCCGCTCTGTCTTTTAAAACAACCCCTCAAAATCAAGGCGCTGAAGAGCAGAGCACCCCCGTAAAACTGTACAGGTTAATTTACACTTCACACTTTCTGTATACTTAAACAGGTGGACAGATTTTGACCCTAGATATGGTATCGCAGATAAGATAACCATAAAAGTGACCATTAACCTGTCTGGGCATGATAGTCACAACAGAATGGGTCTATTCACTTTTGTTCAGTTAACGATTGAGCTGTATCCAATAGCATTAGATCCATCACCATCATTGTAGATTAGTCACAATTATTATGGCTTCAAACTGACCAATGCCTGAAATGTAAATCTTTTCAACAGTGTCAAAAATGACGTTAAACCTAAAACCTGGGAACCTAAAACATCTACCATACTATATACTTTTGGTAATCGTTAAGTATTTGTCAACCCCAAATCAAATCCAGAAGTGTCTGGCAGAAGCATTAGATTAGCCAACACTGTGAAGTAAAACCTGCACCTGTTGTTTGGAATCTGGAATCTGGGATTAAAACTCAGAAAGGATATAGGGAGGAAAAGGGGGAAGTATTGTTCAGAAGAACTGTGCCAAAAGTTTTGTTACCTTGGTAGAAAGCTGTGAAAACTGTCTTTCTCCTCCACAGTAATCCAAAAGTGTAGTGCTGCTCACTAACACACGCACAGGTAGCTAGAGTTGAAAGGGCTGGGAGAAAGGCGGTCCTCCTTAACTCTGTCCCTCTCACATGCACACTGGGGCTCTGCTCTGTTAGGCTCTGCCTTCTCTATATACAGCCAGGCACTAGAGACAAACCCCTCCTCCCCACCCCTTAGGCTCTGTTTCCCTTTCTCTCTCTCTCTCTCTCTCTCTCTCTCTCTCTCTCTCTCTCTCTCTCTCTCTCTCCACTGTGTTTTCATGTCTTGGAGCCCTCCGTTTCCTAGTGCTCCCTCCCGCTCGTCTCCTCTGGCTCTATTTGCCTCTTCCACTATCTCCTTCTCTCCTGCCTCCTTCTCCTTACTCCCTTCACTGGTCCAAGGCAGAGGTGAGGAAATGGCGTGATCAAGGTTCCCTCTCAAAGTCAGTCTATGAAGTCTGAGCCTCTGAGGCTTCTCCTGGTGCATGGGTTTCCCTTTATCCCTTCCACAGACAACAGCCATGGAGGCTTCTCTCTGTTCTGGTTTCCCCTTGTGATGTCACTGCAGGGTCATCCACTTGTTCCTATGGCAGAGGGCCCACCTTGTCACCATCTAGTGGTCAGTTGCAGCGGTTACAGCTTGTCGTGAACCATGTGCGAACACTGGTATTGTGCTACACGGTGAAGAACCTTGAAAAACATTCAGGGTAAAATATATGCGTAACATATTGTGTAATATGTACATAATATGTCCAGACAGGATTCATCTGTATGCTGCTGTATAATATTCACGTTCACAATTTTTCAAAACCCAAAACATGAAAACAAAACATAAAGTTTAAAATGTTGTTCCATATCGTTTATATAGCTTTTTTTGGTCCCAGATGACTTTGTAATTCTAATATGAACTGACAGTCTAGAGCGGCTAGAGGCTCTCAGACAAAGACACAGGAACGGGGTGGTCTCCAGAGACCCAGATGGGTCATAGACCCCCTGCAGGGCCAATCTATAAGCGGAAGACTGGAATCAATGCTTCAAACAGCAGGGGGTGGGGGTGAAGTGGGCTAGAGGGGTGAGGGGCTGAAGAAGTAATCCCAAAACCATGGCACTAAGAAGGCATGGAATAGACTTATGAACATGCACATACTGTACACACACACACACACACACACACACACACACACACAAACACACACACACACACACACACACACACAGACTCATAGATAGGTGACCTATTCTGGACAATAGTTCAAAAGATGGTTACCCATTTCTAATCGTTTTTTTTGTCATTCACCACGGTAACTGACTTATCAAGACATTTCAATAGATGGTCGATGTGTTCCACAAAGCCGGAACTTTCCCTATATGTGTGTCACCTGGATATCTTTGGTGACTGGAAATAATTCGGACCAACAATTTTTATCGTTACTGGCAACAAAAGTTAAGTGATGGCATATATTTGATGTTTACAGTAAAGACTTAACATTGCTAACACACTACATAACTCATTCAATCTAACTTTGTCCAAGCTGCACTACAAGCCGTCATTATATCAGTGACGGAGTATCCGAGGACAAGTGGAACATGTTATACATTAAAACCTTTTATTTGTGTCCAGTCAATGGTGAGTCATTAATTTACAGTAACTTTCAAAGAATGCTTGAGTGAACAGTGAGCTGGTTTGTCAGCTTTATACAGTAGGGAAGCTTCTAGAGTACAATTAAAATACTTGAGTGTAGCTGTCTGGATGTGAAAATGTGTGTATTTGTGTGTGTATTTTGAAGGGGCGTCCGACAGTTACATTGAACCTCTGAGTCAGAGGAGGAAGTCGGGGAATGTGTGAAGTACAGAACGATAATCTGTGAATCAGCTGACACATTAGTATGGATTTCACAAAGTCCTTCATTGTGTGGGTCGGGGGTCATGTTGCAATACCGATCTTCAGTGACTCAGGCCTGGGTGAAGCAGGCCTCCAGATGTTCAATGTGACACTGGGTAGCCTTAGTTCAGTAGTTGCGAGGAACAGGATAGCCATCACCCCTTTTAAATTTGGTCACTTCCCGAAAATAGGCCTGGATGTTGGGGCCCGTGTAACATATGGCAACAATAAAGCCCACATATCCCCGTGGAAGCACGTACACCACACACACACACACACACACACACACACACACACACACACACACACACACACACACACACACACACACACACAATATTTAGCAGCAAGCGCATGGGCTTTGAGGGGAAAATTAAGTGACAGGCACATTGTGTGGGCCAGACCTCTACACATATACTCTTCCAGAACAATCCTTCTCTTTCTCCGGATCCGGGTCCAACGGTCCAAAGCGGGAATCCTCCTACGCCACACGGGGGAGAATCCCAGCTGCAGGGTGTCAGGGTGGAAGTATGTTCCCTCCTCTCCACCCCTCATGTGGATATCCGATGCCAGGAACATGGTAAACAAGAACAGATAGCAAACAAGACGTACTGTGGCAAGAAGTGGCGTGTGGAAGGTTTAGGAGGACAACCTTTCAGAGGGTTCTCTGAGAGGTTTCCAGGGGATTGTGGGTCTTTCCAGAAAACACCCACCTGCCTCAACGAGTTAATGAGCGGTACAGATGTTTGGGAAGTAGCCTATGTTTTGAAGTAATGTTTTTGGTCCTTCAGAACATGACGGGGTGTGGGGTGTGTGTGTGTGTGTGTGGGGGGGGGGGGATTGACACAAACAACCCCACCTTCAGGCATCCTCGTGGCCTGAGCCTTCTCTGGGGTGAAAAATACCTGATGGGGTCAGACTGTTGGATTGTAGGTCTGAATGTCAAATTCAAGGTAATATATATTACTGATATATAGCAGACGTCAGTAAACTGAGACACAAGCCAAACGTCGGAAACAGATCTCTCCACAAACATTAGAAGGATCAAATCAGATAAAACTCATGACAGAAAAAAAAAGGTTGTCCTTCAGCAAATGTACAAACTTTCGGTCTCAAGGCCACTTCTGCATCTTCCAGTCACATGGCTGTTAGTCTGTCATATGTAAAGCAGTCGATGGAGACTAAAGATAAATGATCACGCAATTGCTGACAGGGAGTCAGTGGAAAAAAATGAGTATTCCAGAAAGGTCATTGTATTTTTTGTGAATTGCACCACACTTACTCATCGGAATCACTGACTATATCCCAAAGCATGCGACGACTTGCTGCTGTGTTGATGCTTTCGCTGCGTTTTATTGCTGTACACACACCTCAGTCTCTGGTGACAGGAAATGTCTGGACTGGCATAAAGCCTCTTGAGTGTGTGTGTGTGTGTGTGTGTGTGTGTGTGTGTGTGTGTGTGTGTGTGTGTGTGTGTGTGTTTGTGTGATCAAGTGGTGTTGCTGAATGGAGTTAACTAAATAATGACTACAACAGATTGAAAGCGAATAACACTTGTGGTGTGTATACTGTGTGTGCATGAGTGTTGACAATTATGTTGTATAATATTTATATACTAATGAACTTATAGAAAAAAAAAGCATGTCAGCTGCACAGTACATCAGCACGTGCTGCTCCATACTAGCTTTTAGAGTGGGGGTGGGGGGTGGTCTGTCCCACTGTCATATCCCACTATCTCCACTGTCTCAGACAAGCAGAACACCACATACTCACACACGTGCAACAACGTGCCTTCACAGACACACATAGATAAACATAAAGACACCCTCACTACCCAATTACCTTTTCCATGGGACAGCGAGAGAGGGTTTCAGGTAGTGCTTTTCTCTCCTCTAATTTCGCTTTCTTGTCTATTCATCTCCGGGTGACTGTCAGACATCCTTCAGTTCTCCACTCAACTGGTCTAGAGTGCACCACTAAAGCTGTCCGGCCAAGTCTCCTTGCACTTTTCCATTGTTTTCTCTTTACTTGACGGACCTTGAGTCTCTAGTGTTTGTGCTCCTACGCAGCACACTTCACAGAAAACAGGAAGTGTATGTGTATGTGTGTGTGTGTGTGTGTGTATGTATGTATGTGAATGTGCATATTCTACCAGCAAGAATATGCACATTACGTGCTGTTTTTGTGTACATCCGTGTGTATTGGTGTCAGTGTTTTTTTACACTTGAGTATGCGTGCTAATGTGTGTGTGTGTGTGTGTGTGCGTGTGCGCGTGTGTGTTTGCTTGTTGCTGTGGCAGCAGAATCCATACTTGAATCCAAGGGGGGGCTGGAGTCTCTGAGCAGAAGCCTTGTTCTGAAGCCAGCCAGTGTCACAGGAGCAGGATTGTCCCAGTCAGACACTGTTGAAGCCTGGCAGGGCCCAGCAATACATTCCTGGACGCCTGCAAAACATCCAGCATCGTGTTCCATGTCGTACAAAGCTGGTCGCCATGGAAACCATGCTCCAACAGCCCAAACAAACACGTGTTGCAAAGAGTTAAGGAGAGGAGCCTTATCAACAAAGGGGTGGCAAAGGACAGAGGGCCACTGAAGTCAACACAGGTCATTTGTCAGTAGTTCAAAAGCAACAGCAAAGCTATCAAAAGGCTTTTATATCTGAGCAGCTTTTGTTAGAAGAGGCCAGGTCGTCATTGCTACGTCATGACCTCTGGTTCCAACCACCCACCTGGCAGGATGGAGAGAGTGGGTCCATCTTGGGGAGTCAGGGGGCCTTGAAGCAACCACATTTCCTCCTACACTACTCTGGAGAAGAGATTACACTGGGAACACAATGGTACCTTGATTTCTAATGCTTAGACCATGTTAATGATAGCAAGAACATTTAAAGGCTGGGTAAAATACAGAAACAATTAGTGGACACACCCTTTTAGAAGCTAGCTGTGCGTCGCATCACGGCCACACCCTCCCACCCCTGCAGCGCCTAAAAAGGGTCTCCTAGTGAACAGAATTGATCCCTCTTAATCTGGTCAATATCCAATGACAGCACCTGCTTCCCGTCAATACCTTTCAAGGAGAGGTGGATGAGAAAGCATTGGATTAGGAAAAGGTATTGGATATGCTTCATAGACAGACAATGGCAAGTCCTACCAGCGTCAAAACAATATAAGGAGGACAGGCCAAAGAAGTTCCTATTTCCCTCGGACCCAGTCTACTTGTTACTCTGGGTCTTGAATGTCCCAGCACCCCACTTCCATCCATCCTTTCCTCTCAAGCCCCCTTTTGGGCTGATGCCAGTTACCTCTGTTAGGGCGAGTTCCTGCATGGTGGCACCATCGTAGATTCTCAGGATTCTTCAGATAGGCTATCTCTTGGGAGCAAGGGGAAAAGAAAGAGAGAAAACAAAAGAGCAGAGAGGGCCATGGGTGAGGCATAACAGGGCACCAAAGTAACATGAGACCGGAGGAGGGCTGGTTCGGTTTACTCATATCTTCTCATCATCCTATCATACCTCACTCAGTCAGCAAAATCAGTATGGATGTCTGGATCGTGTGGTATTAGGTGACGTGAAAAGAGATGCAAGAGAGGTGAGGGTTTTGTAGCGGATCTGTTATGTGTGGTGTGGGGTACTCAATCAGTGTGCTTCATAGAACATAGTTAGGAAATACACACACACACACACACACACACACACACACACACACACACACACACACACACACACACACACACACACACACACACACACACACACACACACACATACAAGGACAGTATACATAGCCGGTGGGCGCTAAAGTAACACCTTAACTGCCCTATACGGTTCATTGTTGGCAACAGCAGCGTGCCATAATGGATTGTTTAGTCAAAACTTGACATCAGGCAAGGAGCAGCAAGCCAGGACAGTGACAGGCTTAAACAGGTCAGAGTGAACGTAACCATATTGTTTAGTAATACACTTTGTTGGCCTATAGACTTGTCCTCTTCATGGTATCCTGGTGTTTTTTTTTTTTTATAAATTGTTGGAAGATTGCTAAAGTTTTCCCAATAATACCTCAGTCAAATACCATGGATGTATTGTGTATCTGGGTGAATTAAGGTGACTTGGATTCCGAAACAGAGATCATTTGTCTACACGTGCCCACTCTAGTTTGTTTACGTCTGTGAATGTGAAACAGAATGGAGGAGTATTTACTGAAACTGTGTGAATGCTAGGATGCAGGAACGAGTGGGTGTGTGCTTGTGTCTTGTGTGCTCACCCATATGCTTGTATTAAGAAAGTGTCATGTTTATGTGTGTGTGTGTGTGTGTGTGTGTGTGTGTGTGTGTGTGTGTGTGTGTGTGTGTGTGTGTGTTTGTGTGTGTGTCTGTGTGTGTCAGTGAGTGCACGCAAGTTGAATAAGGCAACAATGTACTAGACTCAATTAGATCATGAATGTTTGTCCAATGCGTAACAGAACCACAATGCGACAGTCCAGACAGTCCAGAACCTGGTCTGGACCTTGGCGGTGGTCAAAAACTGGGTCCAAAACTTGATGGACAACATCATCAAATAGAACGCCTCCGAGGACGTCTTTTACAAACAGCCCACTTTCATGCATGGTCCAATTTCACTACCATGTCTCATATACCAGTTGGTCTGGCCTTAGTTTTTTGAATAAAGAGTGTCATCCCTCCCTCATACAACTGGAGTTTCTGCATGAAGCATTGCTAACACACAAAAGGTTCATACTGCTACTGCTAAAAGGTGCCTTTTGGGAAAGCTCCCTGTGCGTGTAAAAGGAGTTGGGAGGCTGTGCGCTTCTGTATGGTTGCCAGTCCACTTTAATCTACTCTTATAAATCAATTACACCAGAACCTTCTGTATATAGGGGGGGGGGGGGGGGGGGCTTTGCCCACTTTTAATGGCCATAGAATATTTGCTTGATGGAAACTGTTGAGCAGCACCACCATCTGCTGGGAAAGTTTGATATCACATTCCACGCATCTAAAAAAGGTGTGCCATTTTTTATCAAAGCTTGTTTAAGCACACACAATTGGTGTCCCCTTCTTTCATTGGAACATTTTTGGACATCTTTAGCTTGCCAAAGCGCTGGATTTCCTAAAGCCTGATTGGTATAAACTTGGGGCCCTGATGCAGTTGCGGTGACTCTGCAGGCCGTCTTTGATGATCTGTCTGACAACGCTACCTGGTTGCACAGAGGGCTTTTTGGCTATGGTCAGCTGGCTGGTGGATCATAGTGGCTATCGCAGTCTCTGCTGTGGTCTTAAAACTGTATTCAGTGTGTCTTCTGCGTTAGTGATCATAAAGCTGATAACATGCTTGGATTGACACTCATTCAGGTCAATAGAGGGACTCTTTCTCTTGTAGCCCTACATACAGTACAGAGAAGTGAAAGACCACAGCACTGCCAACTTTTTAAAGGTAATTAGAACTAACATATACAACTTATTTATGATTACTATTCCGGAACATTTAAGTGATAAAAGGCGTTACATATTGTTTAATCCATCTCAAGTGAGGAGTGTAGGTATATAACTTTTGGCAAAGCTTGAGCCATCCTTGAATTCACTGTGGGACTTGAAAGATGTGTAAGGAATAACTATGACCTTGACCATTAATTAAGTTGTTCAAAAACAATTCATTGGGAACTGCTTTGAAAACGAGTTTGCAGACATAATAATTTCCTTTATTTAACCAGGTAGGTCAGTTGAGAACCCGTTCTCATTTGCAATGACGACCTGGCCAAAAAGGCTATCAGGTATAAAAACAAACATCAGACATGGCAAACATAACACGGAGCATAGTACATAATGAAAACACAGGACTAACAGCAGCAAACATCACTGAGCAACTTCTTTAGTTAAAAGTTTGTGATGGGAATGAAATGATTCAATTTAAGCTAATTCCAATCATTAGCAGCTGCAAACAGAAAAAAAACATGGCCAAAGGCCGTCAAGTCTTAGGAGTTTTAAGTGTAATAATGTCGTTGGACCTCAGGGAGTAAGGTGCCTCAGGGAGACATGACGTCCACTCATTTAACTCAAACCATTCAAACCAACGTATTGTATTCTCTCACGATCCATTAAAATCTAACTCAGGACTATGTCATAAGTAATGCTGACGTTATTTTACGTTTAAGTTATGTGTCAGCCACCTAAAAAATGCAAGGTTCAAACTTTCAACATGTCCTTGTTTTTTTTTAAATTTCTTCTAGTTTTGGACAAAAATGTCTGGAACAATGTTCTGTCCTCAGCAGACACAATCCCCAACATGTGTTTTCAGGGCAATAGCATGGATTAAAACATAACAGTAAGATAACATATTTTAAATACTGCGAGGCTTTTGTGGCAGTTGTTTCTTTAAGTTTCTGATTCACAGATGAGCCATTGGAGGCTGTGTCCCCCCGTGAAATATGGTGTATTTTAGGCTATGATTCTACAGAGCCCAAACTCCATCCTACCACTTTCCCAGCTATTCAACCAATTAAGGACGGATATGAGTCAAGATAAGTGAATAAGCTTTGCTGCAATTAAAGGATCCACCTGCTGTGATAGATGCTGTTGTAAAAGGGCAGGCTTCGGAAGAGTCTGAATAATCTGTGTGTTCAAAATGGACTTTACCGTCTGAACAAACGCCCACCTCATCGTTATCACTGATCACTTTGGATATTCGTCATTGCCATCTTTATTGAGACATAAGGATGGAAGCTCAGGCATTAGCGTCATCTCAGACCGGCTACTCTTAGACCTTCAATGGAAGAATGAGGTTTTCTCCGCTTGACTCATACTGCACAACATCACCTGCTATTAAGGCAACCTCTAAAGTTCCACTAGAAACTAGTGTTTGTGTTCTATTTCAACTCACCCCTTAAGTTAATCCCCCCAAACTCTTCTTATCGATGAAGGGTTCCAAAAACAATCCACGTTCAAGTATAGTTTTACTGTGGCAGACGCAAGGCCTAATAGGAAATCACTGTGGTCATCTCTTTTTTTAAACACAGTAATGGAAAAAAGCTTATAATATCGCACTAAAGAGTGCTCTCCAGAGTAGAATCAATATTTAGCAATGTGTGGAGGACAGTTTACTGATTTCAACCTCAGAAACATACAAAGAACCCACGGAACAATAACACACATTGCACTCAGATTCATGCGTTTAGCCTACAACAGCCTGGTCAGTTTGTAGACTACAATAAGAGGCACAGGCAGTCCTGTAGAAGCGCCGGCCGTTAAACAGTGCAACAACACTGTTGTTGTGCTGCGTTCAATTGATAGTTTTGCAAGGATAGAAATGTAGCCTATATATACAGAATCTTAAGTTAAAAAAGGGGAAAAAAGCATGGGACGGGGATGGGGGGGGGGGCTTTGGGGTGGCCGGTACATTTTGTTGAGTAGCACGTGCCACCCCAGGCCACCCCTTCGGGGTGCCACTGCTGGCCATCCCTTCGGGGCGCCACTGCTCGCCATCCCTCCAAATCTCGTTCTTTCAAACTCAACTGGAGGTCTGGAGAGTCTCCGATTCTTCTTTTCTTTAGGCCTTCGAATCTGGAAGGCACACATTTGATTGGCACTTGTAAACATCACGCTCCTCATTTCAAGATGCACCCTCTTCCTGGTTTGTGCGTAGCTAAAATCATACCAGGCAGTACAAGTTTAGTGTTTTTGCAAGCGTAAAACCACAGGCGGAGTTTGAAAATTGCGCTGGGAGGGGCAAATCTTTTTTACTGATGTCAATGCGTGGCGTGTCTTGGTGTGGCGTGCGTATTTTAGACTTAATGTAGTGACATATTGCAACCGCTAGGAGGGCAATGCCCCCCCTGTCTCCCTGTAAACTCTGCCAATGCGAAAAATAGTTTGAACATAGATGAAAACTTTGAAGCTAAACTAAAATTCTGTTTTGCCCAAAGTTTGTGCTCAGCACAACGTAGTGTTGAATACGGACTTTGACTGTCAATCTTCCACAGGCTTTCTAACCAATGTGTAGAAAGCTGGAACCGAAGCTAGTATTTACCTTAAGCTGATATCACTTTTTTATGGTAATCGTAAATCAATAGTCATTTGTGAAGTTGCCTCGACTGCTTCCAGTGACTTAAGCCACTGCATTAAGTTGGGAGAGCGTTGGAGGCTCCGGTGTCTGTTGTCTGAGTCATGGTGGGGAGCCTACGTTGTGACTAACAAGCTGATCTGAAAAGGCTTCTGGTAGAAAAGGAATCTGCAGTAATTGCAAGCCTCTGGCTAGGCTTTGACTGAGATAAAAGCATGAGGTTGTGGCCAATGGTAATGTCACACATCTTTTTGGGGGGGTAATGATCAGTTTGCTAACTGGTTGACAGTAGTGACACAAGACATTCTGCTGTGTCTGAACAATGACGCTGTTTGCTTTTATTTAGCTGGGGAGAGATTGGTGGTGTGGGATTGTCAACCTTCATTATTATGCTTAATTTAGTGGCCTAGAATGGACAGTCTACACCAAATGTTTCTGTCTATAGAATATAAGGCTGGACTAAAATTCTACAAACAGGTTTTATTCTTAAATGCAAAATGTTTTTTAACCATTCAGATCAAGCATTGAGAAAAATATGTCCTGTCAAATGTTCTGTTTTTTCCATATTTGGACGTTGAATGATGGTAGACGTTTGACCAAACCTACTACCACTGCACCAAAAGCAGAGTCCAAACAATGGTAACGACATCTTTATGATCTCTAAGTAAAATCAAACCTTTATAGGCTTTAGTCAATCACCTAGTACTACTTCTTCTCAAATAATGTGAACATATGCACTTAGCTCATCGCAATGGATCAAATTGAGATTAAAGCCATACTTTTTAATAATTTTCTCGTTCATTCTCAGTCATTAGTAGCGCCACACCACAAACTAGCACACAACTCCAAATAAAAATGTACACAAGATTTTCAAACCTATTATGCAATATACTTTGGGTGTTTTTGTCTTGAAAACAATAAAAAAAATATCATCAAAACTTCACCTGCTGTACTCTACTAGTAGTCTAAGTCCAAAGAGACTTTGAAAGAAACCAGACTTGCTCAGTAAGATAGCTGCCTGTGTTGCATACACTGGGTGGCAGTAGATACCCAAAGCACGGACCCGGAAGGGTGACTCAAACATATGTACATGAGTAATAGTATGCCTGTGCTGTGCTTTGCATATAAACTAATTGAATGTTTTTTGCCTTTCTTTCTTTCTTGCACGATAAAACACCATTCTTTTAAGTATAAGGTCTGCCATTTCAAGCAAAGTTTTGTTTTCATAACGTATGCCACATCTACAATAGTAAAGAGCAATGCTCTTAAACTGCAGGACCTATTTCTCCAATTACTTCTTACTCTTTCTCCTGGGGTGGAGGTGTCATGCCCTTGTCTTTGCATGCATGCATGCATAGATAGAAACATGCATGTGAGTATTGCGCTCTGATCTGGTTCTATCTGCACCCTCTTATTAAATAACCTTTCTAACCCCCAGCCAATTCAGCATGCGTCAATATGTCAGAGAACTTTGAGCTGGGAGGCAGGCTCTGAACTGGTCTCTTACGCACACACACGTCTAGCCAACTGAAGAGAGGCAGGAGCCGGTAGCTGTCCCCATGGAAACAGGTTTCCTATCTACAGGATCTCCATAATCGGATTTCCTGAGCAAGAGTAATAGAGAGTGAGCGGGGGAGAATAGAGAGAGAAACTGAGTGAGGTGGTGAGGGCTTTTTCGTCAATTGGAATAGGGACTTTCTGATCGGTAGGGGTCTTTCAATAATTTACTTGCCTCAGATGGTCAGCCCTGAGTTTGGGGAGGTACAGTCCCAGCTGAGTCATGCTTGGCACTTGGTTTTAAGAGGAGGGATTGAGGGTAGGCCCTGCTCCAAACCAAGGTGCTGTGCTGCAGCAGTGGCACGTCAAGCTACCCAACACTAGGTGAACATCATAGATTCCTTGCTAAGGAACGATTTCGCTTACAGACGTCAACCCATAACTCACGCAACCCAACTAATCTAATTAGCCGTATTCACACCGCAGTGGAATATTGTTCTAAGACTTAAATTCTCAAGTTGATAAGTCTATATTTGGTTCGTATTAAGTTCCATACATTAGTACGGTACAAGAGTGACAACTATGGGGCACCAAGTGTAAACTAAAGTTAGAGTGCATTATTTGTTAGATTTAAGCTAAATCTGTAACTTTTTCTCAGATTTACATTAAAATGTAGCCTATTTTTCTTAGATATACAAATGTTTGGAAAATAAATTACGGGGTCACAGGTGTCATTTAATGTATAGGTGAATAATAAAATAATTTGTACTAATTATTGGCTAGTTATTGTTTTCATGCACAACTTTGGCCTACTTTCACAACGAGGCCTACAAATCTTCAGTTCAGAGTCATGTTTTAGTGATTACACACATGTATTTTACCATCACAACCTTCAATTAGGCTACAAAGCTTGTTTTTACGATTACCGATCCCTGGCACTAAAGTAGCCTGATAACGGTAACTCCAATAGGATTTGGTGGGTTGCTGACTTTACAATGTGCTGTCAATGGTTGCTGACCGCACCGGAATGGAGTCACAATAAGACTGTCGTGAAGCGGATAGTTAGCTTGGACTAGCTAAATCTTTGGGCTAAAGTTTCAGATTTAAGATATCATTAAATATTTAATAGTTTAGATTTAGAATATATAAATATATAAATAAAATATCTTATTTTGTTAAATATTTACATACAGGACAGATTTTAATTAAATATAAAAAAAAAAGTTTTAGATATCTAAATAAAATGTGTTTCAAACAACTCAAATAAACATTTAATTTGATTTCCAAACATTTGTATATCTAAGAAATATAGGCTAAAATTTTTGCAAGATGTAACTTTAATCTAACAAATAATGCACTCTAACTTTAGTTTACACTTGGTGCCCCATAGACAACTGTCACTACTAGAATGTAAATTTAATCCTGCTGAATGCTTGTAGCGACTCCCGGTTCATTATCAACCGAATCACGCTATTGAGTTGTGTGTTTGACCAACAGGATCAAACACTAGCTGTTAGACACACAATAAAAAATGCTCATCTGTATCTTGATTTGCTCAAAAACCACAGGACAGCAGCAGGTGTTGGCCAATTTCTTTGACCCCGCAAATGTGTTCATTTTCAGCTAAATGTCAAATCCTGTATGCATAACAAGATAGAAATTAGATTTCATTTACCAGATGATGGTGGAAAGGAGGAACAAATCCAACCAGTTTTAACTCTTGGGTTGGCAATCGTGCATCAGGCTTGACTTTACAGCTGTGAGTTTTTTGCACACTCCTATTGTTTGTGTTTATTATGAAACGTGTGTGCATACACGTACATTAAAAGATCTGTCTCCTGTAATTAGCTATGGTTAAGCTGTGACACCTCAAACTGTCAGTGTGCATGTGAACTGAGAAATCTATGTAATTGAAAGGTGGACCTTCAGCATTTAGCAGTGTACCTATAAGTACAAATATATATATATTGGGTCCTCCTAAGTTCCTAAATATCCCCAGCCTCTTCAGACGGGCTATTGTGCTAGTTCATTTGGCCCTATAATTATTATCTGAGAGGCGGAAGTGGAGCTTTGTATTTTTCCCTGAAGGTTCACCCTTTGCTCAAGATTTAATGTACTACCTGTGCAAGCAAAAGAAAACTGAAGTATGAATTAATGCAGATGCGAGCAGCACTCAGACAAAGAGCATGACTCAGACATTACTTCATACGGAACTGCACTCAGTTCAACCTTGGGAAACGCAGCCTATTAGGCAATGCTTCCAGGTCAACTAACCAACTTTTGGTTGCTTTGCTAGGCTTTTAAAAAGATCCCATAATTGATACAGGACTACTAGGGGTGGGCAATTTACCATGAAGGGTCCAATTCAAAGCAGTTTTATTTTTACTTTGGGCTTGCGTGGCAGGCAAGCTGCTCTCATGTGATGCCACCATTTTGGGTGCATTGTCGTGGCGTAAGCCATCTGTGGTTGGATAGGGAGGCATAATGTCACAGTGACTTGGGTTTATTTATGGCAAGACCCTATCCGCTCCCCAGAGAGCTGTGAATAGAGCGCACCACTCGCTGGGTGGACACCATAATTGAGCCCGAGACATCTTGGTAGAGGCCTAGAGATCACAGTGTGCCGCCCCACGCTCCAAATTTAGGGCAATGAACAATTGGCCTAAGCCAGAAATAACCCTGGAAATCAACCCTGCTCATTAGGAGGAGGTTAATAAATACCCTTTTCTTACACATGCATCCACTGTGTAAAGCCATGTGAATTCTTAAATAGCTTTTAAATTAACAAGGCCATAGTTAAAATTTGTGAAACAAAAATTAACTATTTAGCTGCTACATATAAAAAGAATAGATATATCACAGACAGATAGGACATGCAGCTTTTATCTTGTTGGCCAAATCAAAATGTCTACCTTGCATGTTAAAAGAACTATACAACATGCAGCATCAACAAAACAAGTATTTCTAAAGGGATGACAATTAATCAAAATGCATGAGCTGGCTGGATGGATATTCACCCAATAGAGTTCACATTATTTTGTGTGACCTGTTCCTCAAAAACCAATACATAAGGTTAAAAGGCACTAAAACATTCACACCTTGCAGATGATTACTTTTAAAACTCATTCTATCCTCATCTTGCAAAAAAAGTGTCTATCTTATGTCACTTAACCTCGAGAGTGTGTACATGCAACTCTGTGCCACTCCCAAGCCAAAGTCATAAATCCTATCGATCTCAACAGGAGACAAAGGAATCCCACCAAGAATACAGAAAACCGTGCATGACCTTCTTTATTGTTCTTGATAGTAACAGCAGCGTTGGGCATGTGCCCCCTCAATTGTTTGAGACAGTGGTTTGAAATCAAATCCGTAGTATTATGTATATAGGCTAAAGCAGCATATAGTAAATGGAGTTGTGAAACTATGCCCCCTCAAAATAATTGGGTGCACGACACCTCTGGATACCACTGTAAGAAGCCAGAAGAGAACAACCAAGACGTGTCAGCTATATGAATTTGGGGGATTGACTGCTCGTTCGGAAAAACCTTTAATGCACTTCTCAATTCCGAAAAATATCTCTTTCATTTTTGCCAATCAAAAGATGAATTTCTTGATGATTGGGGTGCGACGTCTTGGCAGTGCAAAAAGGATTTGTGCTTTTAAAAAGCTTGTAGCACTTTAGTGAAAGTGGTGAGCCGTGCCGCAGAGTTGTACTGGGTTGTAGTTGTAGAGTTTACTGGGCGACTTAGGAGACTGTCGCGCGTTTCCATAGCTACCAGTTAATCAGAATGCAGGCCGAGTAGCTACCTAAGAAACCAGGGAATAGAGGAAGGTGAGGGTCAGCCTTTCCCAACTTTCATATGACCATCAAATCTATTTTGCTAGAGAGCAATTCAATGACTGTTGTTTTTTCAGGTAACACGTTGTGATGGTCCCTGGACACAGACTGAGTGTGCCACTGTCGTCACCTATAGGGAATAACCCCGTTAATTAATGAAGGCACACAAAAACCCACAACGCCTCCCCCTCGTCAGATTGCCTTTTCTGTTGCTCTTTCTTTCCTTCAGGCTTCTACCACTCCGGTAGTTCTCCGTTTGGAGTCCAGCCTCCTACTGCAATGAAATGTAATAACCATGCAATAACCATAAATAACATTCCTTCAACTAATCATCAGATTGAACCCACCTGTTGTAAACCTGTGATCTGTCAGAGGAATCTCTCCCCACCATGGTCCTGCTACTGGACGAATGCTCCCCCTCTAGCCCCCTCAGGTACAGTACCAAACAGTCAACATATCCCTGCCACTGGGGCAAAACCGTTCCCAGTCCTTGGTCCGACGCACCAGATCTGAGGCACCTTTATGGGTGAGATGAGTCAGGGGAAGGGCCAGCATTCAACAAGTTTCCAGTAATAGCTAGCCAGCCCCAGGACTGCCTTACCTTATTTTTTGTCTTGGGGTGAGGGGAAACCACAATCTCTGCGGTTTTCCATATCTGTCGCCACATCTCCCCATTCCCAAAGTACCCCAGATACCTCTCTCTCTCTTTCCAATTTCTCACTTCTTTGGGTTGGCTGTGAGCCCCTCCTCCCGCAGCAGCGCCCCAGCACAGCCGGTACCCTTTGAATATGCTCCGATCAGATGTCACTGTAGATGACAGTGTCTAAGTTAGAGCCCGACCGAGATCGATTTTTGAGGCCGATGCCGACATTGGGGAGTATAACATTTCCTATATCGGCCGTAATTCTTCATAAACAAAATATGTGTAAAACCAATTGTTTTGCTATGATCCCTTAACAAAACAGTTTGGCATGAACACATGTAGGCCTAACGTTCCCATTAGTTACACTCCTAACAGTTATAATGTAGCATTATAGGCAGAATGGGCTAAGATGTTCACACATTAGCTTCCGCTCAGCTGACAAGGTATGAAAGTGATTAGCTAGCTAACTAATGTAATGTAACATAATGCAAGGGAGTATGATAAGCTTGTTGTCACAGAGGGTAAAAGATGGGGGCAACAAGCGTGAGATCAACACTCAGACTCAATCCACCACAGCACTGTCGTCAGCTGAGCTGCAGAAAGATGCAGCAAATATATGTCCCACTCGGATACTTACCTTTCAACTTGCTGCGTTACTTAATAACAAACTAATAAACATGAGAGCCATGGCCGTTGTAAGAGACAGGGTTAACATTCTATTAGAGTTCTACTGAAATGGAAAATATGGGGTCATTGTTTATTAATTTTCCAGTATGTACATCTGGGAAATGTGACCTTAGGTTTTGCTGTTACAATGCTTAGCAATTCGCATCCTTACCAAAAAGTATTTTAAATGTTTATTTATTTATTGATGTTTTGATAATATGGAAATATGGGTGGTGATAGGGACCAGAATTTGTTGGCATCTGAACCCATCATAATTAAGTTACGCCATTGTGCGAAACTACGTGATGAGTGCTGGCAACATTTGTAAATCACCATAATACACATTTTCTGCAGGATCTTCTGTAAAAAAAAGAAAAGGCCTAATATTGGCGAATATCGGGAAACATTTAGCTGATACTGATGTATCTGTGATGGGCCCAAATCGGCAGATTAAATCGCCCGATAGATAAATTGGTCATGAAGGTGCAGCATAGGATCCATTAGGCACTGGCAGTACAAACAGAAGTACAGTGAATTGGTACAAACTGCACGGAGTAGAGAAGGTCGTTTTCTCACGGTACTGTAGCAACAAGAGAATCTGCCAGTAGCCAAAGGGTACAATCCAGGGCCATAAAAAAAAAACGTAGCTGTGCCAAGCCGGTCCAGAAGTTTGTTGAGTCGTGAAATTGGGTATGCATCATATATAGAGCCAGCATTCACCCGGTGGTAATTCAAACAGAACCAAATAGACCCATCTCATTTCACCACCGTGGCACCAGCACAATGGGACTACTTCAGCTACTATACGACTCCTCGACTATTCCCAACTGTAGCATAGCCTTGAGTTCTCGTCTCACAAGTTTTCTCTTGTGAGGGGGTAGTCTTTAAGGACGGATACACCAGGCAGGGGAGAGAACACTTCAGTGAGTTGTTGTAATTCGTTGACATCCACTTGCTGGCCCAGTGAGACAGAAACTAAACGAGTGCTAGCTGTAGAATTTGGGACTTCCGGTCCGCACTCACCTAGACAGTGACCTCATCGTTCCACAAGGAAATTGATACGGTATATCTGTGTGCTATTTCCCCTGTCGGTAAGCATTAAATCATAGTCTACGTCCCCCACTCGCCAACTGCCCACAAACGCCCCTTGCCACTTCGCAAGTAATTTGGTGCTAGATGCAATAACACAAGGACCTTCTCTCCTGGAGTAAACCATCTGAGTCTAGTTCCCATGTCATAACAATGCTTCTGTTGCTCCTGGGCATGCTACAGATTTTCTTGTTAGAGCCTATGCAGTGAGTGAAGCTTTGCACACAAGTCCAAGATGTATTTTATCTCATTTTTGCTGTTAGACCAACACTCCCAGTTGTCCTTAAACAGATCTTGGATGGCTCAGGGTTGTCGTCCATACAATAACTCAAAGGGCAAAAATCCCGTAGAAGCCTGGGCAACTTCTCTAACACTAAACAACAGGGCATCAAGCTATTTATGACTATCTTCGTGAAAACATTTACCAATCATGGTTTCCTCGAGTCTGTGACAGGGTGATAAACACTGGTCTTAATTGCCTGAATTCCCAGTAAACCGTAAAGCTCCTTTAGTGTATGTGAAGTGTGTGCCCTGGTCAGTGAGAATGGTTTTAGGAATTCCCACTCAGGAGATGGTCAAAAACAGTGCGCTTTGGTCTAATGGTGTCACAGTTTCAAACCGGAGGGTGATGGCCCAAGTGTAGAACACTACCCAAGGCAAAACTAGTCGAAAACTATTACAAAAAGAAAGGAGACACTGGAGGCAAGGTAAAGAAAATTCTCTAAATAGGAGTCATCGTAATATTACTAGACAAGAACGTAGGCTTAATGCATACATGGCCAAATATAGACATGATGGAACAAAATCAGAGGGAAGAAGAAACCTTGAGCGTTGCTTCCCTTCGATCTCCCTGCTGGGATGCCCAGGCCCTGACAAAACAAAAGTCTAGAGTCCGAACACTAAATAATGTTCCCATGAAAATGTATTACCACCAGGTGACGTTTTGAGTGCCCAACTCTTCTTCAGACAAAAAATAAAATAGAGACACACCTTCAAACACCACCTGACAGGTCACCAGGTCACCAGGTCATACACATGACGAATAAATATGTATAATAACAAGTTGGTCAATCAGAAAAAAATCTATATATAAAGCCTCATATCAGTGCGGACAATCGAATGAAAATATCCTATTTGATTTATGAAACAAATATTAGGTTAATACATATAAATATATAATTCATATAAAACATCATTGCGGACAATCTAATGATTCAATTATAATATTTATACTCAAGCCGTACATTTGTGAACAAAGTGACTGTGGCTGCATATGTACACACATAGATATAGACACAAATGTATATATTGACATATTGTGTAGTCTTGTAACATCTGACTATTTAGAAGGTATGAACAACTTGGTATGAATAACACTGGTCCAAACAATGAGCCTATCGTTTTAGCAGAATCTCTAGTTTATACTCATTATACACATTAGCCGTTCCTCAAAGTTCTTATTCAACAGGCACTTCACAGCGGTCAGGATGAAAGAAAAAAAGCGATGGGGCTGGTCAAAGCAGGTTCAATTACGTTAGACAAGTAATGCTAAAATAAACAAAAGAGACTCACACAATACGTATTGTCACAGTCTATTTAAGTTTATTTGATTGAATTTATGGAGTGTTTCTGTGAGAGGAATGTTCAAAGATGAGCCGTAATGGACAAATACTGCCTCTGATAAGAATACCAGGCTTCTTTAAAATAATTCTTTAAGTTGTCTAACAGCATGGTGTTTGTAATAAAGTAAAATATCTTGGACACTTTATGAAGGAACAAATGACAGATGACGAGGATATTCATAATGTGTGCACAAGCCAATATTCTTGTACGCAAGTTTAGTGCACGTACTGATGAAGTGAAGATGTCTGTTCAGAGCATATGGTACACCACTTTATACTGCACACTTGTGGTCAAAATACAGGAAAGCGAGTTCACAGAGACAACAGGCACCGTATAATGATGCCATGAGAATATTGCTTAAGAAATCTAGATGGTGTAGTGCAAGTGAGATCTTTGTGACTGCAGGGGTAAATACTTTCCACACTGTATTAAGAAATCTCACGTGCGATGTGTGCATTATTGTTTGTGATTGCTGTTGTCCTCCGTGACAGGGGGAGATTGGCCATCGGAAAGTTTGAGAAATCTCCTGATCCACAAACACTGTATTTTTGTTAAAATGAATAAAACTCACTACTACGCCCATGCCTAATACTGCCGTCTGCTTGTTGTAAAGCTATTAGAATCTGTATAGTGTTTTTCCATCGTAGAATACTGATATAAAAAATGTTAACAACAACTCAACAACCAAAGTATCAAAGTTCGGATAGGAAAGACCCCACTCCGTCCACTTGGAAAAGTCCATGTTGATTCAGAGAGGTTGACCTCTGCCAGCTCCATCCGCTTGTCCCTTTGTGTTCCTCAGTTAGTGGGCTGCCCATCATTAGTGCCCTCTTTCCCCTGCCAGGCCTCTCCTGCATGATGTGACCCTCCGAGTTCAGCCCAGAACATGGCCACACCTGACAGCAGCCTCTGAGGCCTGCGTTGCTATCTGGCTCATGAATTCAATGACAGGCTCTTCTCTCTCTCTGGAGGGCAGCCGGTTTCCTGTTGCCGGGTAACCCTTAATTGCGTGATTGGTATTCGACGGAGGGCAGCCGGAAGCTCAGGCACCACCGCCCATGGTGCTGGCTAATGTAAGCTATTGTAATTACAGTGCCCCGGTGGCCCTCTTAACTTTTGGCATCTGAGCTTTTCCGCCACATCCGCTGAGAATGAATCAGTCTGACATGCTGCATCTCCTTCTGCTGCCCATCCTGATCACTGGGTACATGGAGTTTATTGTTTATCGAGTGTTTGGCCTCAGCACATCAGTTAGAACTGTTCTGGTGGGTCCAATTCTAATGGTGATTCTGTGATTATATATTGAAAGCATGTTATGAACTTACGATAAACTTCTGCTTAAAATTAAAATGTTTCAATTTGATTGCACACACGGTACTTTTGAGTTGACTTTGAAGATGCTTTGTAAGACTGTGTGTATTCGCGAGATTTGCACAAAATGAGACTTGATTCTGATTGGTGCAGTTTTCGATAAGTGTTTTACTATGAATGGGTCTTGCATCTTCCCTCCACTTTAGAGCCTTTCGATAAGTTATCAAATATCCCCTCTACCCTGGGACTGCTTTACACGTGTAGTACACTTGGCAGTTCAAGGAGTGCTTGAAAAGCT
>CM030182.1:7109552-7200093 GCA_017639675.1 Aplochiton taeniatus | reverse complement strand
AAGATTTGGGAAACATTTACATAATCACTAGGTTTTTATGAGGAGCAGTCGTTCAAAAATAAAACTGGCCAACCTTACAAAGATGGAAGGAATTAGGGGGGCTATCAGTACCCAATTTTAAACTTTATTTCCATCCTCTTACATTTCCTCCTTTAACAAATTGGTTTAATGGTAGTACTTAAATTCCATGGCTCAATATTGAGAGGAATTTGGTGGCCCCAGAGTCACTCAAGGATTTCTTGTTTACAGGATTTTCTGTCAGAGTACAGTACGGTCCAATAATAGCTTGTGCAATGCAAAATGTGCAGGAAATAGAGATACTGAATAATTGGAAATGTAAATGGAATTTCAACACCAATATTCTATAACTGCTTATTGAAATCTTGAGGACAATATTTTATCTCACCTCAATGGTATAATTCAGGCATACATAGCTTAGGAGATATCATGAACGACACAGGCTTGAGAAGCTTTCAGGATATGAGGGAAACATGAATTGTCATTCAAGTCTTTCTTTCTACAGCACATTGTTAGAGCAGATGCAGACAACATTGACGATAATCACAGTATGGAATAAGGACTCCTCTGAATCTTCTATAAACTGGCCAAGAGTCTGGAACAATGCCCCTGGCTCTTCACAAAATCCAAATCAGAAATGACCAAATCTGAATGTAACTTATAAAACCTATTGGACACCAGAGCGACGATATAATATGAATACAGCTACCTCTTCAGATTGCACTCTATGTGACTTAAATACAATTGGGACCTTTTTACGTCATGTGGGAGTGCCCATCAGTTCAAGGTTTCTGAAAACAGATGACAAGACGCCTCTCGGAAACTCTTGCTTAAGAGCTTGATTGCTCTCCAGAACGTATGCTCCTGAATGATGATTCCGGGCAGAATCTTAACCAAACTCAAAGACAGTTATGGCTATCAGCATGTATGGTTTTATTTACTCTGCAAACATACCATTGGCAAATTTCCTGCATATAGAGCGCAACTTGAAGAATGACCCATGGGCATAGGGTAGGTTGGGGTGAAAGAGATATAAAAGATGAAGGTGTGTGTTTCATGCTACTTTTCAGTATTTTTGTTGTCTGGACTTTTTGGGCTAATGCAACTAAAACAGTAGGAAAATTGATAAATAGATAGATAAATATATCCATCAATCAATGTGTGTAAATCCCCTGTTGCATATGACATTTTATTTCTTTATACTTATTGCTGATATAGAACTTTTTCATATACACCTGCACACAAAATAAAAAATATATATAAAGAAAAAAAGGTGTGCATCATGAACATACAACATGTTTGTTGCTATGATTACAAAGATGTGTGATATTATTTTAGTTTGACAAAATATATTTAGTTTATAAATATATTTGTCTATATATTTGGCAGGTGAAATACCACCAAAAAGGGGTCGAATTTGTGCAAAATATCTTTACAAGCAGAAAAAGGAGTTTTGATATTGAATTGATATTAAGAGTGGAACGGTATGGGGAGTCAGCCGGTCTGTCAACAATATGCAGAAACCACTAAGTGGCAGATGAGAACTTTATAGACATCTGCTCCCACAACCAAGGCCCAAATGCTTAGTAGACTGGGTAAATGGGTTATGGCTAATCATGCAACATGTAGACATGCTGGAAATGAACTCTAAAGTAAAATACTAATGTTTGTCTTTATTAGACTTACAAAAGTGGAAGGTAAATATTAGTATAAAAAAATTGCATATCAATGTTTTGTCTGCCATGTGTAAAGAGAGAAAGGGAAAGAGAGAGAAAAAAACTAACATTATTCTGAGGAAAATATACGTTATGAATGGTGAATTCAATGACAAAGTATGTCCCTTAAGATATTGATGACAAAGCAAAACTTTGGAAAAAGTCAAGTGAATCATCAATCAGATTAATCTCAAGCCACAAACAGATGTTCCATTTCAAGTTTAATCCATCTGCCCACCCATCATCCATTTGTGGTATAATTTTAAGAACCACATTAAGTTGATAAACTCTACACCAGAGAAAGAGAAAGAGAGAGAGAGAGAGAGAGAGAGAGAGAGAGAGAGAGAGAGAGAGAGAGAGAGAGAGAGAGAGAGAGAGAGAGAGAGAGAGAGAGAGAGAGAGAGAGAGAGAAGGGGGTCAAAATAAGCATGCCAGGGATGAGCTCACTGAGAGGTGAAGATTTGTGCCTGTGAGTTTGCAACAGGGTAAAGATGTGCCTGGTGTCGTAACATGACATTTTGGAATGTTATTAACAGATGGGGAGTCATCTTTACAGTCCAGCGTACCTGAGGGTCACAGCTTTTGTAAGCATCACAAATTAGAAGGAGGATCCTCCAAACCAGTACTTTACTGTAAAGCAATGCAACCAAGGGTTTAGATACAAATTAAGCATGCAGTCATTCCATTGGTTCCATCGGTTCTCTTATCATTTCTGTGCACTCAAACAAAAAATTATGAGCTAGTAGAACTTATGTCAGTGCTCAACATAAGTAATAAGCAGCCAAAATAGCTTCTGTAAGAGACGATCGTCAACATCATGTGATAATAGGGGCACAACGTAAACAAAAAAAGCAGAGCAACATGGTTGGCCACATATATTACATAAAGAAACATTCCAAGAAATCAGATAAACAAAGAGGGTACCATTTGTATGTTCATTTAATGAACCTGCAAATTGCTGTGAATTTTGTAGTTTTCTAAATTATGTTTGAAATTGCGGGTCAAGCCAAAATAGTCTGCCAATCATACGGGCCACTTTGAATTTCAATTTGTTGAGACTAATGACTTCTGTTACTTTTATCTCTGTGCTGGCTTATTGAACGGTAAATGGGGGGAAAACACAGAGGGACTATAGTTCTATAACTGTCTCAGTCCTAGAAACCAATTCCCAGTCTATTTTTCAAAGCTAAAATTATGTCGATATATATATATTCAGGGCACTTACTGATGTCTTTAAAAAAGTAGTTGCTTTGATTGACTATGATTTGAGGCCACAGTGCTTTAAAGCCTTGTCAATAAGCCCAGGTTTAGTAAACTGAGAGTGTTTTAAGGTACAATTTACTATTATGGTTTTGCTTTGAATCCATCAGCCCCACTTGCAAATATAGCTAGCTAACTCCCTTTCAGAATAATAGATAGTGCTCTATATTAAGGCCCAAATAAGCTATGCTTTTCTTCTCATCAAGAGACTAAAACCAAGCAAACAGTCAATATGGTTTTATGGAGGCTGTTACATTTCTCCATTGCTGTGTCCTTCATTCCTTTTATCTTGAATCTTTTCCTGCCACAAGAATTCCACCCAGAAAGGCATCAGCAGCAATATTATAAGAAAGAGCATCACAATACCTCAAAATATACAGAGCCGAGAAAGAAAAGAAATTATCTCCTAAAATAAATAAATACTTTAAGTAGTCATCCTCAACATTAGCAGACATAAAGTATGAAGTAAATGAAGTACAGCATTATATATAGAAAACAGGAATGGTCAATAGTTAACCATTGTGGTTAAATAAAAGTTCTCTAGCAGTGACATTTTTTAAATTACAGAAAAAGAGCCAAAGTGAAGTCGAAATGGTACTTTGATTGGCAGATATAATTACATTGTGGATTTCCACCCCCATGAGACCAGTACAGAAAGAGATTTAAATTGATGGATCCGCTGAGGGTAAGCCTTAACCCAAAGATGATGCCAGGGCTTTGGGGTCTGCATATTGTTTTGTGGTACGACAAGGGTGGCTGAACGGCCTGGAGGTTAATTGCTGCCTTCTCCCCTTATCACCCGTAGATATGAGTGTCTATCTAGGGAGGGGGAACAAACAAAATGAATTTGTTTCAACATTTGTGTAACATGACAATCAAAAATCCGACATTGTGAAGATCATGAAGTGTCTTTTGCTCTCCCAAAAAGATCTCTTAATAATTAGGATGTCCTACTGGGGCCAAGAAGAAAGAAAGCTCTGAGTGCCTGACAAGCACTTCAGACAGAACCACTCTTCATTTGATTAGCTATTTATTATTAAATGAAAAAGTTATTCTCATTTTCAACATTTCAGAAAGATATTACATAGCATTACAATACAGTAATCATACAGGCAAGTAGAACACACTCTAGGCTCTCAATCTCCCAAATAATGGTCCGTAAACATGTCAAATGTTTCAGTAAGACATTGCATAGCATTACAATACAGTAATCATACAGGCAAGTAGCACACATTCTAGGCTCCCAAATGATGGGTCTTAAATATGTCAAATGTGTACCATAACATATACCATCATGATAACTTTGCTTTCTTCTTATCCTAACCACAGACAGGGAAATGGTCATAGACATAATGGACTCTACATAATAATAATAACAATTAAAGCCGTAAGCAGCATTTTATGGGTCCTCGCCATATGCTGAGTCATGTGATCAATGTTGGATTTGAAAACAGCTTTGTCGAGGTGACCAGATAATCCTCAAGTGGCAATGTAAGGATCCGACTAAGTTTGACTGACTTATAGGCATTTATGTGATAAGCCACACCCACAATGCTAGTTGTGGACTTAGACTTATCATAGATCATATGTATAAAGTCTCATGCTATTTGGGCATTCACTTCAAGATACAGTATATCAATATGTGGCATTTGTGACAGATGTGACAATGGCTTTACTAATATGACCAATTAAGGTTCTAGAGGATGTGTACCAAGTTTCATAAGAAATGGAGTAAGTTGGACTGAGTTGTAACCATTTATATGATATGCCACTCCCTCAGCTCATTTCTTCAGCTCATAGCGGTCACATGTTTTGGCCGGCAGGTCTGGCTTATGCAACATTTAGGTATTATGATTCATTGATGATATTAATTAATTAATTCCATCTACTTTTTCCCCTATCCCCTCCACCCTTCCATTCAAAGTAGCTTTATTGTCAATTACTTCACATGTCGAGACATACAAAGGAATCGAAAAGACGTTTCCCATGCTCTTGCGGTAAACATATAATGTGCACATTCAAACACAGATAAGACATATATACTAAAGCTAAAAGATGTCCAATAAAATTATATATATATATATATATATGCAGAAGTGTATAGTCTACAATGTATTGCTAGGGGTAGCAGCATATGTCACTGTAAGTTTGTTTGTAGTATATATAAGTTAGGTTAGCAGCATAAGTTGATGTATAAGTTATGGTTGTGGTAGTGCAGACTACCAGTGCTGCTGTTAAACTGAGCTGGATTTAGCTAGTCCATGTGTTCAGTGTTCAGTGTCCATCCAGAGGGTGTTGGTGGTTTTGACTGGGAAGAATCAAGCTGGGGTCCTCTGGTCCTCTGGTCCTCTCTGGTCCTCTCTGGTTCTCTGGTCCTCTCTGGTCCTCTCTGGTCCTCTGGTCCTCTCTGGTCCTCTGGTCCTCTGGTCCTCTCTGGTCCTCTGGTCCTCTGGTCCTCTGGTCCTCTGGTCCTCTGGTCCGCTCCACCCTCTGGTCCTGTGGTCCTCCGCTCCTCCGGTCCTCCGCTCCGCCCTCTGGTCCTCCGGTCCGCTGGTCCTCTGGTCCGCTCCTCCACTCCTCCGCTCCTCCGCTCCTCCCTCTGGTCCTGTGGTATATATAGAGTCTGATGACAATTGCAGATCCCCAAATCATTTTTAAAAATCGAAATGCTGGAAAAGAGGGCATCATGGGGAGATGGACCTAGGAACTAAGTTTGGTGACTCTCTAGGTCATATGGTGTTGGAGATAGGGCCTTTCAAAGCGTGCAAATTTGGATCACCTATTATAGCACCAGCATGAGGTCATTGGGGATATCTTTTGGTTGGGAGTAGCGGTTATCGGTACCGACCAGCATGCAAAGTTTCAAGTCTCTAGCACAAAGCAGCTCACGGGTTTGCATTGTTTGGGTGCTGCCCCAGAAAGTGATCGGGGAAGGATATAGGGTTGGAGGAGGTTAAAAAGGGAGGGAGGTTATGCTTATAGGTAAGAACAAGGAGTTCCTATGCCATCTCAGCTGTGCTCAGCAGCAAAGGTACAATATTTGAAAACATAGAGTAACTACCAATTCCTTGTCCTGGTTTATTCAGAATTGGTAAAGGGATACATGCTTGAAAAAAATATAAGGCTCTAGAGTTTCTAACTTCTTATTATGGCCTTTACTAAGCTTCTCTGCAAAACACAAAAGGTAATATTGACGGTCTAAATTGACATTAAGAGTATCGGCAACGTAATCCTGCTGCTTTACTGCTGTTTGTAGAAATAATAACATCAAAACATAATGAGTAACCAATAATGACTGATAACATAAAACTCTCCAACAAGCAATTACACAACCAAAACATTGGTAAAAAAACATTGCCCGTTTTCAGCTATGACAATGACGAAAAAACAATGAGGAATACGTATCACAGGTTGACCCAAACTAGCACCCACAGTCAATGAACTGATGTGGTTGAAAAGGCACTTCAAATTGACTGCCTTTTCAGCAAGGACTGGTGTGTAATGGTTGTAACTGCTTGCATGGCTACTGACTGACGTAGTCAGCTGTGTCTGCGAGTGTCCGGCCTACTTTACCTTGAGCTTTTAGTGGTGGTGTGACTGTGTGACATTCACATGGCGGCTGCATGCACACCCTGCTCAATGTAATCTGCAGAGAGAAAGGCGGTGGGAGCCAGATAGAGAGGAAGGGACAGAGGAAGAGGGGGAGGAAGGAAGGGAGAGGGGGGAGAAAGAGAAAACATTAGGGTGGGCAGAATGGGGCAGAGAAAGGGATGGCAAGACATACAGACACTTAAGGGGGAAGGAAGGAGGGTTAGGGGTGAGAGTGGGAGATGATGAGATGATGAGATGAGAAGACAGAGACGAGAGAAGACATAGAGGGGCGGCGAGAGGAAGGAGAGGGTGTGCAAAGAAAAGCGAGGAAGGGGAGATGAACAGAGAGAGAGAGAGGATGTCAGGGAGCTGTCAAGTGGCTCTCCACTCTGCACATTTGCATAAGCCGTCCTAGCAACTGTGCAGACAGAGTCCCAGGTTTTGTGGGCACTCTGGTGGAGTCTGAACCCTCTCTGAGGTTCCCTCTGACCGCCTCAGAAACCTCCTTATTATTCCACTTAACGGGTCGAGGCCAAGTTACATTTCCCGGTGGATTTGCTTGCTTTTCACAGCTTCTCCAACCCTGGTGGCGCTGGGCGACTTTTGATAATACCTCTGTATTGTCCTGGACTGTATCTTTTTAACAGCAATTTGAGGAAATGTGTTGTAGTATTTAGCATATATGCATACATTCGGTAGGCTCCAAAGTGTTGAGTGCACCGAGATGCAAAGGAGCCAGAGCTTTTATGCGAGGCAGACACTTAAAAATCCATCTGGTCTCTCGCGCCGTGCACACAACGATCCAGGCTCCAGTGCCACATGAATACATAGGCATTACAGTGAGTTCCAACGCACTTGAGGGAAATCAATGTCTCAATGTTCCATCAGTAAATGTCAATGCCTTTGCGCAGCAGGTAACGTGTGTGCTTTGGAGCAAACCATCTTGAGGCAACAGTTTCTATGCAGACTTTTCAAGATGCTTGGGGAGAAAATGTCACACGGGGAGAGGGCTTTTCAACTTCAACTATTGGTTCTCCTCCCGCAGAGTCTGCCTGTGAAGCGCCAAGCATTTAACACCGAGCTTATATTGTTTATGCCGATGGGGCGACTCACCAGAAGGCTGTCTGCTCGCAAATGAAACAAGCCAGCTGCATAATCAAATAGGGGTTTGTGGCACCACTGAATTCCACATCTTCATTTGAACCACTGTGAGGCATTTCTTCATAACTAGACATGCCAAATGGTGTCAATTTGCCATGCAGGTAGAGGCAGGTAAGTAGCTAAAAGATTACAGGGTGAAATGCCAACTTAAGGGAACGCTAGTGAATATCTGCCTCGTCATGCCCAGCATGTGCCAGATAGTGCCACGTTGACTGATCTGGGAGCTCCTCTCCATCTGTGTGAAGGAGCTACTAAAGGTTAATAACACTGGCCTATTACTTCCTTGCTAGAACCCAGATTCGTCATGAAACTTCCTTTCATCACTCTGTCGCCTTTCTTTTGTTCTTTCCCCATATTACGTTTAACCCCCATCACACATGCTCTCTCAACTTACTGTCTTACTCCTAGCCTCTGTCACACACATTCTTTGACCTCCCTCTGTCTCTCTCTCCTTCCTCTAGCCCTTTAGAGCTCTTGTGCCTGGACTTGAAGCAGTCATTTCCTGAGCGGGTCAATTATCCCAGTGGAGTGAAGTGGAGACACTGTAGTGAATACAGAAATCTGCTCCCAAGCAACACAAGTCCCTGTCAGTGGGAGGTAAAAAGAAAGAAGAATTGCTGTGAGAGAGAAAGACAAAATAAAGCATGTAACAATAACTTAAGTTCAATCGAGGACGACCAGGGTACTCTGATTCCTACTGTATCACAACAGCCGTCACCTTCACTCAATCAATAAAGTGCTGGCCTTTAGAATTCACTCTTCAAATTCTGCCTGTGTCTGGCTTCCCGTGTGGAATGTCCTGTTGCTATCATTACAGCTCTACATGGGTGTGTGCCCCTCACTCCACACCACCACCACCAGTGTCTGGGCCCTGTCCACCTCCAAAGCAGGACATCCTGATTCAGTCAGATGTTCTCAACAGGCGTCTGTCTACATCACAGGGAATCCTATTCTATATTTCCATAGACAGGATGTGAATTATTCCGTAACAATTTGGTCGGCCGCCAGTCAACCCCAGGGTGCCAGCCTTTTTCAAATTGAATTTGTTATCATCTAATACAAGTTTTCTTTTTATTATTATTGTAAATGATTATTACCCCAAAGGTCTCCCTGGTTGAAATTGTTGAGCACCTTTGAGGCCCACTTAACCCACTTGTATACCCTCAGTTACACAATCAGCAGCAGGTCAAGTGAGTTTGTGTTGTACAAATTGGATTCTTCTATACACTCTCCATGCCAAGACTGTGGACTTGCACTGAGTGCATCTCATGAACTCGCAAGCAATGGCAAATAATGGCATATGCACACCTATCCCCAGTTAGCCGGCTTGAAGCGAAATTTGTTCAATCTAGTGCATATTAGCCGATTGTGCTTTCAGAACCTTTGGTGTATTGTTCACGCAATTTGCACAATCTCCAGTCTATCCCCTTTCCCTGAGTGCCTGTGCGTATCTACAAGCTCGCTGCAGTGTGCAATGTGTCTCACTGTGTGTCTCACTGTGACCTCCCCTCCACCACTCTGCTCTCTCGTCCATGGCCAGCTCTTTGTTGTCCTCCCCCATGGCACTCTCTCTATTGATCAGTCTCTCTTTTTCTCTGCATTTCGCTCTCCTCGTCGGAAGCCCCGCTTGCTTTCTCTCTCTCTCTCTTCGCCGCAAATGAGAAAGCCTTTGTCTCGTCCTCTCCCCGTCTGCCCACAACTTCCGCTCGCTCGCTCTGCCCGTCCCCGCCCTGTCTGCTTCGCTCTCCCTCCGGCCCTCCCTCCCTCCCTCCCTCCCTCCCTCCCTCCGCCTGCCACAAGCTGTGTCTCAGACACCTAGTGCTGTGGTTGTTTACGCCCCAACACCTGGAACTCTCTGCATCATTTTGCCCATGTTGACGAACGTTAGCTCTTTGCTCAGGCTTACACAGCACACACAGACACACACACCCGGAGACACACAGACGCACACGCTGGGTTGTTGGCAGCAGGCATCAGAAGGGTCTGTAGTTGGAGCTTTATTATGAGCCCCAGGGCAGGAAGCACTCCCAAGGTGTCTTTGCTGCATGACTGTTCATACTTACAGTGTGTGCAGAACATTTTTATTTTGAAGTCCAGAAGTGAAATCAGTCATAATAAGGGAAAGAAGTATTAACGTTGCATTACATCACTGCATTAAATAACCATTAAAGAATAATGAGTAAGTATATTGGTATTTTTTGAAAGAGCCCATGTAAGCATGTAACACATTGTTTGTAAGGGGTTGCTGACATCACAGAGGTTTCAAAATACAGTAGGCAATCTTTCCACTTTATAACGTAAAAAAACGTCATTTAAATAGCAACCAGGTTATAATGAAGACCATTTTTTATACTGTATGTGTATGTGTGCGTGTGTGTGTGTGCATGTGTGCGTGCGTGCATGGGTGTGTGTGTAACCCTTAATTGTGTCACATTAGCTATTGTATATCAGAATACCAATCCTCAAGCTCTGTCTCTGCATTGCTTTCTTACTGGAGACTAGAGTTCAGGTGAAGAAAGGGGCATAGGACGCAACTGACTGTGATAGATAAGTACAGGTTAGAATTTAATATAGCCAGAAAATAGTTTTGTCTTACAATTCAGAATAATTTGGCTGTAGCTACACTGTTATAGAACGCCACAGGGCTTACAGACATTAACCTATTGAATAGTTGTCCTCTCCAGGTAAGGAAATAATAATGCCCTTGGCCCTGATTGGTAGGCTTCAGTATGAAAGTGAGTTGTATTATTCTATAGGATCTTAGACAATACATTTTCTTCACATCAAAGGAACGATTGATGACAGATATCACACAAAAGTAGCAGATACAATAGTAGCAGGTTTTAGTTTGAAATTTAGTGGAATGAAAGTAAAAGGTCTCCCAAAATGGAAACACTTTAGCAAACTATAGAAAAATGTACTTACTGAATATTCAGTAACGAATTACATGTACTTTGTTACTGTCCATCACTGCCTTAGCAGAAACGAAATCAAAACCAAGACTAATAACCTCAGTATTGGTAAAATAAATAAATACAGAGACTCCCTTAATTGTGATTGAGAAAAACAAAAAAATAAGTGAATATGTGGCAAAACTCTCATTTTAGTTTTGTGTCTTAGTTGCGCATCAGGATGACCATTAGCTGTCTGTTTGTTGGTTTGTTTGCTAATGGATAGAACAAAAACTATTTGCTTCAGACATTTCAGTCCCCTTACCTCCTTTCCCTTAGTCACTCAAACTAGATGAAACGAGACAACAATAATAGAAAAACAAGAAAAGCTCTCTGAACTTTTTGGAAACAATAATGCTGGGATAAATGGTCACGTTTTCCACCCTGATATGGGTGGCACCATTCAGCCCTGACAATGATATGACAACCCAAGTACTGCTTCATTGGAAACATTGTACAAAGTCTGGCGGTAAAGGGATGCTGGTCTCCCATGTCCCCACGCTCCGCCTATGGTGATGGGTTTGTATTCACTGACTGCTTTTAAAAATACACCCAGGGGTAGCAGATCATAGACCCTTTACTCCAGCTCTATTTTCAGTACTACTATGTTTTGATGGCTTAATGGATCTCAACAAGGAGGATAGAGTTCTAGCAGCACACCCTGGCCCACTTGCCCATGCGTCTGCCTGGGAGCGGGCATTTGAAGTTGGGTAATGGTGAGTGAAACCAGACATTGGCGTGTATAATATATGCTGTAGGAGGTGAAATAGGTTTACAGTGGATGAATGGAGATCTGCCCTTTATATATACAACATGATCTATAGATCACGTTGGCCTTGTTGTTTGTGCACTTTCCTTAGTGCAACAAGAGGGAGGAAGTGAACATCAGGCTTCTAGGAACGGATCTACTAAAGTGGTACCGTGACCTAACACGTGTTTGTAGATGCCGGCTTCTAGTACATTTCCCCTTGAAACCATTCACAAATGGTTTGCCTCCCTAATGGTCCAAATACTCAATAGCAGGAAACATGGGGCGTGTATATAGTTTTCTATTTATAACCTATCTTTCAGACTCTTCATTATTATATTGTTCACCTACGTCAATTTCCTATTTGTGTAAAAATGTCTGTCTTCCAGGCTGCCCACTGTACCCCAAACATTTTTTGAGAAGAACAAGCACGGCATAAAAAAGATGTTCTCACCACGTTTTGAAAGGTCTCATAACTTTACAGTAGTCTCATTCCACAAAGCATTTTGTCCAGTAGTATGTTATCGTGGTGCCACTTTGATATAGCTCCCCACTGCTTTCTCTCCACAGCGGTGGGCGTGTGTGGTTCCTGTGAGGACATGTTCCCAAGAGGGTGGCAGTGGCTGGACTACAAGCTCCCGTCTCCAGCTACAGCGCTGCACCTTCACAGGCGCCTGAGATGAGACAAACCACAGCCAGAAGCTTGTGGGATGTGACATGGAATGGCAGCAGCTCTGTTGAGACTGCGTGAGCTGCCTCCTCAGAGCTTTTGTCCTCACCCCAGTGATCCTATAAAAACTGGTTAGTCCACTGCTCACCCCCAACCTCGCTCAACAACAGCCTCAGGACACAGCAGGCTGGTTGTCTCTGTATCTGGTCAAGCTGCAAAGCAACATGTATATAAACATTTGTGGTAGCACATCGTAGTGGTAGTGTTGTGGTATAGCAAATAGATATGGCAAATATCTGGTAGTGTGTGTGTGTGTGCGTGTGTGTGTGTGTGTGTGTGTGTGTGTGTGTGTGTGTGTGTGAGAGAATGTGTATGTGTATGTATGTGTGGGAAATAAATCATTTTATTTAATTTGCTTTGAGTGCATTGGGTATGGTTATATTTCTCATGATTCTTGAAAAGTGCAACAAATAAAATTATAGTGGACTGTTAAATGATATTGCACAATAAATACAATTTTAAAATACACATTTTTATACAAATTACATCATTACAGATAGACTTGAATAACTTACACTATCTTGCCAACATTCAGTGGACACCCTTACTAAATATTGAGTTCTAACAGGTGCCAACAATTGCATAAAATGAAGCACATACCCATGAAAGATATTTAGAATTTAGAATGCGCCGGGAAGAGCTCAGTAAGGTTGAACGTGGCATTGCCATAGGATGCCACCTTTGCCACAAGTCAGTTCGTGAAATTTCCGCCCTTCTAGATCTGGAAGTGGAAGTTAGGATCAACCACACCTCAGTCACAAAGTTGTGAACTGCACAAACTCACAGAGCAGAACCAACGAGCGCTGAAGCGCGTTGCAGGCACAAATGGCCTATCGTCTGTTGCATCACTTAATATACCCCCAAACTAGAACCCCAAACTGCCTCTGGCAGCAAAATCAGAGCTGTGCGTCGGGAGCTTCATGAAATGGGTTTCTGTAGCCGAGCAGTTGCACACAAGCCTCACATCACGTGCTCTTCACCATCTTGCAGTCTGATGGATAAATCTGGGTTTGGTGAATGCCTAGACATAACTCCCTACCAGAACGCAGAGTGCCTACTGTAAAGTTTGCTGGAGGTGGGATAAAGGCTGTTTTTTAATGCTATAGGATGTGAAAACATCTTAGCCAATTGGGTGTTTCCAACTTTGCGGCAACCATTTGCCCTTTGTTGTGCCAAGGGAGGTCCATGAGGACATGGTTAGACGAGTGGTGTGGAGAAACACGCTTGGCTTGGTCAGAGCCCTGACCCCATTGAACACCTTAGGGAGGAATTAGAAGGCTGATTGCGACCCAGGCCTTCTCATCCAACACCAGTGCTTGACTTCACAAATGCTCTTTTGGCTGAATGGCCACAAATTCTGACAGACACGTTCCAAAATCATGTGACAAGCCTTCCCAGTAGCAACTGTTATTGCCCCAAAGGGAGGTCCAACTTCATATTTCTCTGATGCCCATGGTTTTAGAATGTGATGTCCAACAAGCTCATATAGGTATAGGTTTCCACTGACTTTTTTCTATACCATCTTTATCCTTGTCCTCATATTATGCAGCAGGGTGTCTGTCAATGAGTTGATCAATAAAGTGGTGAAATATCCCCCCTTCTTATCTTAGATGCTTGTGCCAGTGTAACTCCACGGCTTTTTGAGTCATGCCTAGTGCAGGTATCTCAAAGTTGCCTATTTGTTTCCATGGTACATGGCAACCTTTTCCTGTTTAGAAATAACATTGTGGTTGAATTAGAGGATGCATTAGCAAATGGAAATGATTAAAGAACCAGAGCTCCATGAGAACATAGACTCCTACCTACCTGTAAACTGAATGCATGGTTGCATCCTTGTTTGTTTGAGTCCAAACTTGACGAAACAAAACTATACACACATCTGAACGTACAGTAGGAAGTAGGAAGTTTGACAGTTGATGCACAGGAATTGGAATCTCTATACCACCAATGAATGAGCAGTGAAGTACACTTTTAACGCTGCAATAGGATAATCCCAGGGACGTGCTTGTGTGTGTGTGTGTGTGTGTGTGTGTGTGTGTGTGTGTGTGTGTGTGTGTGTGTGTGTGTGTGCGTGTGTGTGTGTGTGCGTGTGTGTGTTTGTGTGTGTGTGAGTGCTCCATATGAATGCATGTGTTTGTGTGCACGGGTTTTCTCTCAACAAGCTTTAAGACACGATAAGCCCCTGTTTTCACACGGTGGATATGCCGTATGAGTGTCTGAGTCTGTGTGCACCCATGTTTGTGAGTGCCTAAGAAGAGCTCCAAGATGCTGGCCGACCCAGATGGCTGTCGGAGAGGTAGAGCAATCCAGACTAAAACCACACTAACTGGCCGAAAGTCTGAGTAAACATGGTTTAAACAGCCAGACGAGACTTAAGCAGCACTGGAACACTCAATCCTGTCCCTCTCCTCCATCCAAAAATGACAGAAGCTATTATGCAAGATGCCCGTTTTGCTTTCCTCCAGAATATGTTGGGTTGAGGCTGCTCCTGCAGGTGCTGTCTGTTGTTCTTGTTTAGATTTTGACACATACTCAAAGGATGATTTGTTGACATGGCATTCAGCTTTTTGTTATAATCATTTAATCTAGCATGGCATAGCCACCCTTTGATATTTTCTGTGGTGTCTGCATTCCATCCAAATTACTTTTTTTGAATAAAATGTCTGTTTCAGCAAATCCCACTCGATCATTCATACATATTCATGACTTTCTACGAAACCAATTTATCGTGTCCATGTTTTCCTCTGAGGGCCCTTTTAGAGTGGATTATTGCAACAATCTAGACATCAATTGCGAAAACATGCACTGATGTTTTAGGATTGATCTTATCAGTGCTACCAAACAGGGGAAATGGCACTCAGCCCACTCCAAATAACCCCAAATAAACGCAGCGAGCTTACAAAACGGTTTGAGCATATCATTTTTGGGTGAAACCCGCCATTGCCAACAACTTTCCTTTTACAATGCTCTTGAACAACAACAAAAAACATAAGCTATTTTTCAGAGGCATTCATCATATTACAGTTTTTTCCGATTGCTTAAACACTGAAAGTGAATGCTCAAACAAAAGCATCAAAACCTTAACTTTTGTAACCATGTCTTAAACAAAGGCACCAAAAGTACAAACACATGTCCTGCTTTGCACTTTGTTTGTGATTCTACAACATACAACTGCAAAACACTACACACCGTTTCTCACATTAGACACTTCCTTCAAGAATGAAATCTGTAGCACTCACTGGGAAGCCCTACCATTAACATATCTGATTGACAACTCTCTCTCTCTCTCTCTCTCTCTCTCTATCTATCTATCTCTCTCTATCTCTCTCTCTCACACACACACATAAAAAACACTTTTACAGTAATTGAATACCAATCAGTCTGAGCCTTAGTGCCAACAAAATAACTCTTTCGTGAGAACTTTGCAAACATGGAGGTAGTGAGAGGAAGAGGAAGAGGAAGAGGAAGAGAGGGAGAAAGGAGTAAAAGGAAGGCGAGGATAAGTGGACCAGCCAATAGACGGAGCATATTTCCAACGACATTAGGGCTCCTTTGATGGTCCGTGTCATAGCCTTCTGCATGCAATGGAAGAGGTATGCAAAGACATTGAGGTGGGGGTCAGTCCAGGGTTTTGCAAGGCGATGTTTTCCCCATTGCCTGCAGGGATGACATTGCTTGTAATGTGAATGAGGTGATGTAGACACCCCATCCCAATCCCTTGCAATAAAAAAACAATTGTTCACCATTGGACTTCAATTTCACTGTAATTGAATTTCCTTCCGTGAGTTTACAGTAACAGTAACAAGTGTATTTATTACTGTGCTGTAATTCTACTATCTGTTGTGTTTTTTTGTTGTTGTAAAAGCCTGAAATGTCAAAAAATATATATTCTTGTGCTATATACTGTATATATATTTTTATGAGGCTTTTCCATTTTTGTGTTCACTGAAAGGGGAGTAAATGTACTGTACTGGAACAATCTTTCACACAGTACTGTGAAGGTATACAAAGTGTTAAAGACAGAAGTATTTTGTATACAATTTTGTATAAATCAGTGTGTTGTTGTTGCTGCTTTGAAAGAAAAATTCCGATGGTGCATGTGTAATTTTGTGACTAGAATGCCATTTTGAAAAAGAAGTGGTTTGATTTTTACGGTCCAAAATTTTTATAAATCATCAGATTTCTGCAAATGGGTTTAATGTATTTGCAATTCTTACTTATTTTATTCTCTATGAACAGGAATGTGTAGGGTAAATGGGCTTATAGACTACACTTGTTTTGGTGTTTAATAGGCACTTTATCAATATTATAGATTATTAATGAATTCATAAAATAATATTTTAATCGATAAACTTAATTAAGAGTTATATTAAACTATGTAAACGAGGCACCACCACTAAATTGTCTTTACATGCAAGGCTTTATCAGCAAGGCTTAGTGGAAACCTTAAGTTAACATATCTTACTATTAACGTATAGAAAATGTAGAAAGGTTAACTGTCAATCTCAATTCTGAAGTGTTGTCAATTCTAAGTTATGTGAAAAAGGCTGATCTCATACACAAGGACACAAGTTATTGCAAACAATAATCTTTATTTCCAGTCTACACTAAGTAAATACCAGAATATACAATGAATATATACATTTAATACACATGAGGTGATATAGGAATGGTTACATTACAAGGCATGAACGTAGGTATGAATTATTAATGTGGCAGCATGCAAATGGTTACACTAATTTAGCAAGTGAGGTCTCAGTAGTTAAATAATCCTTATGAAAGTACAAACTAAACAACACAACACTTTAAGAAAATTATGGCACCAAACGCGAATGTGTAGAGAGGCGTGTATTGTTACTGTATTTTAGTAGCAGGTGTGGGGTAGGCCACGTGGAGTATCCTTTACTCGTGGAGTAGGTGTGTCCTAGCACTTTGGTTGGAGGCCTGCACGAAACAAGCACCTGGTTAGGTATTCCTTTGGAAGGAATAGGAATTTGAGGAAGACGGGTCGTAGCCCTCTTCTGGCTGAGCTCTCCGAAGAGAGTCGAGGTGAAGGGCCCAAAGAGACTCAAAAGAGTCAAAAAGAGCGAGTTCATCCTCTTTCGATCAGTTTTGTCATTCCGTTCAAGAGGGGTATTGCTCCTGACCTGGAGACACAGATGATTGGCTCAGGTCAAAAAGGGTTGCACTTAGGTGCACTTCAATCATTTGTAAATCTTCATAATACGTATACCAAACACAGCCTACAAATGTGAGTCAAAGGGAAGGTGCGTATTGGAGTTGAACTTCGCTCTGCTCCCCTTGGTATTAGGTTTCCCCTGTGTAATTGCGTTTCTCTTGGCCAGTGCAGGAAAGAGAGGGACCACAGTGAACAGAGTTGCCACGGCATGCAGTTGCATGATGGCTAAAGCCACTAAACCCTCACGGCGCCCAGATGCCCACCTTTTGTGATAATATCCAGTCAACCCTGTGCAGAACCTGTGTAATAAATTGAACGTGTCAAAGACAACTATTACTAAGTGCAAACTAAATTAAAATAAATAATCTTTTGTAATTGGATCTGAAGGTCTTTTGTGTGATGATCATAATTATTAATTTAACCATATTGTATGGTCATGTGAATATTGTATAAACAATTCTGACTGTTGAGATCTGTCTCTGTTCAAAAAGAGAATAAAACTAACCGGTATTAACAGTGAATTATGAACAAGTAACTGAACAGAGTAAAAGCAACTGTTTACTTTTCAAATCAGATCTGTGCGGTTTTATAAAAGACTGGGACAAAAACATCCGCTCGAGGTTTTGTAAGTAATGTAATGACTGAATTCTCTGGACCCCAGTGTAAGACCTTCTACTTTGTAATAGCTGTGGGGCAAGGTGGAAGTAATCATCTCTACTCCATTGCAGAGCTTTTCCTCATGGAATTAGTGGAAATGAGGCCAACCGGTCATTGCTTGTATTCCTACTCATGTTGTTATTGTTGCAGTTCATTTTTAGATGTCATTTTTTACTTCCTCTAATTATGTGGACTTTTTATATATCTTTTCCCACATTTCCATCAGTGTGGTGACATCAAACTTCGGATATATCCTTGTATTATTGAAACAGTTTGTGTTAGCAGCTAGTCTAGCTTAGAATGTGTCACAACTCTCCCACAACCTTTTTACATAAACATTAGCATATATTCAACTTTTATTTTGTTAAAGGACAGGATAATTGTTATAATCAGTAATTTGATTTCTAATTGTCATTCTCCTATGCAGAGGAGTTGTGCCCATTCACCATGAGAGGGCACGTGCCCCCTCAATTGTTTGAGACAATGGTTTGATATCAAATCTGTAGTATTATGTATATACGCAGAAGTGACATATAGTAAATGGAGTTGTGAAATTGGGTGCATGACACCTCTGCTCCAATGTTTATATAAAGTAGCATGAAAACTGAAATTACCAATTAAAACCAGGCATCAATGATGTACTTCTGCTATCACTTTTACTAGTTTTACTTTTCAAATCTGCAGCATGAGCTTAATTTAGATTACAGTCCCCTCCAAAAGTATTGGAACAGTAATGCCAATTCTTTTATTTTTGCTGTAGACTGAAAGCGTTTGGGTTTGACACCAAAAGATGAATATGAGACAAAAGATCAATATGTCAGCTTTTATTTCCAGGTATTTTCATCTGGATCTGATAAACAACTTAGAAGATATCATTATTTGTAAAGGAACACCACATTTTTTGTTGAGCAAAAGTATTGGAACATGTGACTAACAGGTGTGTTTTGCTGCCCAGGTGTGTCTTATGACATTTATTATTCAAACAATAAATAACACTGAATGTCTAGGCTCAGTTTCAGATTCTGGTTTTGCCTGTGCAGACTGCAGTTATAGTAATCAACATGAAAAGCAGAGAACTGTCTATGGGTGAAAAGAAAGCAATTGTGAAGCTAAGAGAAGATGGGAAATCAATCAGAGCCATTGCAGACACTAGCCATAGCCAGTACAACAATTTGGAATATCCTCAGGAAGAAACAAACTACTGGTGTACTAAGTAACAGACATCGAACGGGACGACCACGGAAACCAACAGCAGTTGACGACAGAAACATTGTCAGAGCTGTGAAGAAAGACCCTAAAACTACTGTTGGTGAGATCAACAACAACCTCCAGAGGGCAGGAGTGAAGGTTTCAGAATCCACTGTTCGCAGAAGACTTCATGGACAACAGTACAGAGGCTACACCAGAAGATGCAAGCCATTCATTAGCATAAAGAATAGGAAGGCCAGGTTGGATTTTGCCAAAAAGTACAGAGACGAGCCTCAAAAATTCTGGGAAAAAGTTTTATGGACTGATGAGACGAAGATTAACTTCTACCAGAGTGATGGAAAGGCTAAGGTTTGGAGAAAAAAAGGATCTGCTCATGACCCCCAAAACACAAGCTCATCTGTGAAACACGGTGGAGGTAATGTGATGGCTTGGGCTTCAATGGCTTCTTCTGGGACGGGCTCATTAATCTTCATTGATGATGTAACACATGATGGCGGCAGCAAAATGAATTCGGAAGTCTACAGAAACATTTTGTCTGCCAATTTAAAGAAGGATGCAACCAAACTGATTGCGAGATCCTTTGTCATGCAGCAAGATAATGACCCTAAACACACTGCAAAAGCAACAAAGGAGTTCATCAGGGGCAAGAAGTGGAAGGTCCTAGACTGGCCAAGTCAATCTCCAGACTTAAACCCTATAGAGCATTCTTTTTACCTTCTTAAAAGGAGACTGAAGGGAGAAACCCCCCAAAACAAGCAACAACTGAAAGAGGCTGCAGTGAAAGCCTGGAAAGGCATAACAAAAGAAGAATGCAAAAGTTTGGTGATGTCCATGGGTCGCAGGCTTGATGCAGTTATTGAAAGCAAAGGATTTGCAACAAAATATTGAGTCTTATTCACTTAAATCCATTTCAAGTCTATCTGTTCCAATACTTTTGCTCATCTAAAAATGTGGTCTTTCTTTTCAAATAATGATATCCTCTAAGTTGTTTATCAGATCCAGATGAAAATACCTGGAAATAAAAGCTGACATATTGATCTTTTGTCTCATATTCATCTTTTGGTGTCAAACCCAAACGCTTTCAGTCTACAGCAAAAATAAAGGAATTGGCATTACTGTTCCAATACTTTTGGAGGGGACTGTATATCATTTTGAATGTCCAGACTGCAGACAGGCTGGCCCATCTGCAATGTTTTTTAAATGAAATACTAGATTTTGACGCTGCACACAGTATATACAAAGGTTATAAGGGTAGAAACAATAACATGTATAACTAAAAATATCAATCATAATAATAATAAGTCTTTATCAATATAGCATTTTTCAGGATAAGCATAGCATATAATGCATTGTGTGTGCAATAAAAAAAATAAATTACCAAGTGCTTTCTTGGTTAATATAACAAACCTTAAATTTGGAATAGTAAATTCTAAATTATTTTCAATCTGTAACATATGGAATGTTTTGATTAGCTTGCAAAACAAAAACTTCTTTTACGATCCAACATGTCAGCCTTGTAGACCACAAAAGGACTTCTTCTGCGTCATACAGGCCTTTTGTATGTTCTGAGATCTTCCCAACAAAAAGGACGCACTGATCTTCATACGACACGTTCCTACGTAACCATGAAAAACACGTCATTCATAGATCTACAGTTGCTAGGCCACATTGTCATAGAGCGATAACTTGGTGCACAGAGCTAAGAAAACTCACACTTTTATAGAACATGTTCCCTTTTCTATTTTCATCATAAGTGTGAGTTTTGTGGAGGTTGTGACGCTCACTAGGATATATGAATGAGAGATCTCATTCTAGTATTGTTAGCCATACTTCACCGATTTTAGAAGACAATATATGTGGTTGTTTATATTAAATGAAGTAAGTATATGGAACGAGTTTGGGTAGTAGTACACTGTAAAAAAGTCAAGATAACGTTTGTCTTTAAGTTACCTTAACTTGCCAACATAAGCTATGAAATTTGAACTGTATTAGTTTTCATGGAGTCAAATGAACTTAACACTCACTCTAAGTTGTAAAAAAGGCGGCTAACAGTTCAACTTTGTAAGGCTAATGCGACACACAGGAACTCTTTTTACTGCAGAACTTAATTAACAATATGTTATACTTTACATTAATATACAATCTTGCAGATAATCCAGACATAATCATCATCATCATCTTCGTCCGCTTATCCGATCGGGTCGCGGAGACATAATACTCATTTAAATTGTCGAGTTCGAAGGGAAACACCAAACAAGGTTCCCCCTCAGGGAAACGTGTGCCCTAGAGCGCGAAGAACTATGCAAAATTGGGGAATGGGAGTTTGTTGATTGATTGTTCTATTGTTGTTTTGTTATATAGTAGGAAAGACGTTGGACATTGAATCTGTTTAAAGGAGCCTATTATTTTATGTGGTCTTGCACTAATTCGTTGAGGTGGGAACAAGTCATTGTTTATCAAGTCACAAGTAAGTCTCAAGTTTTTGCACTCCAGTCCCAAGTCAAGTCCCAAGTCAGGACTGAAAAGTCCCAAGTCAAGTCCAAAGTCCTAAACTTCGAGTTTCGTGTCCTAAACAAGTCACAATGCGCTCTTCACCAAATGTAATGCCATTTTAACAGAGAAGTAATATATTACATTTACACAAATGATGAATGCTTTATACATTTTTTTATAAACATTTTAAACAAGTTTTTTATGATTAAGTTCAGTCGTACTTGTTTTAACAAAGTTAAAGTGCTGACATTGCACTTTCATAACATATAGCACTATTAACCAGTACCACAACAGAATACATTTTATAGGTTTCTATCCTGTCTTGTTGAATTTAACTCATTCCATATTGGAACAATGTCTATAACTTTCTCTTCCCAAATTTTCTGTAAGACTATCCTTCCTTTGAAGTGATATTGTACTGTATGTTGTTGCATGTTTACATTTTTAATGTCTGAATGAAAAAAAAGGTTCTAGAGTTACCGTGTGTGTGTGTGTGTGTGTGTGTGTGTGTGTGTGTGTGTGTGAGAGGGAGAAACATAACAGTTGCATACATATAGCAAATGCATAAACAGTTTAATTCACCCAGAGGGATGTGCATTTTGTTATCTCAGGGCCCTATGATGCATTACATTTGCAAAAAAACAAATTGGCCAAAAGCCTGTCAGTCGTTTGTGCACGATGGGGCCGCAGTATGATGCCACCATGGCAGAGGACTCGCTCCACCGGAGCACTGGTGGCAGGCACTGCCAGGACCCTGATGGCCACTCGAAACAGTGAAGGAAGAGCCTTTATGTTCATTGCCCAGAACAAGAGGGCGTTCTGTCCTTCGGAAATGTCAAGGTAGTGACTTAGCTGGAGTGCTGGAGTGGTCCCAACATGCTTCTTCTGCCTCTTATGGTATGCAGCAAACAGCCCTTCCCCGTGTCCAAGGTCCTCTTGCTCTTCCTCATCAACAAGAGGCACCGGTTGCTTAATCTCTGCAGCATCTTGCAGAATCAGTTCTGGCAAAACATGTAAAAAAAAAAAAAAAAAAGCAGAAACATAAGAGCCCTTATTACTATTAGTCTTGGTGATGCAGTGGGTTAATCTGAAAAAGTATTGTTGTTGCAGTCAAGTAATTTCAATTATGAGTAAAAAAGTCACAAACTCAATATTTACCTTTCACTCGTTGTGCCACCTCCGCCTTGACCTCACGACTGACCAGCACATGGTGCTCCACCCACATCAGAGAAAAGGCTGGATCCAAGGCAGCTACTTTGAGGTAGACTGGATCTGAAAAGGGGGCAGTGATTCCATCTTCCTGCCCGTTTTCACATTGTTAATGATTCCAAGAAATCTTTTGTTCAGGGATGCCTCGAGACTTCTGACTAGGCCGGTCAGGAAACAGACTTGAGGATTTAGCCTCTCAAGGTGGTGATTCAGGGACAAGACAGATGGAACAACAGAACTGATCGTGACTATCTTTTCCCTGTGTCAAATCTGTTGCTTCTCCAAACGGCTTTCGAATGTCCACCAACTCTTTCAATAGATTCCACTCCTGTGCTGTGAACCACAACTCCTTGTGCCCAGCTTTTTCTAGAACATGACTGACCTTTAGATGGTCACAATGGAGGACTGCCTTCGCTTGCGTCATTGTCGAGTTCCATCTCGTGTTGATGTAACGGACACCGACCAGTATACACTCGCCATCGTCGGTATAAATACGATCGCTTGATCGTGTGAAGAGGTACCTTTTCCCACGGCCGAGCGGTTAAGGATGTTGACCCCAGTGCTGGCAAGCCCAGTACGACCCCTGGTTCGATCCCAGGTAGTGGCGAACAGGGGAGGAAGCGTGAGTTCTCGCTAGCACGGGGGTCAAAAGGTCAAGACCCAGCGAATCAAGACTGTTACATTGACAGCAGCAGGGATGCCTCTGTTCCCTAAATTCAGCATCAGACACATATTCTAACGTTGTACTCGTGTGCATCAATGAGCTGAGTTTTGATAACTTCGAAAGAGAAGGAATTTTCACTTTTGTTTCTTTCAAACAGTCTCCCACCACCAGCTGGAGAGTCTGCGCAAAACACTACAAGTGCTGTTATTTTTTTAAATAACAGCATCTACTGTTTGCTGATCTTCCAGGGTTAGGTCATGCCAGAGCTATGGGTCATCAAGATGATCCTCATCATGTACTTCATCTTCTTCTAGTTCAGTGGGGAAGCACACCGTGAATGCTTTCCGCATGTTGGTGGCATTGTCACTAATAATATAGTCCAATTTATCGTTTAATGTTGCACTCATCACATATGACCTCAAATTGCTCCGATTCTTTCGGCTGTGAGTGAGCCTTTGAAGCGGTCGCAGGCCAAGAGATTGGACTTTAGCTCTATCCTCTCTGCGTCTTTTTCTATACAGTGACACCAAGGAACCCCCCCCCCCCCCCCATCTTTCGGTCAGATCAAATGTCTATGGTGACTGAAACATGGTCTGTGTTGCTCAACTGAGTTTTCAATTTGGGACGTCTCTCTGCAGCGAGGTTCTCTGCTTTTGATGTCAATGTTCTGCAATACACTGGGCTGTATTTAATGTCAACTACTGTCAGAAAGTGCCTCTTGTTAGAAAGAAAACTCTTGTTTTCCACAATAGACAGGGGCAAGTTACAATCAATAACCAAGTTGGACAGTATTGCATTGGTGATAGCTTTCTGCTGTGGATGGCTCATGCTGTACTGCCCTACTGTGAGATTGAAGGCTGTTGTGGTTCATTTGTGATGCTTTTGATCCTCTAGAATTCTTCAAATCTGTATGAGGTAAGCATATTAAACAGATGTCAGAAAATGCCTTATAGCCCTACATGAATTGCAGATGAAACTACTTTTTATTACTACTTTTTATTATTTTATTTTTTCCAATGTACCATCAACTTGGAATGATCAATTCTCTTTTTGTGGTTACAGTAACGTTAACGTAAATCAATGCTTTTTTAAGCATTAGCTCGCTAACTAGGTTAATATTAGCCTCGACTTACCGTTCTCTGTACGTTTTGCATACTGCAATTCGTTTTTTGTTGACCACCGCATAGTTTTTGTACGCGAACGAAATTACCTTGGGTATCATACACTGCTCAAAAAAATTGAAGGAACACTTTGAAACCACATCAGATCTCAATGGGGGGGAAAAAATCATGCTGGATATGTATACTGATATGGACTGGGTAATGAGTGAGGAACAAAAGGATGCCACATCGTTTGATGGAAATGAAAATGATCAACCTACAGAGGGCTGAATTTAAAGACACCCCGAAAATCAAAGTGAAAAAATGATGCGGCAGGCAAGTCCATTTTGCTGAAATTCCATTGCAGCAACTCAAAATGGTACTCAGTACTGTGTATTGCCCCCACGTGCTTGTATACATGCCTGACAATGTCGGGGCATGTTCCTAATGAGACGACGGATGGTGTCCTTCCAGATCTGGAACAGGGCATCACTGAGCTCCTAGACAGTCTGAGGTGCAACCTGGTGGCGTCGGATGGACCGAAACATGTCCCAGAGGTGTTCAATTGGATTTCGGTCAGGCGAGCGTGGGGGCCAGTCAATGGTATCAATTCCTTCATCCTCCAGGAACTGCCTGGATACTTTCGCCACATGAGGCCGGGCACTGTCGTGCACCAGGAGGAACCCAGGGCCCACTGCACCAGCGTAGGGGCTGACAATGGGTCCAAGGATTTCATCCCGATACCTAATGGCAGTCAGGGTGCCGTTGTCTAGCCTGTAGAGGTCTGTGCGTCCCTCCATGGATATGCCTCCCCAGACCATCACGGACCCACCACCAAACCGGTCATGCTGAACGATGTTACAGGCAGCGTAACGTTCTCCACAGCTTCTCCAGACTCTTTCACGTCTGTCACGTGCTCAGAGTGAACCTGCCCTCATCTGTGAAAAGCACAGGGTGCCAGTGGCAGACCTGCCAAATCTAGTGTTCTATGGCAAATGCCAATCGAGCTCCACGGTGCCGGGCAGTGAGCACAGGGCCCACTAGAGGACGTCGGGCCCTCAGGCCACCCTCATGAAGTCTGTTTCTGATTGTTTGGTCAGCGACATTCACACCAGTGGCCTGCAGGCGGTCATTTTGTAGGGCTCATCCTGTCCCTCCATGCACAAAGGAGTAGATACCGGTCCTGCTGATGGGTTAAGGACCTTCTACGGCCCTGTCCAGCTCTCCTAGAGTAACTGCCGGTCTCCTGGAATCTCCTCCATACTCTTGAGACTGTGCTGGGAGACACAGCAAACCTTCTGGCAATGGCACGTATTGATGTGCCATCCTGGAGGAGTTGGACTGCCTGTGCAGCCTCTGTGGGGTCCAGGTATCGCCTCATGCTACCAGTCAGCTGTAACTGATTAACAACCCCCTCTGCTACTTAACTGACCAGATCAATAGCCCAGAAGATTAATTGACTTCAGGCAATACTCTGATTAAAAAGTGTTCCTTCAATATTTTTGAGCAGTATATTTTCCAACTAACAACCGTTCATTCTTCATGGTTCTCTCCTGCAACTTGGTTGGATGCTGTCAGATTGGTTCAAACAACCAATCAAACACATTTGGTCAAGTTGAGTCTAAAGTCATCAAATTTGTGACGGCATTTCAATTGAGAATTAACTGTAAACCACAATGCCCATTGCGCGAAGCAAACACCCCCCTTCCCCCACTAAAGCTATGAGCCTATGCGGGACATGAATTAGGCTACATTACGCTACCATATCGGTTCCCATCGCAAAATATTTTGCTGGTACTAGCAAACATTATTGGACAATTGCGTTATTTCTTTTTAGGTACAATAACACATTAGCTAGCTAACGTTACCTAGCCGACAAGCAAAAAAAGATTTCCTAACGTTAGCTTGCAGACTGAGACAAATTTAGGAGGAGCCGCTAGCAAACGTTACAGCAACATCTACAGTCTCAAATTGATCCACGCATCTAAATGTTTGTTTTCCAACATGACATATTATATTAGCTAGCTAGCTAGTTACTCGGCTGTATCTGCCTCCTTGGCCCAGCAGGTCTCGGCTGTCTCTTCCAGATCAACTTCGATATTCTAAAATAAGTTTACAGTCTTCCACTGTCACATATGCGCAGCGAACCTTTCTCTCTTTATGGAAGTTCCTCTCCATTAAATTCCGGTTCAAATAAATACGTCTGAATTTCAGTCCAACAAAATGCCCGTATCCTCCATATCCAAGTTGTCATGATCTAGGTGTATAAGATCAAATCGCCCCTAAATTGAACTACCCTCATTTTGATATACGTCACTCAGAGAACCAGCAAAGGGCCAGTTAGGTAAAAAAAAAAAAAATGCCTGTCGTTTTTTAAATTCAGAAAAAGAATCTGTGATGCAATAGAGTCATTTTATAAACTAGTTTTAAACTCTGCTGCTTGATTGTGAAACATTAAATTACAATGATATATGTTAAGAACAGAACTGTTATATCATATGATGGAAAACATCAAAAGATCGAAATTGGAGTATCGAAGTATCACTCTAAAAGAGTAGCTACACCTCGTCTGGCTCCAGAAATCCAGTGTGTCATCTTCCATATGATCTGCATGGGAAATAGTAAACTATATATTAGTGTTATTTTGTGGTGTTTTTCATAACCTTTATTAATGCTTTTGTCTCATGCAGAGCTACATTATACTATAGCTAGCTATATGATGAAGGTTTGCACACTACTGTCAGTGTGTGTTATTAAGTCTCTCTAATGATCTTTTCCCTTCTTTGACCTGCCCACCTCCTCCTCCTCCAGTCAGTGGGCATTGCGTGTCCGTTATGGCACTGAATCACAGGCTGGACCTCTGTGTGTGTGTGTGTGTGTGTGTGTCTGCTACTGTCTCTGTGGGGGATTGTGGGTGTGTGTGTATTTCTTTGTTTGTGGCTGTGGGTGTGGGTGTATTTGAAGTGGCTGTTGGCAGACGACTCCGCTCCATCCCACTCCTAATTATGAAGCTGTCTGCTAATTGAGCCCACTGCCCTCACCGGTCCTTCTGATGTGGGGCTTGGGGAGGGGAGAAGAGAAGAGGTGCGGGGGCAGAGAGGAGGGGACACACTGTCGGATAGACACATGGTCAAGGAGTTCAGGATGAAAGAACGGGGAAAGGCAAAGGTGAAAAAGAGAAAAAGAGACAGAGACACAGAAAGTTAGAGAAGAAGATATGGAGAGATAGCAGCTGAGAGCACAAAAAGGGGAGGGGGAAATTGAGCAAGCAACATGGCAGAAAACACAATAGAGAAAGTGAGAGGACAGACCTTTTGCTCTCTGTCTGCCAGTGTCACAGTGGGACAATAAATGGCCACGTGGCATAACTGACTGGAGAATACATTAAGCCAGTCCTCTACCCCATGCACGTGTGTTTTGCGGGGGCAGGCTAGGGGCGTCCGCGTGCATTTGCATTGGTACCTTTGTGTGCGTTGTGCGGATGTACTTGTTTTTGTTTGAGTGTTAGTGGGTGGCACATGGTGGTGCAATGCACATGGTTATCATACACAGACAATAATGACGGAAAGAGACAAAAGGAGAGGTTCGTTGTTTTATTTGGACAGGGCAGCCAGCAAGGTCTTGACAGACATAAGATACATTTCACTTGATCCAGTTACCTAATTGAATCTGTCCTGACTTATGCTAGAGCTTGCAAAGTTAATAGTGTCACGCCCTCACTCCAGCGTTCCTCATCCCCGTGTTATTGATTGGCTTTATGATTTGCACCTGTGTCTTGTTTAGCCCTTTATTTAAGCCTCCTGTGTTTTTGGTTTGTTGGGCGTGTTTGTAAGTAGTACCTTTTGTGAATGCCTAAGTTTGTGCACCCTTTTGTATTAAACCTTAAAGTCTACCTGCACATGTATCTGTCTGAATGGAATCGTTACAGAAACACGCCCCAAAGCAGGATGCAGCAGGAGACTCTAGCCTGCAACAAGCGGTTGTCGCACAGGGCCGCCTACTCAGCGAACATCGAGACCAGTTGAGTCAGCTCGGCAGAGCCATGGACGAGGTGCTCCGTAAGCTGAACCAGGGGACCGGGCCACCGTCACCCAGTGGTCCCGCAGCTCCTTCTGACCTGGCTGTTGCCCCGGTAACCACCCGGGTTTCCCTCCCTGATAAGTTAGATGGAATGTCCAACTGTGGAGGTTTCCTTCTCCAAGTCTCTCTCTACTTTGCTCACTACTCAGGGGAACAAGCCTCTGACCACTCCAAGATAGCTACCGTCGTCTCCCTCCTCACAGGACGTGCCCTGGAGTGGGCCACCGCAACCTGGGAGAGCGTGAGTAGAGACGGCACAAGCTACAATGACTTCCTAGCGCGTTTCCGCGCTGTGTTTGATCACCCCGCGGAGGGGAGACAGGGAGGTGACCGCCTGCTGGAGTTGACTCAGGGCTCACAGACTGTAGCTGATTATGCCCTTTCCTTCCGTACTACAGCTGCCGCTAGTGGATGGAATGAGGCAGCTCTACTAACCCTTTTCCGCAGGGGTCTAAGTGAGGAGGTGCAGACAGAGCTGGCCTGAAGGGACGACAACTTGAGCCTGGAGGCTCTCATTACTACGGCCATCCGGCTTGACGGCCTGCTCCACCAGCGTCGGCGCCTACGCCGCTTGCCTCCCCAGAGGGGGTCGTTCCCTGATCCAGAACCCATGGAGATGGGCAGCTCACGCCTCCCCGCAGCAGAACAACAGCGCCGTTACCAGCAGGGGCTCTGCCTGTACTGTGGCGGCGCTGGCCATCGGGTACCGGAGTGTCCAGGGCGCCCCTCCAGGACCAGAGAAGGAGCTAGGCTGCAAGGCCCACCTCTACAACCAGGGGTGAGTTCATCGTTCCCTCACATCTCCTCAGAACCGCTACAAGTTTCTGTCTCCCTCAGAGGGAGTTTTCCCACTGTCTCCTTCCCAGCGTTGGTGGACTGTGGAGCAGCGGGCAACTTCATCGACGGCAACTTTGCTCGGTCTCTTAATCTAATCCTTCAGCCCCTGGATGCCCCCATTCCTATCCAGGCCCTGGATGGCCGACCACTAGGCCAGGGCAGGGTTACCGACTGCACGGAACCGCTGGATATCACTGCGGGTATCCTGCATCACGAGCTCCTTCCTTTGCTGGTGACCCAGTCCCCCGGGCACAAGGTGGTGCTTGGTCTACCCTGGCTGCGGCAGCACAATCCCACTGTGTCTTGGGCCATGGGGAGGATTACAGCCTGGAGCCCCAATTGCCAGGGGTCCTGCCTCTCCCTTGGTGTCCGAACTACATCGGTGGAAAGCCCGACGTCCCCAAGGAGTACCAAGACCTGAGGGAGGTGTTTTCCAAGGAAGGGGCCGCCCGTCTCCCAGCCCACCGCTCCTGGGATTGCGCCATTGATCTGCTCCCTGGCGCAACCCCTCCCCGCAGTCGCATATTCCCGCTTTCAGAGGCGGAGACCCGAGCGATGGAGGCCTACATCCAGGAGGCCTTGGAGCAGGGCTTCATTAGGCCTTCCACTTCCCCGGCGTCAGCAGGATTCTTCTTCGTCCCAAAACGAACAGTATTGACTTCCGTGGGCTGAATGCTGTCACGGTAAAATACCCGTATCCTCTTCCTCTGGTGCCTGCTGCCATCGAACAGCTCCGGGGTTCCTGATACTTCACGAAGTTGGATCTACGAAGTGCCTATAACCTCATCCGGATTCGGAAAGGTGATGAGTGGAAGACGGCTTTCAGTACCACGTTGGGCCATTACGAATATCTGGTGATGCCTTTTGGTCTGGCCAACGCTCCCTCAGTCTTCCAGGCGTTCATGAATGAGGTGCTCCGGGATATGCTGGGTCGCCATGTCGTGGTGTACCTTGATGACATTTTGATTCACGCCCCTACCCTAGACCAGCACATCCAGCAAGTCAGGGCAGTCCTCAGACGCCTTCTGGACCATCACCTCTATGTAAAGGGGGAGAAATGCAGCTTCCACCAAACCTCCACTTCGTTCCTCGGCTACGTCATCAGACCAGAGGGGGTGAGCATGGAGAACAGGAAGGTGGAGGCCGTCTGCGCTTGGCCTCAGCCAAAGTCTGTCAAGGAACTCCAGCGCTTCCTGGGGTTCGCAAACTTTTACAGGCGATTCATCCGAGGCTTCAGCTCGATCGCCACACCCCTCACCTCACTACTCAAGGGCGCCCCCCGTAAGCTGGAGTGGAACGAGACAGCAGCAGATGCCTTCGCCCGCCTCAAGACAAGGTTCACGTCTGCTCCAGTGTTGAGGCACCCAGATCCTGCTCGGCAGTTCGTTGTGGAGGTGGACGCTTCAGAGACCGTGTCGGAGCTATCCTGTCGCAGCGTCACGGCAGTCCACAGCGTATGTTCCCCTGTGCTTATTTCTCCAGGAAACTCTCAGCGGCCGAGTCCAACTATGACGTCGGGGATCGGGAACTCCTGGCAGTCAAGTTAGCCCTGGAGGAGTGGAGACATTGGCTAGAGGGGGCCAACGAACCGTTTCTGGCGCTCACCGATCATCGCAATCTGGAGTACCTCCAAAGAGCCAAACGGCTCAACCCTCGCCAAGCCAGGTGGTCTCTGTTCTTCGCACGATTCGATTTCACCCTTTCTTACCGTCCAGGCACCAAGAATGTCAAAGCGGATGCCCTCTCCCGGGTCTATGACACTGAGGATCGCCCGGTGGAGTATGGACCCATAATCAACCCTGCACACATTGTGGCCCCCATCCTGTGGGATTGTGATGAGGACATCCGTCAGGGTCTAAAGAATGAACCGGCTCCGCCTGCCTGTCCATCCGGACGTATCTATGTTCCCACTGGGGTAAGAGATCGTTTGCTCACTTGGGCACACACTTCCCTGTCAACCGGACACCCCGGCATTACACGCACCTCCAAGAAGTACTGGTGGCCGGGTCTGCCTAGTGATGTCACCCACTACGTGAAGTCCTGTTCTGTGTGTGCTCAGTCTAAGGTTCCTCGCCATGCTCCGGCTGGGAAACTTCTGCCTCTACCTGTTCCTCAGCGTCCCTGGTCGCACCTCGCGGTTGACTTCGTCACCAACCTTCCTGCCTCCAAAGGATTCACCACAATCTGCGTCGTGGTGGACCGGTTCTCAAAGTCCTGCCGTCTCATCCCTCTCAGCGGTCTGCCTACAGCTCTCCGCCTGGCAGGGGTGATCTTTGAGCATGTGTTCAGGTACTTTGGCATTCCAGTGGACATCGTCTCTGACCGAGGGCCCTAGTTCACCTCGCGGGTATGGAGGTCTTTCATGGAACGCTTGGGGGTCTCCGTAAGCCTCACGTCTGGTTACCATCCCCAGGCCAACGGCCAAGTGGAGAGGACCAACCAGGAGCTGGGTCGTTACCTCCGGAGTTATTGCCACGACCACCAGAATGATTGGGCCCGTTACTTACCGTGGGCAGAGTACGCCCAGAACTCCCTCCGTCACTCGTCTACTGGTCTCACCCCGTTCCAGGTTGTTCTCGGGTACCAACCCCCCTTGGCCCCGTGGAATCCCAGTACGGCCGAAGTGCCAGCGGTGGACGAGTGGATGCGTGCCTCCGAGAAGGTTTGGAACTCCGCCCATGTCCGGCTTCAACGTGCAATCAGGCAACAGAAGACTAAGGCGGACCGGCGCCGTAGTGACCCCCCCGATTACAAAGTGGGGGATCGGGTTTGGCTGTCTACCAGAGACCTGAAACTCCGTCTGCCCTGCCGCAAACTTAGTCCGCGGTTCATTGGTCCCTTCAATATTGTTGGGAGGGTCAACGAGGTGACGTATACTCTATTGCCCAAACATTATCGCATCTCCCCATCGTTTCATGTCTCTCTCCTCAGGCCCGTGGCGCCGGGTCCCCTGGCTAGTGCTTCGCCTAGCGCCGAACCCCCTCCGCCGCTGGACATCCAGGGCACGCCGGCATACGCGGTCCGGTCCTTGCTGGGGTCCAGGTGCCGTGGCGGTCGCCTGCAGTACCTTGTAGACTGGGAGGGTTATGGTCCGGAGGAGAGGTCCTGGGTCAACGCGGAGGATATCCTGGATCCCAACCTCATTAGAGACTTCCATCGGGCTCGTCCCGCCCCTCATCCTCGGGGCCGCCCTCCATGCCGGGGTCGTCTTGCGGCGGAAGCCGCGCGTCAGGGGGGGGGTACTGTCACGCCCTCACTCCAGCGTTCCTCATCCCCGTGTTATTGATTGGCTTTATGATTTGCACCTGTGTCTTGTTTAGCCCTTTATTTAAGCCTCCTGTGTTTTTGGTTTGTTGGGCGTGTTTGTAAGTAGTACCTTTTGTGAATGCCTAAGTTTGTGCACCCTTTTGTATTAAACCTTAAAGTCTACCTGCACATGTATCTGTCTGAATGGAATCGTTACAAATAGTCTGGTCATTGCGGCAATCAACTCTCAACTCTCCTTCAGATTTTCTGTGATGTACAGTTTCCAAGCACACACCTTTAAATTAATGAATTATTGACATTTCTCTAGTACTCAGTACCTAAACTGAAATTATTTGTCAGGTCTTCATTACTGTTTGTCTTTACTGTAAACTTGATTCATCAGTTAATGGATGCTGACAAGGGCCGTTGATAATCATAAGATATGAATGTGCATGAGCACATTTGGAAAAAGGCCCAGTATTTTTTTCCAGAATAATTTCTTGTTTCACTCTTTTACTACACCTCCTTTCAATAGTGACACAGAATCATGAAAATGGCAGGGATCTCCTTCTTGTCACACCCCTTCTGTTCTCTTTGCCAACTGATATAAAATGTCTAGTGCATTCCATAACAGTGCCGACACCTCAGCATGCATCTGGGAGATCGGGAAAAACCTCTTTGAGGTTAAGGCGGGGATACGAGTTTTAGTATTGAGTGTGCCAGCCTACAAATGGTTATTTACTCAATACAGCTCCAAGATTTTTAAAAGGGATAAGAACTGACTAGGGTACTTGAGATGTGGTAAGAATTGTGTGCAGGTGAAACATTTGTAGCTTAAATTCCTAATCTACTTAAATAATGTTACTGCACCAGTAGACAATATTTCCAAATGCTAGGTTTCAAGATGTGTTGATTTGAATCATTCTGTTATGATGAGCATGATTGCAGAGATACTCAATGGTGCAATAAGAAGGGGTTATGTGTCAGGGGTATAAAGGGTGATCTATCTGGCATGATAAAACAGCTGCTGGTGTTGTAAAAAAAATAAAAGCTGAAAAAATCTGATGTCCATATTTGGCACCAGGGAATGTTCTTGGTTAGGTTATAGAAAGAAAGGCAAACAAGAACAAATGCATTGGCAAAACATTGTCATCTGCATTGTGAAGTGAACCAACACACCACAGGAAGTCATGGCCATCCAAAGGCCCGAGAAGAATCTCGTCAGAAAATTCTATCTTGTCTTTCTGATCATCTAGGGTTCGGGGAGAATCTTCGTCTTGAATCTTTAAAAAAAGAACAGGTAAATTATGAGTTCTGTCTGTACATTCTTATACCAATACCAATAGCTTCTATAATTTGTTCTTCTTGTTTGTCCTAGCATGCTTGGGTTAAAATAGGAAAATGGTTTGAAGCACATTGTGTATTTGCTAGCCTGAAACCAGAGAAATTAAACCCAGTAATCCTGAAAACATTTTGGAAGAGAAGAACAATGAGGGGAGTGTGTGTGGGGTGAAGTCTTAGATCTCTAAACCAAAGACTCCCTACATGACTTATCACTGTATCTACCTGTGACAATCCCTCAAAATACAGCCGTCTTACACACAGTCTGCCACTGCCACTGCCACATTAACTTCTTGCATCTCTGAGTAGCTGGTGAATGAGCCAAGAACGCCCCAGTGCTAAAAGGTCTCTTCCCTTATCGGATGATTCAAATGCCATCTTTCAGCTGCTCACTGCAAATGCCTCTGAATGACATCTCTCTTACACATCGGAACTTCAGCCCCGTACAAAAAGGTTGTGTTGCACTGATATGGTCCCACCATTTATATTGAAATGGACCTAGCTTAAAAACAGGAAGTAAACATCGCCTAAGTTTATCATGAGGAAGTCCTTTGAGCTTTCCGATGATTGTGTGTGTGTGTGTGTGTGTGTGTGCGTATGTGTCTTTGTATCAGTACTTGTGTGCAGATAGAAATGCAGATGTAAGAAGTGTGGGTGCGAGTGGCGTAGGCGTGTCAGAAGACACAGCTGGGAGGGAGACAAGGCTCCACGTGTTTATTTCATTCTTTTTTATCAGTTCCTCAAGCGCTTCTCTCTATTACCTACTACTTCAGGGGCCACCTTGGAGATAGACAGAGAAAGTACTTAGCACCAGATTTTGAGCACACATCTACAGAGGTGTATGGCTGAGTTCTGGTTGGGTGTGAAATCTGGGTTATGAGGATATGGTGGCTGTGAGTGCTGCTTTCGCATGTTAAAGGGCAAATGTGTGTGAAGAGTGAGTGTGTGTGTGTGTGAAGGGTGCAATCATGTCACCGATTAGATAGAAGTGTGAACATCATGTAGGCCGGTCCAGACGTTATCCTGGGGGGGGATTTCGGCTCAGAACCACTAAACTAACACTGGGTCTAAATAATTCCACAATCTTTCAAATGCTACTGAATTAAGTATTTTATTAGGATACCCAAATGTCATCTTCCTAGATCCGGCTGGTCTAGCATGGCCACACTAATGGTCCAAGAAATTAAAACAGTAGCAATGTTGGTGAACTGTTCAGAGTCAAGTCTCTCAAACCATTGGCTCACACAGTCTCCATTCTATGTTTGTAAGTGTTAACAGTGGAAGTCACAACCTTCGGAGGTGGCTCAAGTATCGGACGATGAACCCATTTCCGCTGTAGCTGCCTCTCAGCAGGGATCCTGAACACCCTGCGCTGGACGACACTTGCATTCCACAGATCTTGTCAGATGGATGGGCTAAGCTACAAGTGAACTTATCTGCATGACTTTACAGATCACGGTAGCAGTTGAAATAGTTCCAGGTGTCTTTGTCAGGTTTAGGTTGAGTCAGTAAGTGTGTAGGCAACTATGTACTGTACACTCTCGCACTTCCTCGTTGCCATTTGATCATCATGTTGTAGTGAAGAAACTGGGTGATAGGATGATAAAGACTGATTTTAGAGGTTTATGAAATGGCGTTACTGTCTGTATTACTACTGTTCTAAAGGTTTGGCAAATCGAAAGTTTGTTTCCAATTGCAACTGGGATTGGTAGCAAACGAGCAACATCAGGAAATGAACAAAATAAACTCTGCTCTCCCTTCAAATTGTACTCTTTGGAAAAATAATGCAGTGCAGTCACAAAGCAATTCTAATTCAATTCTTATTTTTATTGAAATTAGTATGTCTTTGCCGCGGTGGTAGACTGGTCATGAAGTCCATTTCACGGAACCGACATGATGTACCTAAGGATTGAAGAGGTCCCTGTGCACCTGCGACTACCTGAGGATCCATTTTCATGAACATGCAACTCCTTTGAATGCAAACCTCCTGACACGTGGGGATTGTATCAAGGGCCTCATGGCAATGGGGTGCTAATGGACAACAACAACACGCCTTGGCTTAAAAAGAACTGCAAGAAACATCGGAACCTGTATGCAGCCGTATGCTCTACACAACTGCTGGTTCTGAGAAGCAGGTTGCTGCTGGAAGCTCGACTGTGTATATTTTCACGTTCAAAATAGAATTATCAACCTGCCCTTGTGTGCATGTTAACCCGTTATGAATGTGAAGTTATTGGATCACGAAAAGTACTGCTTAGAAAAACATACTGGCTGTGCTCTCAAACAGTTTTGCTAAGGGACGGAGGGACGTGTGTTCGACGTAGTTGGAGCAAGGGGGCCTTGCTGTTGTCATGGCCATTCGTGCATTTCTTCTTTACTCCCTCTGCCCCAGCGCTTGGTAAAGCCACCTCTGCAGCTCTCTCCCTCTGCACCTCACGCTCTGCAGGTGATCCCCGACCAGCTCCTCCCACGCCCTCTGTGGAGACAGAGGGAGACACAAGGAGAGTCTCTGACAGTTGTCGAGGAGGTGCCGTTACCAACTGTTATCCACCCCGGAATCAATTAACCTGTTTGCTCCCACCACTGTGTTTTAGTCATCGCTGCTTAAGAGCCATTAGTCAGCCTGATTATTAAGTGCTAGGAGACCCCCAAATCTAAAGGACAGTAACCCGTGGGCCCCCCACTAATTGCTCATAAATGACAAAATGTACTGGAGCGGGTACATCACATTGGGCTAATAACTTTGAGAGAGAGAGACAGCGAGAGGTAGATCGAGAGGGAGTGGGAGAGAAAGAAAGGTAGATAGAAAGTGAGATAGACTGAAAGAGAAAAACAGAGAGAGCAACTGACAGCTACCTTATTGACTGAGCACTGCCTGGTTCTGAAAAAGGTCAGTCCTGACTCCGCGGTGACGAGGGTGATTTAAACTCCAACACTTTGGCCACTCCCGCCTCTTATAAAACAGTTCCATCACACGCCTTGTCCTCCCCATTTACCCGTGTGCTCTCTCCCTCATTTCCCAAACCCCACTGAGAATTCACCAGATGGAGCAGGCTTCTCTGTCATTTTGTGCAGTCCTGCGTAAACCGGTAGCAAAGGCCAGGGCGGGGGGGGGGGGGGTGTCTGAGACAGCGGCAAGTGTGTCAGTGCCACTGGTGCCTGACTGGAGGTGGGCGGCAGGAAGCAGCCGCCAGGGCCGCTCTGTCGCCTTGCACCCTGTCATTAGAGCAACATTTCTCTCAGTGATATTAAATTGCTTTCGATTGTTGAAACGTTTATCTTTTTTTTTAAGATGCTCATTATCTCGCTCTCCAGCTAAAAGTACGACACACAAACAGTTACAAAGAAATCCCTCTTTCATTCCATGTTACCTAACTGGGCGGAACTGGACCTAGACGAACTGTTTGCTGATTAGTCATTTGTTGGAACTGTACATTATGAATAGGGACCCTCAGGGTGGACCTAGTGAGTGGAGGTCACCGCTTCCATCTGAAAAGGTTTAAGGCCATCCCCAGTCCTTGTACGGTGCTTGACCCATAGCCCACTGTCTGGTATGTCCATTGTCCAGGGCCTACGCATCTCCCGGTATTTCATAGCGGATTCATGCGAATATGACAGGCTTATTTTTAAGTCTCTGTTTTTCCTGCGTGTTCCAGAAATCCCTCCTGCCGACTACGATCGTCATTGGGTCGTATTTTTATAATAGTGTTGCCCCCGTTCTCGTTGGCTTAGCAACAGTTGGTGAACAACATCTTAGCATGGTTTTAATGGACTTAGCTTGGTAGTATTATCATGTGGACCAGTGAAGAGGTTTATAAAAGAGCTGGTGATTTTCACCTTCCAGAGTGTGGGCTTTTCAAGATAGGTCCCCATTGACGGGCGCTTTTGTGCATTCTGTACAATCCCATCCGTTTTGCAAATGGAAAAACTGTCCACGGAGCCAATGTTCGTGTGAGCAAGCCCATTGGCACTTGATAGACTCTTTGTTCATAGGCGCAAATCCTAAAACTAGACATCATCAACCATCATACATTGAACCATTGGCGTGTGCACAGTTCTAAATTTACTTTGGGATGTTTTTTTTTTTTTTTAAGGATTCAGTATGCGTAGGATATAACGTGTTTCCCTTTTTAGCTCAGGAAAAGAAAGTACATTTGAGGTTTGTTGCTTGGAGACACACACTTCAGGCTAAATACTACAACTATATTTTAAAAGTATGACTAAAATTGTCATGTGTCCCTTTCATCTACCTTCAAGAGGTCAATAAGTTGTAAGTTGAAGGGACGTAATTCTTATGGTATTGAACACTTTATTTTAAAAGGACAGCTATGAAAGTGCAATGTTTTGTTATATAGCTTTGAAGTACAGTAAGTAATTTGTAGCTATTTGGACTTGCTCTGCAACACTGGACCTAGCCAAAGAACTTCAAGATTTACCTATTTATCATGGAATTTCAGTTCAAAGACGTTAGCGACATCCTTGCTGCTTTCCTGGTTCCAGAGAGAAACGAGAGTCACAGACACCTGTGAGACACACCACACCCTGTCTGACTTCTCTCCCTATTCTCATTCAACTCATTGAATTTACACACACACACACACACACACACACACACACACACGATGAATACCGTGGGTTTGAGTGTTGTGCTCTAATGTTATACAGGGATGATGTCACCCAGCAGAGATTACATCAGAAAGGAGATTCCAGAACAGATGATGGAGGTCCTCCTACAAAACTCCCACGCTCTCTGTGTGTGTGTGTGTGTGTGTCTGTGTGTGTGTGCGTGCACACGGCTCTTTCTTTTTCTAGATGCCTGGAACACCTCCCTACCTCCCTCAGCTCCTACGCACCTCACCGCCTGCTGCCCAAACATGTGCTCACACCCTGCATCCGCCACTCCTTTTCTATCACCCCTCAGTCTGCATGTGTCTGTTTGCCTGCCCTGCATCGACTGTCTCTTGCTCCAAACTTAAACTCGTGATCACATAAACACGTTTCTCTGTCACGCTATCTCACTCTTTGAATTGATCAAAATCTCTCTCTCTTTCTCACTCTCTCTCCTTCTCTCTCAAACACACACACACACACACACACACACACACACATCCCACTAGGGAGAACTCCAGCTCAGAGGGTTCATCCCACACACAACAGCATAATGTTGGCCCTTCAACCTCCAGGAGGAGCCCAGTGCTTGGTAAGCCCCATCCCTTAGCATACATAACGTGCTATATACCAAATGAACTGGTTTCTCACCCCAACTCTTCTCTGGCTCATCGTCCTCCTCCATCTCCCTAGGGTGCTCTCAACCAACTCAGGAAGTACCAGTGGAGGAAACCCGCCCATGGACTCTGTTATATTTAGCATACATTTGTGTATGCAACATGACTTACATTTGCACTTCAAAGATTCAAAAAACATGGAGGAATAGGAAAAGGATGAACTAAACGGAGGATGTGTGAGAAAAATGAAAGAAGAACGTAATCTCCGTAGCTTTGATAAGGAGATGCTTTGAGCCTGGATCTTACTTTGTGTATTTCTGGCTCCTCCGCCAGAACAATATCACTCTTTGTGTGGATGGTGTTTGAATATACCTTTGCACATTAGCTCATATTCAGTAGAAATGTTGGCATTGTTTGAGTAAATGTCAGGGATGTTTCTTATTCTTGATCCTTTACATTCTCATTCTGCCATATTACCCCAGTCTAAAATAACTGATTTATTTACATAACTGACCTGATTGATTTAATGCCTTGGTCATTGAGGCCCATTTCTGTCAATCAATTTCTGTTCTGCTCTGCTGTTGTTGCATTGGCACAAGCTTATCATAGTTATATAGTGGGCTGAAAAAATACTTTTAAGTCCAATAAGTCAGACAGTTAAGTTTAGAAGGTCTGGTTAACAACACACACAAACCTATGATGCTCATCATGCATTCATGAGACAGTAATACTACCCAGTGATTTAGTAATGCTGTCCAATTTATGATTGGTAATTGCTTTTATTGTTATATAATAACCTTTTAATCCTTCTCTGCATTGTTTTCAGAGAGTGCTGGTAACTCACCTTTGATTGTCTCTATGGAAACCACTTTCTGCTGAGTCATAGGGAGCCCTCCTGCTTACCATGGCAACGTGTATAGAGTGGGATGAGAAACATACCAATCTAAAGTAGTCAGGGTTTGCGACACACCAAACATTTTCATTATTTGCTTTTATATCAACTCAATCACAAACTACAATGATCGTTGTCATGATAACATCCGTAACATAAGGAGAGTTGACAGGGTTCTTTTGCTGGTGTCTGCATATCTCCTCACCAGCCACAGGTTGATGGTTGTGCGTGAAAATCCCAGTACATCAGCAGTTTCTGAAATACTCAAACCAGCCCATCTGGCACCAACAACCACGTTCAAAGTCACTTAAATCTTTCATTCCAATTCTGTTGCTTGGTTTGAACTTCAGCAGATCGTCTTGACCAGGTCTACATGTCTAAATGCATTGAGTTGTTGCCACGTGATTGGCTGATTAGATATATGCGTAAAAAAGCAGTTGAATAGGTAAGTTCTAACGGATGGTCAAGTCTGAGCTGTTGTTCAGATGTGAGGGAAGGGTCAGAGTGAAGGCCAGGGCACCAAAGAGATAACGTGCATCTCTGAGACACTGAAGGCTAGTGTTGCCTGTTCTTAGTCATCATAATACAAGTTGGCATACGTGTCCTTTCCAATACTGGGAGATAACACATGCTCCCACTTGACCAATGGAATAATTTTTTTTGTTTGGACCGATATACTCCGCGACCCGATCGGATAAGCGGACGAAGATGATGATTTGGACCGATATACTCATTTCCACCATGACAAAAAATAAGACCTTATTGTGTCATTAGACTGATCTCACTGTAGTCATTTCTGTGTACAGACTTGCTCTCTGTACTCATTAATAAAATTGTACTTTGATAATTGCCAGGAGTCTCACATCCTTTAATGGGTTGTTTTCTGCATAAACCTGAATATTTTCATTACAGTGCCTAATAAATTGGCCACTGAGTGTATATTTACCATTTTAAAATGATTATGCTTGTTTTGCTGATATTAATATTGATATGATTGCATTCTTTTGGCTTAAGTATGGCTGTGTGTTTGTGTGTGTTTCCCTTTTGCTTGCTGCACAAAGATGAGCTCGAAAGCAGAAGCCATTGAATCACTCAATTTTACAATGTACAGTGGAGCAGGGACGTGAGCCCCACACCACCTACATAGCTCCAAGTCATCCCACAGTGACAGGGGGAACCAGGAACATGGACGGCGCCAGAGTGACCAGGTCGGAAATACCATGGACAGCTCAAGAAAAGAAGGGCGCTCACAAAGCTGTGACCTGGCCGCACATCGGACAGTCCGAGCACATCTCCGTGTTCCTCTATCCATCATACAGACAGCTCCTCAAGCAAGCTCCCCCAGTAAGTCAAACTGATGAAGTGTAGAATGAAGACACTGGTGCTTCAGGACTGCTTTGAGAGTACAAACTGGGATGTGTTTAGAACTGCTGCTCTGAGAGAGGACTCTACAGTTGGCTTAGAGGACTATGCTTCTGGGGTAACTGGCTACATTAGTCCATGCATTGCAAGCATTGTGCCCACAAAACAATGCAGGACATACCCCAATCAAAAAGCCTGGATAAACTGTGACGTTCGGTCCGAGCTACGCGCACGTTCCACTGCATTTGTCTCAGGCAGCGCTGAAGACTACAAAAGGGCCAGATATGACCTGCGTAGCTCTATCAAAGAGGCAAAGAGACAAAGAGAGTACAGGCTGCTGGAAAAGCTAGAGGGATACTACTCCACCGCGGACTATCGGCGCTTGTGGCGAGGCCGCAGCACACCACAGACTACCAGCAGAGGAGCAGGGGGGTCATGACCAGCCACACCCACATACAGCCTGATGAGCTGAATGAGTTCTATGCTCGCTTTGAGGCCCTCGGTATCGACCAGAGAGGGTTCTTGGCCATGCAGAGCACACAGAACACATCAGCTGTGTCTTAATTCCTTTGAAGGATGCGGTCTACAAAGGCACGTCTACATTAAATGAGATGGTCTGGTCTACTGAGGATTTCCTATTTGCCTCACCAGTTGTTCCCACCCTTACCCTTGCGTCACGACGCTTGTATCTAATCATTACCGGCACACAATGAATCTTGGGATAGGTTGGGCCACGAAGGATCCAGCAGTTGCATCCTCCAAATTTGGGGAGAGAAGGCAGGAGCCTTCAAATTTGGACAGCCGTGCCGCGCCACTGTGACGTATTCAGTCATCAAATGCAACCTTTGAAGGATGCAGGCGCTGAATTGAGACACATCTATTGCTCAGTGTATCATCGGCAGATTGGTGTAAGGTTCTGAGGAGAATAAACCCATGGAAGGCAGCTGGCCCAGACAAAATTCCTGGGCGTGTACTCAGGGTTTGCCTGGCTGATGTGTTTGCAGACTTCAATCTGTCCCTCTCGTAAGCTTCCGTGCCCACCTGCTTCAAGTCCACCACCATTGTGTCCCTCCCAAAGGAAAGCACCTTAATGTGACCTGCCTTAATGACTATTGTCCCGTTGCACTCACTCCAATTGTGATGAAGTGTTTCGAAAAGATAGTCATGACTCTCATCAAGGAGACCATCCTGGACATCCAGGAGCCTCTGCAGTTTGCGTACCGTAAGAACTGGTCCAGCACTGACAGCGTACATGAGGGAGGTGGCAGATCTGCTGGCCTGGTGTCATGACAACCATCTCTCTCTAAATGCTGACAAGACCAGGGAAATGATTGTCGACCCGAGGAGGAGGGAGGAGCTGCACACACCATTATACATAGGTGAGACAGAGGTGGAGAGGGTGATAACTTTCAAATTCCTTGGCCTTCACATCAGTGCGGATCTGACCTGGTCTCATAACACATGCGTGCTTGCCAAAATTCTCAGCAACCTCTACAGGTGTACTATCGAGAGTGTCTTTGCCAGCTCCATCACAGTCTGGTATGGAAACTGCACTGCTCAGGACAGGAGGGCACTCAAAATGGCACAGACCATCTTAGGAGCAGCCTTCCCCTCACTTCATTTACCACACCAGCGTCATCAGAAGGGCACTCAACATACTCTACTTCACACTTCTACCTTCAGGCAGACGCTACAGGAGTGTGAAGTCCAGGACAACAAGACTGACATACAGTTTCTATCCACAGAACATCAGTCTTGTGAATTACTCTTTTTCACGCTGCCGCCTTCCCATCATTCTGACTGGTTGAACTTTGGCTAACATATACATACATTCATTGAACCCCTACATGCGACTCTACACAAATATACATACACACAAACATCTATTGCTGCTGTCATCTACTGTTATTGCAGCAATGTACAGTGCACTTTATGACTGTTGCTCTCTGCTCTTTGTACACTTACTACACACGTAATCATTTCATATGTTCATGCTCTTTGCACAATATTTGTCTTCACAATTGTCCTATCTATATATATATATATATATATATATATATATATATATATTTATATATATATCGGGTGTGTGTATGTGTGAACGAATTTCATTGTACAGTGTAACCGCCTGTATTACTAAAACTGTAAAACTCTTGAATCTTGAATCTTGAAATAGTCTTTGGCAGGCTCCGAGGCTCCAATTCTAGATAGGTTGAGTGCTGTTACAGTGGCAATGAGTGACAAACAGGCTGCTATCCCTTATGGAGCACAGTGTTAACTACTATTCATGAGGACTATGTGTTTCTTCACTTTCGTCAGAGCTCCCCTGGCTTTGTTGCTCCAGCTGATTATGGTGACTCATGTGGACTAGGCAAGCAGTGGTTTATCGCGCATTCGTTTTCTTCATTAACGCTTGTTGAGCTAAAAGGGACTTATTTTATAATGGACGGTGTCTCTCACAGGACGTAGAAGGACAGCACGTCACATATTACAGGCCTCTAAATTTATCTTGTTGTGATAGAGGCTGGAATTGCGAGGCTTATAGAGAAACAAGCTGGGTCAGGAAAACCCATGTCTATGAAGTGGAAGGAACACATGGTGACGGAACAGAAACTACAGAATTTTAAGCAATGTCAAACCCTGAAATCTTTTAAAACCTGTATAAACCTTGCATCAGTGTTGACAATGGATGTATCATGACAACACCAATAAGGCCAAGAGTTTAACACTTCCAACTCTTTATAAAAAGGAATGGGAATGGGGGATCGTGATTCCTGTTCAGAGTTAAACATCTCTTTTACATGTAAGTATTTGGGAAAAGACACATGTCACGATTTGAGGAAGGAGTGGGCACAGATGTGCTGAATCATTAAGGGTTCAATGCAAACAGCCCAAACTATAATTGAAACGCACAACAGCAATCATATTATAGGTAATCGTAGTTAAAAGCCAAGGAGCCCTCTTTCACAAGGCTTAATTTTCACTGACTGTCTGTTTCAATGACTTTGTCATTTACCTTTGAAATCAGCTGCAATTACCATTGTGTGTCATGTTATCTGGCCTCTTCCTGTTTGTCTCTCAGGTTCTCTGCTGACGACATTAGGGCAAATGTCAGAGGTTCAGCCATGGCTTATTTTACTGTAGGTGGGTCAATATTTTATTTATATGAGAGGTGAAGCCTTAGCAACAAAGGACCATCCCACTACCTTCAATAATGTAGTACATGACGAACGTTGCAAGTCATCGAATTTGGGACTGGAATCAGGCGCAAGTCAAAGTCTCATGACTCACATCTACGTCTCCGTTATACTCATTCTGGGTAGGGCATCCCTTTTTGTTCACAAAACAGCAAAAATTCTTCATGGCATCGATTCCACACGGTGTTGTAAACTTGCCATTGAGATTCTGGTCCATATTGATATAATATTCCTGCGGATTTTTCAGGTGCACTTCAAGCTGTGAGTGAATCTCTTGTTTCAACACATCCCAAAGGGGCTCTATTGGATTCAGATCCTGTGACTGCGAAGACCACTGAAGACCAATGAACACATTGTCATGTTCATGAAACCAGTTTGAGATTACTTTTGGTTTGTGACATGGTGCATTATCATGCTGTTAGTAGCCATTAGAAGATGGGTAAATTGTGTCCATAAAGAAATGCACATGGTCAGCAACAATACTCAAATAGGCTATGGCATTCAAACGATGATTGATTGGTATTAATAGGCTCAAAGTGTGCCAAGAAAACATTTCCCAAACTATCACAACCCCTCCACCAGCTTGGGTTGTTGACACAAAGCAGGTTGGGTCCATGGATTCATACTGTTGGCGGCAAATTCTGACCTTACATATTATTTCCCCATTCTGATGGTTGACGTGAACATTACCTGGGGCTACTGTCTAATTTCTGCAGAACTGTATGAATTGCGCTGCTGCCACATGATTAGCTGATTAGATAAATGCATGAATGAGTGCTCCTAATAAAGTGCTCTGTGAATTTGTATTCCTCTTAAAATGTTAATACAGTTTAGCCTGCATGAATATAATAAATTAAAATATAGGTGCTGCTGCATTAAAAAAAAGCTTGTTTTGGTTCACTATGTGCCTGATAAGATATTCTGCAATATAAACAAAGTGAATTAGCATTATGAAGAGAGTGCTAGCCAGAAAACAAAGCTGCCAGCTGCGAGGGAAGCCAAGAGGATGAGAGAGATTACTTTGCTAGGCTCCAACTGTTCAATACCCTCAAAGCCCAAACATCAAATTGAGACAACTTGTCTCTAGAGAAGCTAGGGTTTGCTTTTCTGTGTTTTTTTTGGTTGGTAGGTTGGTTGTTCAGTTGGTATTGGTGTGTGTGGGATTGTGTGTGTATGTTTAGATTTGTGTTTGTGCCTGTGTGTCTATGGATTATTTCGTTTTCATATTGGCCCTCCAAAGGTAGAGTACTTTAAGATTTCCTTCACTTAATCCAATATGCTTCAAAATTACCCAATTTAAAAAAGTCTAAGAGAACCCAAAAAATCCCAGGCAATTATTAGCAGCACCACTCACTTCCTTGTGCTTTTCAGATCTCTCGTAACCACCTCCGAGACTGATGGATGCCCATCAATGCCAGCGCAGTAATCCACGTGTAAAACAGTAGGTGACTCTTTGTGACGTCCACCCTGCCCATATTGGAATCTCTGAGCGGGGGATCCACTAAGCCAGGCATGCCCATGATGCGTTGATGCACATGGCCTAGCATAGATGGAGGAGGACGTCTGTCCCTGGTTCCTAGTTGTGCAGCCTGCCAATGCCTGCGCTGGGCACCCTGCCTATGTGTACCAGTCAGATGCCTGGGTGGGGTACAGAGGGTTGGGTGAAAGGATGAAACAATGCGTCAAAAGAGTAGGACGCTTGAGAAGGCAGGCGCTGTTGGCAAGGCCCGGGCCCTGGGCAGTGTAGGCGAGGTGTAAAGTTAATCATGGACTGCCCACAATGCATCACCACAGACCGCATCTCTTCGTCACCGATCGGTCTGGACAACATCTCGCACAGGGGACAAGGTGTTATTTCAGGCACAATTTATTTTTATATAAAACGTTTCTCACTGACTGAAAATGCTAAAAGTAATTTAGTATGTTTACTTAACCAAACAGTCACATATCTCAAACACAAAAATAAACACCTGAGCACCTGTGTTTGTTAGAACTTTCCCATGAAAAAATACAGTGACCTCAAACGTCAAACATAGTCTCCGGCTTCTCTTAGCCACATAGGCCACCATCTCCCATGTTAACGCTTTGTAGTTTCGTTTGAAACCCCTATCTGTACACAGTAAAGGACACAGACCTTGTTAAATCAACAGTAGGGTTTTAGGATTTAATCAGGATAAAACAATAGATACAAAAATCATGTAAACACTGTTTGGGGTGATTCATGTTAATTACTACGTAATAATGCAGACTTCAAAATATGAACTATACAAATACTGTAAAAGAGAACAACGTACATTTGAAAAAGCAAATGTCCTGGACGTATTCACTTCATGGCTCAAGGAATTGAAAGAGCAGCACTCACACACACACACACACACACACACACACACACACACACACACACACACACACACACACACACACAAAGTCCATGCAGTGAATAATCTAGCACTCCGGCCTTTATGGCATATAGAAATAAATGTGAGATCAGAAAAGCTCTCAATAGCTGCCAGTTTTAATACATCTTCCCGATGAGAGAGGAGGCCAAAAGGTCTATCTTGACACTTCCCAGAATCAGAGGCTAATTCTGAAACTGGAAACTTATCCGGAACTGTGACGGAAATTACCCTGACGTGAAAGAAGTACTTTGAACACAATCACAATTTCCTCAGTTAAAGTAATGGCTTCTTTAAACGTGTGTGGTAGCACCTAGTGTAACTTCCAACGCAGCATGGTAAAACTTAGTTTATATCTAGAAAACGTGGTCAAACGCACCGATTTGTGTATTTCAGCTCTAAGTTTTGTTTGTGTGTGTGTTTGTTTGTGTTGCACATACTGAATTGTGTATGTATTCCCATCCCAGTCCGAAGCCTGATGGAAGTGCCCATACTGGAGGTGTTAGATAGAGACCATTTATAACACGCCCCAACATGTTGCACCCCTGACTGAGTTGTGTTTCCTTTCTCATACAGAGGGTGGAAAATAGACTCTGGCCACAAATTTGTGTTGGACGACTTGGATGGTGTCTGATTGGATACACAACAGGAAATGTATTTTGGGGTCTAAAAATCAAGAGTGGCAAAACAAGCGGCCCCACAGATTCAGCATACCTGGGAGAGGTGCTATGTATCTATACACGTTATTGTGCTTTGCCAGCCCTATATACGCCCTACCGTAGTCTCAGGTGTGTGGGGGGAGGCCGACAAAGCTGTGAAAAATGAGTTCTGAAATAGAAATGTTGTTTTATGTCTGGACTGTTTAGACTGTATACGTCACTATGAATCATTCCCGTTGGTGTTTTTAACTGAAATGATTTGAGAATATTAAGCTGTATACGCAGAACGGCTATTGGCTGTATTGTATTTATAAAAAGACACCTTTTTTCAAGTCTCTTTTGACAGTATTTTTCTAAACATATCGCAATGATAAATCTTGTTGAAATCTTTGTCCTAAGAACCACATACATCACAAGCATTGTTTGTACTAGATACCCCCATGTACCACCAGCATGAACATTCATTTCATGGTTGTTCAGTGAGAAAAATATCAACATAGGTCCATTGCTAAGTTGTTTCTGTTTTTGTCTCCGTCAATTCTCTTAAGGTATTCAATGTATTTAAATTAAATGTTTATCAATAATATGTGTTTTTAGTGTAGTCAAAGTTGCATGGCAACAGTATGCCCATGGCAGTTGTTCCATAAAACCCATGCAGTTTAAACTATTGAGTAACCAGTCTGTTTTATTATGTCTGTTTTCATGTCTCTTTTGATGGATTTTGATAGCAACAAGACTCAGTAAAGCTTTTCTCATTTGCCAATGTAGATGTATGTATTCAAGGTTGACGTGTGGTTGACCTGTGTGACCAAATGCATACCACACATTGCCAGCTTGCCCTATTCCGGTGGTCAATATTGGAAACTTGCATATATAGTTCTCTGGAAAAAGCTTTGCCACAACAGACCAGCCCTCTGACATCAATCTCCCATGGGCCACAAGCAGAATATGCAGTTCTATCCTGCCACTGGTCAAGTATAAAATCGAAATAAAATGTTGTCCTCAAGCAACTCGAGCGTGTCCAGCTACTGGGATGGAGTACGTCTGCTGTTTTCATGATTATCCTTCATAGCAGGAAGAGATGTGGGGGAAAAGGATAGACAAACTGTTGAGAGGCAGTGGCCTCCTCTTGCCATGAATAACACAATTTTAGTGGTACTGTACAATTGACCATTGAATAAAATGTTCAACAAAGGACAATGTGAAAAGGAAACCCAGCCTTTACAGCCCTGGGTTTAGGGAAAACTTCTAGGCCAATCAAAGCAGCGTCAGCTGTATGCCACTCCCTTAGAGAATGGAGGGTGAAAGAAATGAAGGCCATATTCGGGAAGGTCAGTTTGGTTTATGTGCTTATATCCTCACATCTGCGATATCTGGGTTATGTGCTTAGACCTTCACATCTGCAATATCTTTACCTCTCTACAATCCTTACTTACTTGGTCCAGAGTGTTTCAGAAGTGAATGTTGTTTAAGCAATGGACCACACAATGCGGCCCAATATAAGTCATCAAGATAATCATGACTGATTAATCCCTGTTGAAGCTGCTTGCTCTTGGCCATTTCAGCGTGTACTGTTGTTTGCTTGACATCTTGTTGTTGATCATATTTGCCTTTTCAAAATGCAGGATGAAGCTTCCGTAGCATTTATTAAAATGTGTGTTTTTCAAAAACGTATTACCTGGTTCGCAGAAATGAGTTTGCAATTGTCACTACTGCACCGTTAGAGGAGGACTGTGTTTTGTTCCTCAAAATAGTCTGAGTAAGAAAGAAATGGAACATCATAACAAGTTAGCTGTCTTTACGAGACTCCTGCAATATTATTATGAGACTCCTGCAATATTATTATCGCTAAGCTGCCTCTAGCCATCCATTTAGAGACAAACAAAACAAACACTGAATTACCTCTTTAATCCTAGCCAGGTCCACCAATTTTTTATACATTTTGTACGTGTTCATTTGCCTGTTATCTGCATTCAATGGTTTGTTTCCTTTAGCATCTGTGAGGACCGTGATAGAAACCCATGTGATCCTACCATGTAACTGAGAGCCTTTGTAGTCCCACTCGGAGAGTAGAATGGTGGAGAGCCTGGTATTCAATCAGTATCTCTCCGCCTTCATCCACTTCACACCATCATGTAGAACATCACATCAAACAGGGCAGGCCTCACATCGACCGCCACTGTGACACAAGGCCTGCATCCCCGCGCACAGGAGCGTGTGCTGACATCATGACGTTCGCAAAAGCAGGCTAGCCTACGTCATAACAAAGTGCCATTATGTATACACATAGTATACACTTCAAAGGCCAGAGAGAGATTCCTGAGACACTGAAGGCTTTGATGTTATCATAAATAGAGAAGGATGAGACCCAAATGCAGGTGCAGCGAGAAAGACGGCCAGAGACAGGTTTCCAAAAACACAAAAGGGCTTTCATTTAGCATGGAAAACAGAGGACGGAGCTGGCACCGATGCTGAGGCTGCATCTACTAAGTCTGGCAAAAAGAAAGGCTGGAGCGACACTCTCCCCTCCTGACCTGGGAACTGACTCGGGAACTTGGAGCTGGTGTGGAGCATGGAGCTCAGGCCTCAGACGAGGCCGGGGACTGGGGCTTGGGTTTGCCCCCTGGAGAGACAGCAGGCTCTGGAACAGGCATTGTGGTGACAGTGGGTGCTGGAACATGCTCTGAGTCTTCAGCAGGCATTGGAACGGGAACAGGAGATGGCACTGAATAGACCAAAGGGTCAAATTGATTCCTCAGCTCCTGGATGACCTGCTTCGCGTTTGAACAAGCAGGGGTCTACAAATTCCAGGTGTCGAACGCTCAGACCTGCGCTCTACCACCAAGCCATCTCAAGACGTAGAGGATCTTGAAGTGTTCCGTCCTGTAGGCAGCAGGGCTACATTTTAGTTCCTGAAAGCACTGTGTTTGTGTGTCACAAACCTCTTACCTCCCTCCCAGTTTCCGTCATACCAGTCCTGACGCTCCTCATTAAGGGATGTAGTGGACACCGGAGCTGGAGCACAGCTACGCGGACCGGGGTTTGCGAGCAAAGTTGAGCTTGCCGTTGGAACTGGAGCGGGCCTTAGATAAGGAATGGGATCTGCATCGAGACGGATAAGCAGCTCCGACATGAACAGAATCAGGGTTGGAACGTGACAGAGTCACACAGCTGAAGCTCGATCGCCAAATATCTTGCCTGGCCGGGGAGCCATCCTTCAAAGGTTGCAGACCGAATACGTCACAGTGGCACGCCGCGGCTGTGCCATTTCGAAGGCTCCTTCAAATGCGGCTGAGAAATGCAGCCTTCTCTCCCCAAATTTGGTGGATCCAACTGCTGGATCCTTCGCTGCCTAAACTATCCCAAGATTCACTGTGCACTGGTGATGATTAGATGCAAGTGTTGTGACGCAAGGCTAAGGGTGGGCAAGGCTGGCAACGCAAATAGGAAATCCTCAGTAGACCAGACCGTCCCGTTTAATCTAATTTAACAACGCTTGGTTCACCCTTCGCGGTTTACATAGGCGTACCTTTGGAGACCACATCCTTCGAAGAATGTGGGCCCTGAATTGAGACGGCTAAAGTCTACTTTTTAAAAGTCCAAAGAGAAATATGCGGAGCACTGCCCAGATTGATGACAGCACAAAGCATTGAAGTTCCGACCCTTTCCCCTCCCAACTAAATGCAAAAACAGGACAACCAATTAACCAATCATATGCAAGAGCATTCAACGAGTCTCAATGAGACCATGTGCAAACAATCAAACAATAAGTTCAGTCAAACTGTGACAGATGTAGCCTTAGGTGCTGACAGCTGAGGCAACATTGGTAGATCGACAAGTGGATGTCTCATTTGCATGGATAGAGTGCCTTTTGAAATAGCTATTGAAAGACTTTCCATTTCAAAACACAGCTTTCATCATTCTTATTTGAATCAGGCTGCCCAAAAAACTAGTTACATTGAAGTGAATTGAGGTACTAAGCTGTACTAGTAGGCTGACCTGACTACTAAATTCTTTTAATCTAACTGCAAAATGTGAGGTTTACATGATTCCCTTTTTACAGCTTTAACTCGTGCAACGAGTGCAAGTAAATGTAAAAGTAAATGCTTACAATATACTGTGTTTTCTTCATGTCAAGTCTATTAATACTATGTATGCAGTCCACTTCTATGTGGATAATATATAATTGCTAGCTTCATCAAACAATGTTGCCATGTTCTTTAGTTTCATTTATCTCTCTCTCTTTCTCTCTCTCTATTGCTCCCTCTCTCTCTCTTTATCTCTCTCACACACACGGACACACTTACACATATACTAAATAAGCCAACATTTAATAGCTCCTTATTATTAGTAAGGTTTCAATTGACTTTAAGCATATTCTGAGGATGGAGTATGTGAGGTATATTTGGCAAATTACATTTTCTTTACTATAGGTCATGGCAAATACTGAATTTGGGGATGTTTCTCTTCTTGTTGGCATTAATATTGTAATGCATTAGCTACTCATGCTATATATCCTGCTTAGACTATAAGACTGCGTGTGTGTGTGTGTAGGTGAGAGAGAGCGAGCGAGAGACACAGGTAAATAGAGAAAGACAGAGAGTTTGTGTGTGTTTGTAAGGAAGTAACATGCCTTGCTTAAAATAAGTCTCTTTGCTCTTGCACCTTCACGTGTCCAAAAATTTTGAAAATGACCCATGTAAAAGCTAGTGCTTACTGAATTAAAGGACTTTGGATTGAAAAATAATACAGAAGAAAAGAGAAAGAGCGAGACAGCTTGCGTACACCCTGCACTCCACTGAACAACGGCGGTGAAAAAAATAGAAAAGCATGGACTTCCTGCCAGTCCAAATATGGGCAGTCATCTATGAGGTGTGCAAAAGATGAGTCATCTGCCGGCCACCCACATTCTCTAGCCTCACATGCGAGAGAGGGAACGAGATAGATAAGAGAGGGGGGGGGGGTGGAAGATTTGCAAGTGCAGAAAAAAAAATCATACGCCCTTTTAAATTGACCTGTAAACCACCAAGCAAAAAGCCACTAGGACGGACTAGGAATGCAACGCATCATTGTTCTGTGTATGTTTTGCAGGCTTTAATGTAAGACCAACTTGCATTAAATACGCTGTACTCACCACTTTACGTGAAGCACTTTTTGTGTTATCAACACCACCCACACTAATTGCATTTCAATTTGTTAATGACATAACACTGCGTTTTATGTCCGGGAGCCATTCGGAGAGGGCATTCCGCAAAAATGCAAACCTAAACCTGCAAGTTACCGAATCCCCTAAAAGCCATTTCATGAGGTTCAATTAGCCCAGCTACTGTCCCTAGGCGAGGGGTGTAATAAGCCTGCGATTTCACTGGTCTCCAACTTGCAAGCATGATTTCAAGTGGAATAGTTGACACAAGTTGATTTTTTTGAAACTGGCAACATTTTAAATTCTTGAAACAACCATGGTCATGTTTGGTGAGCCTTTATAGCTTATGGAAGCTACCCTTTATTCAATGAATGACCCCAGCTAGTTCTACAATCTGAGCCCTGCCTGCAGTGGTAGTTGGTATACTTAGGTTTTCCCAAAATTCCATTGACTTTCTTTGCATTCTTTGAACCGTCCACCCTTCGTTCCCTGTTTAACTCATTAACCACAAAAAGGGTTAATTAGAACCGAGGGTTAGCGCTGATGAAGGGCCATCGGTCTCTTGTGAACTTAGAATTCAAAGGTAAGAGTCCAGTCATTTCCGGCATTTCCTCATGTTAGCCTAAAAAGGAAAGGCCTTCCTCTGGCACTGTCAGTATAACGGTAACCCAGTGATTCACACCAAATCTTGTGTACCACCTTCTATGGTGTTCATCAAATTCTTAACATCGGTGTTGGAAAACAAAAAGAATCAAGCTTTCACGAAAACTCTGATGAGTCAACGACCAGGTTATGTAAATGGTAGCTCTCCATCATTGCTGGCATGATGTGGTTGTTGATCAAGAAGATGAACAGCCGGGAGGTATCTTCCAGGTATCTTCCAGATCCAGGATTAGTTTGCTTGCCGGTGTCTTGTCAGGCGCCCATCATCACCGCACAATCATAACACACCGTCTAGTTTCCAGACCGTTACCGGCCGACTAAATCTATTATTACTGAACCAGGGACATTCCAGCGTGTCATTAAAATAAAACACACCTTGTTTACTTTGTTAGAGAAATTGTCCATCAGATTAACTTCAATATAGGATGAGAAGTTGTCTAATATGCCTGCCTGGAGAAAATGAATGTACTGCTTAACAACAGCTCCATGGTTTCAATTCAGAAAGTTGTGTGTACCCTCTGTGTGGAGCAAGTCATCTCTGTACCGCATATCAAATTAAAGCATCTTTCACCCTTATAGTATGTTTCCTCTCCTTGACTGCCCACCTTACAGAACTTTCCTGAAATACATTATTACTGAGTGTCTCGGACTTTGAACAAATATTAAATGGTTTGAGAGAGAGGGAGAGAGAGAGAGAGAGAGAGAGAGAGGTGTTTCGATCCAAACAGTAAGATGCGGCCTAAGGCTCTGTTCCACTGGGCGTCAACCTTGAGGACAAAAGGCCACTTCGTAACAGCTCCACCATGGGACTGCGACCTGAAAAATACAACGTGACTTATTAGGATCCCGATAAGTCTTTTAGAAGTAGTTTATGAAGCTGGTCTCTAATGCTAAGTTTTTGCAGAGAAGACTACTCCTGTCGAAACGTGCCACCTTCTGCAGCTGGCACTGAAGCTCTGCTGGCCTATGCCAGGGCCAGCTTGCTTACCAGGGGCACCATGTATGCTTCTGTCCTTACCAAAAGAGGGATCATGGAAATAAGGGAGTAGAGAGAGGACATAATGGAAGCTATAAGATACAAAATAAAGAGACAGGAATTAAATAAGGAATGCTGCACCAAAGGAAGACATATATTAGTACGTAAGTTGTTGTGTGCACAAGTAGATAAAATATAGTAGTTATTAAGACTTCCCATCTAGCCCACTTCACTCATTGCACAGAGCTGGGAAAACACTGGAAACACTGGAAAATATTCCCTTAAAAAACAGATGGTCTAATTACATTTCCCTACACAAGTGTGCTCTCTTCTGGACTACACAAAAGTCTCATCTCAAAGTGAGACAGAGCATTTTGTGAAGACCATTCACAGGACAAAGCCCAGCCTTGTCAGAAGTACAGAGAGACAGATAAGAATGGCAAGGTTTGACTGGGAAACTCATGGACACGAATCATCGGCGGGGAGGCTAGTTCTGTTCTTTGCAGGTAAAAGAGCGGACAGTGAGGGACCAGCACAGTGCTAACTGCTGGTACCTGATATTGGTGTGACATCATGTTTGTTAAATCAGGTCAAGGGCATGGTGAGACAAACAGAGCCAGAGACAAGAAGGTGGTCAATGGAGTGATGCTGTTTTTTTTTTATAATGCCATGAGAGAGGGGCTTGTGTGCCTGACAAAAGATGGTGGTCATACTGTATTTAAGTCTTTTACGCTATCTGGCTTTTATTGTGCACAATTTCAATTTTTTTTCTCATTTCCTTTTACAAAAAATGAAATATATTTACTGTGATTTCATTCTTTGTCTTAGTTTCCTCTGAAGTCTTAAAGGTTGAGAGATAACCTGGAGAGTGTTGCAAGAACAGTCTCTGCAAGGTAGGTTATCCGTTTTCTGTGACTATTTCTATTGTTTAGATTCTTTAGTAACCTAACTAACTAACCTATTTAACTAACCTATTTTAAATTTAAAAAGGAGGCATGTTGTATAGTCATTACAATTTCCTTAGAATAGGCTGGTAAATTAATTAACAACTTAACATAATAATATGCAATCCACTATTTATTATTTAGCTATGTCTGCTAACACCTATTATATGCTATGTCCATATTAATGCTTGATTAATACAGAATATGATTCGTTTCTGTGTCTCTGACCCCTTAAATTGGGTTATGTGTTATAGCGTGTCCTTGAACAAGACCATAAGGTGGTAAAAAACACAGTTGTTGCAAAGGATTTGCAGGTCATGGTAGTTACATGTCTCGTAAGAGCATTTCCAGCTGTATGTTCTTTTCTACTGATAAATAAATAGGTCACTGGGGATGGTGTGCTGAAGTTAGGAAAGAGATGTTTTTGTCTGTGAGTGTCTCACTCTCTTCCAGAAGTTCCGGCAAATCATGCAACAATTGCCACATTAATGACTCTGTCTTTTGTGAAGACCTTTGACTGCATAAGAGTCAAGTGGAACCACAGACCAACTTCACAGCAAAACAATGACGTAACACAATATGTACAAATCACTTGAAAACGCTGAAAAATAGGTGTTTCGCAACTATGGTGTATTTTCTGGGCTTTTCTTTTTTTTCTGTGTGCAATGCTCTCAGTTTGTTAGCATTGAAAGTGCACAGCAAACTCTTCTTGAAACAGCTGGTGTGCACCTTGCACTTATTAAGCAACAAAGGGAATTAAACCATCTGCAGCTTACGGTAAGTACTTTGAGCACTATTTTGCACACATTTATCAAGCCCCAAATAGAGAAAACTGATGAGTCACCACTCATCAGTGCTTCACACGGGTATGGGATTTAAAATCTCACTTTCTCTCTCTTTTCCTCTCTTTGTGTCTCCATCTCTCCAACCCTTGCTAGCAACTTTCTGTATATTTCCCCTTGGTCTCTCTCTCTCTCTCTCTCTCTCTCTCTCTCTCTCTCTCTCTCTCTCTCTCTCTCTCTCTGCTCCACTTTATGGAACCTGAAAATCAGCGCCCTCTAGAGTTCAACTCCTGTCATATCCAAATAAATGGAAGGCAATAAGTTGCATCCTTCCACTCAAAGAAGAAAGAAAAAGTTGCCCATAGGACAGTTCGGTGTCAAGTTAACATCATTAGGGGAAAAAGTAAATTTTGAAATGTGGAACTAGTGAGGGTCTGAAAAGCATGCTGACAAATGAGTTAGTCGTTCAGTACAATCGGTTACATACAGTTACCACAGTCAACCCAACCAAGATAGGCCCTTTTTTCACCCCCTACTTTATCCCTCAGGGTCTGTTTTCATGTCCACTTACTGTAGTACATGAAGCTGTAGTTGTGCAGCTCTACCTTGTGAGTCAGTGAAGCAGGGAACCTCTGTTTGAACACGAGGCTGACATCCCTCTCCGGTGAAAGTGTTTTCAAGCGGCCTCTGAAATAGCTAAGTGCCTGGGCTGCCCTGCCCTGTGTGGGCACAGAGTGCGGAGGCACCACCCGTAGCGGTGATTCCTACAAACTGTTCCTCTGTATCTTGCTCGCTGATGTTGGCGTTTCTACACATGAGGTACAGCACCAGCAGTGCCCACAACTTCCTCTTCAGCCCTGTTTGAACGTCAAGGGGCGTTTCAGCAAACAACTGAGCAGGTGGCTAGTCATAGGAGAACTAAAGTGGGGAAAACAGTTGGAAACCCACGTATCTAAGGCTCTCAGAGTAAATGCTCGAGATCTAACCCTTCAGCCCAGTAATCCCTCACGGTACATACAATTTGCTCTGCATCCTTTATCTGTGCATATGCAGGAGCATTCCCTTGGCACTTCCAAGCCTTCTTCCTGTCATAGTCCCTTATGGCACACAGTCCTTGGTGCAGCTATCCCAGTTCCTAATTAACAACTAAATTACAGCTCATCTTCACAGGTTCCTCCTGGCCCCGTACCCCTGCAATCTACCATCCATCTCCCACTGTAGGATTTCCTGCTGCCCCACAAAGGAACTCTCTCCTCAGCCTATAACATGCTGACTATCTAATGGCACAATTAACAGTGATTGGTTGTTATGAACTTGAGATGCATGTAAATATAATGTAAAGAGAGAGATGAAAATGGGCAAAAGAAAAAAAGCTTTCAGTAAGCTACCTGCTAGTTACAAGACACTTTGGTTTGATGTACCTGCTTGAGGTACTTGTGTGGGACACGTCTCACTCATTGGATTGTTATGATCCACAGGAAGGTCCAGTGACACATGTGTGTACTACATAAAGTTATTCTTGCCACTACGTCGAATGTGATTCAATGCCGCCCGAGTCGTCACAACATGTTGTTTACCGCCTTCACACTGAAGGACACCATATATGTCACATTATGACATACAAGTATGACATAGTGAGGCTGTGTCTCAACAGTAGGGTGGGAGCTAAAAATGGTCACTTCTACTGTGCCATGTCTGTTGTAGTAGGGACCACATGCTGTCCCTTGAAGAAAACACTAGGGGAGCATCCCTCACAAGAAGACACCAACTTCTTTACATAATGTTGAGTCATTTCGCTTGAGATCGGTCCCAGTTTCTCCACAGCCGCCCCCTATTTATGTAAGTAAGCCAAGAAATACACCAACCTAGAACGCCCACACGGGTGGTCCCTCGCAGATCGACTGAAGAGACGTGTGCGACGCGCGCCCATTCATTTTAATTCCCTGTAGGGAGGAGGGGCTGGCTGATCTGAAATGCACACACCCCTTCTTCCGCATTACAGCATTGTCGAGGCCTGCTACCCCCCCCCCCCCCCCCCCATCATGCTTGACATGATTCTTTGCCACGTTAGCACCAGTGAAGGGGATCTGAACATAATGCCATACACTCTGCAGCACAGTGGTGCACAGCATTCTCACGAAACTCGAAAAAGTGTAGTCTATCTATCTATCTATCTATCTATCTATCTATCTATCTATCTATCTATCTATCTATCTATCTATCTATCTATCTATCTATCTATCTATCTATCTATCTATCTATCTATCTATCTATCTATCTATCTATCCTGATAATCAACCCTTCCGCTCCTCTTCCGGTGCCTTGCCTCTGCGTTCATGTCTGCGTAATCTGGCACTTACATCGTCTTTTTCTCTCCCAGAACATCTCCCTCCCCTTACTCCTGTCTCTCTCCTTCCCTCCCTCCCTTTAGATGTTTACGCGCGCACACACACATATTTCTCCCCCGCGCTCCCCCTGTCTTCGCGCTGTCTCATTCACTTCAGTGTGTGATCCACGCACACTCCGACTCAGAGTAGGGGGGGCGGGGTTGTATATATACCTTCGAGAACAGGCCACAAACTACACTGAGACTGGACCCACTTGCAGTGCAAATACCACAAGCAAGAAGACTCCGAAGCCGGGAGTAAAAGTACCAACACAAATTGGAGCTCCGAACGGAAAGACAAGAACATATCTTTTGGTGATAAGACAGTTGGAGCTCCGATATAATCAATTCGACTTTTGGCTTTACCCAGTCTGACTGGATATAGAGCAAAGAAAAGTTGGTAGTACACTCTTTGGAGTTTGGTCAGAGTCGCTTTATTTTCATTTTGCTTGTGGAAGTGGACTGCACTGCATTGAGACTTGGGATCGATCCGACTCGGTCGATTGTGGACTTTTCAAAAGTTACAGTATCTACTGCATCGGCTTTGTTCAAGTCAGGGAAAGAACATTCTGCGATCAGCATCCGAAGACTCCAAACTCCAGTCCAGTTGCTGTCTGGAGGACAAGGAATCGCGGACCATTTGATGCAGAATCATTAACAAGACATTTAAGACACTTTTGAGGTAAGCTTGAGATGCTGTCTCTTTCTATTTTTATGAACAAATGCGACTTTCAAAATGTTTATGTAGGGGTTACATTTATGATAATCAAACAATGTGCATATGCTTACTTGTTAGAAAATGGATTCGGTTGTTTCAGCAGTTTAAATCAGTCCGTATGTAAGTCCTCTGTTGACATTTGCATGTGCCGGAATGCTCGTGGTTCTCAACTCGTGCAGCTATCTCTCTGTGTCGCTGTCCGTGGTGCTGAACCAACAGTGTAAACGCAAGCGTGTTTTGCACCATGCTTCTCTGCAACAATTCCTGAGTTAATTTCAAACAGTAAATTATCGTTCACATGAATTCATACATTTTTTCTCATTATCATTATTTTTGACGCACATGTCCAAAAAAGTTTGTGTTGGGCATAATAGACACAGAAAGCCGTCTCATCAAATCGACGCAAACCCTGCATTCATATCGTCATATCATATGCAAACATTTTGGGAGGATGAATGATTTCCGGATGAAAGACAACGTTTAATTATCTAATCGTTTTTTCTTGATCATCATGAAGTCATTTGTTTCAGATGGGTTAAAAGCATCACCAAGTTACATTGTTGCAACAGGTTGCCAAGTGAAACTTTGAGAGTCTTTAAAGTGAGAAAGCCAACAGCATTGTTCAGATTTGGCAACGAGCTGATTATAAGGGCAGGGTGTTCAATTGCTTCACTCAATGATAAGGAAAATGCTGAAAATATATCCGCATAATATGCTGTCAGCATTTGCTTGTGGCTTGTCAGCTACTTCTGTAGACTGTCATCTGTGCTACAGCCTACCATCAGAGTATGTCCAAAACACTTCTGATTGTTTTTGTTTTGGGAAAATCAGACCCCCGCTGACCGTTGTTTGGATAGACAATGTTCTGTAAGCTAGACTCTTAGTATCTCCCCCTGCCTCTTTGCACAGAAAAACAAAATGCACACAGGTGGTTGCCACAGCAACCAAACAAACACTAGTCTCAGGGTTTTAACTCATACCCTAAGTCCCCAAAGTACTTTTATCACAACAAGCCAGCTGTCATGCTCTTTTCTCTCTCCTTCTCAATCTTTTTATCTGACTCAATTGAGGAAATAGTAAGCCGACAGGAGTGCATGAGATCAATGGAGAGAATGAATGGACTAATGGGTTGTTGTTTCTGCCAACTAATTAGCCACTGTCTTCAGACCTCAGTTAAGGGAATTATGAAGATAGTAATTCCAAATTGTCTGATTCTTACCCTAAAGTAGAATGAGATTACTTTTATGCTTAACTCTTAATTGTACTTTTTGTTTGTTTCAGTAACTGCTGTTAGAGCACTGTGTGTGTCCATGGCTTAGACTAACAAACACAGAAAGTTGAACCAGCTGGGGCTTGCTGGTGGCATGCACGTGAAAACTAGCCAAAGCAATTTGGTCAATTCCGAGAGTAAAAGTGGAATTTCCTTACTTCCCTTTAGCTTCAGTAGTCATCAGAAAGTCAACAATTGTGCAGGGGAAAGCACAAATGGGGATAGGAAGGAGAAATTGCTGCCCCACTTGTGTTTCTGCTCTTACTTTACACAGGGACACAAACACACACACACACACACACACACACACACACACACACACACACACACCATCACACACACACACCATCACACACACACCTCCCTTGAGCATCTATCAAAGATTGTTAACTTGAGTTACTTTATGTTCTTGCCCCTGCAAACTTGTGTACTCGTATATGTGCGTATACACTAAACAGCTGTCGGCATGATAAGGGTTAATAATGGTTGGCAGCTGCGTGCAAGCTCCTACACTGCCTTCGCACGGCTCTGTTTCCGTTATTCATGCAAGCTGTGGCTTCTCCATGCTAACAAACAAGCATTTATCGCTGCTCAAAGCCCTTTAGTTTGTGCACAACTGTAGCACAAATGTGTTTCCAAGTACATATGATTGTACTTGATGATCTTAAGACACCACTCATGTACTCTGATGTTCATGTTAGAGAGACGTATACTTGTTGGACGTTTTTCTCAACTGGGTCTTGCCCTTAGGCATTGTGCAAAATCTCGACAGCTTCATCACAAGCTAAGAGGTTGCTCATAACTGTGCATGGCAGCACAAACACAGATACTGCATGATAATAATTTAGCCCCTATCACCAGTTTCTTTACAAATCTGTCAGGGAAAAAAGGAGAAAAAAACACCTGTTACCATAACAACCGACTGCCTGATATTGAGCGTGCCTGCTTTGCAGAAATGTTGTTGACGACAGCAAACAGAAGCGAGAGAAAGAGCCTAACCTTTTTTTTGTGGTCTATAAGAAGACCTTTTATGGAGCTTCCGGAGGCTTGGGGGTGTTGAAGTAGAAAGTCGCCCACTCAAACCAGAGGTCTCCACTGAGCAGCTAAGTGAGGGGGGTGGGCTTTGGGAACGAGATACAGGTAAACATAAAGTATGCTGGTAAGCTGAAGGGTCCAAGTGTTTAACTTGACAGTCAGCACAGAAATGCACAGAAATTTGCTTTGAGTTCTAATGCTTGGTGCATTGGATGTTCTCTGCACGTTTATAATCCTTTATCCTAGCAAGCTGTAATCATCCCAACAAAGGACGTTTAAACCGATCCCACGAGAGACCCTGAGCCTCCCCAGGCAGATTAGCCATTACCTCCGGCTGCACAGTGACTCATCATGCAGGGAATAGTCCTGCTTGCGTGTAAAAAATGTATTTTCTTTAAAAAAGGGTTGCTTGGCAACTCTCCTCTCCTCTTAGCTCCAAGGAACTGCCAAAACCATAGACATCTAAGTTCCAAACATAATGCTACTTTGTCTACTGCATGTGACTGACACAGTCTGACCCAGTGCGAAGGCATTTGATGTTGGTTTCACATGCTACTTCGCCGCAAAATATGTTTATCTATTCAACGTTACATAGATAAATTAATGGCAAATAACAAATTAAGGGCTTTGCACAGGTCGAAGTGTAGCCTACTCATTTCATGTTGATCTAGATGCTTGCTTGAAAAACTATATTGGGGTCAGACAACTTACCAAGCATTCCCCTCGACCAATTAACCCATCTCTACTCTACATTACTGTCACTGCAAAAGTTAGACCATAGGCGTCTACAGTTTCCCATAGCAACTGCTTGCATGGACGTCAGTGTGACGCACTCGGTGCGCGCCACATTCCAGTGTGTGGGAGGAAAGAGCGAGAGCATGAGAGCCTGTCCTGCTGTGAAGGACCGTAATTGCAGCTCCATAGTAATTACTTGCCAGAATCTGGCCCTTTGGATCAGTAAACGGGCACAGGAATGCATCATCACACCAATCAAAGGTTTGTCCCTTAAGAGGCAACCTTTTGTATTCAGTCTAATCAGTGAACAGTGAGGTGTGCATCCACAACGTGATAGGATTTTGACCATGATGTTAAGTCTGACATTTTTGTCCAATTGTTCTGATTTAAAGAGATATCGCAGGACATTGACTAATCCGTAAATTATCTGGTGTTGTTTCTCCCTTTGTGATACAGCTGACAGACATGGCTGTCTCCCTACAAAGCCAATAAAGCCTATCGAGTTCTCCTGAAAGAAAAAAAATAACAACAACACAGAGAACCAAAGCCTCTGAAGTAACATCGTTACATTTCACAGTGCGAAGAGAGAAAAACACACTCCAACTCCTTGAAAACAACACCCCAACCTGACCCGATGGCGCGGTCACCTATCTCGGCGCCCTGTGCGGCCCTCGCCCTCCTCCTATTCCTCGGCTGGTCGTCCTGCACGCCCTCCGGCCCGGCCTCCGACACCTGTGCCACGCTGGAGCAGAGCCGCTTTTTTGGCGTCTTCACGTCAACCAGCGCCCTGCCCTCCACGCCGTGCTCCTGGACCCTGCAGAACCCCGACCCCCGCCGCTACACCGTCTACATGAAGATCACCAAGCCTACCGACTCCTGCGTGCCTCGCCAGGTCAGGACCTTCCAGTTCGACTCCTTCATTGAGACCTCCCGCACCTACCTGGGCATGGAGAGCTTCGATGAGGTGGTCCGCCTGTGCGATGCCTCCACCACCGTCACCTACCTGGAGTCCACTAAGCAGTTCCTTCAGCTCCGCAAGGTCGCCCCCCGCCAAAGCCTGGAGATCACCGAGGAGAGCGAGGCCAGCGGTGAGTTCAAGTCCGAGTTCCTGGTTGTCGGCAAAAGGAACCCCAGCATGCCTGCCTGCCAGATGCTGTGCCAGTGGCTTGAGAAGTGCCTGTCCAGCAGCACCCACGACAACCCTTGTGGCATCATGAACACGCCCTGCCAGTGCTGGGAGACGCCCCAGAGGAAGCCCGGCAGCTGCTTCCGAGGCGGAGTCTACGTGGACAAGTGTCTGCCCGTGCCCCGCGACAGCATGCGTGAAGTAGAGATCATCAGTAAGTACTTAGGACAATGTGTGTGTGTTTGTGTGTGGGGGGATTTTTAGAAGTGGTTTTGGGTGATGACGTCCACCAGGTGTCTGGGTGATAGGGGCCATGGTCTGCAAGCTGTCTCATGCCTAATCACTCCCCCCTCGCCAGGGTGTGCTTGGGTCAGCATCCTGGGTAATAATCCCTGGTGTTGAGAATGCAGGGCTTAATTACGGAGACGTGCCCTTTACTACCATACAATCACAGTGTGTTAATCGAGGGAGTCAGGACAACACAGGATTTCCCTTATGGGTTAAGTAGACATACCCCTGTAAAACCGCACAGCTTGTTTAGAGCTGTTAGTGCTTTATTTCTCTCTGTTAGCTTTGGAAAAGATCTCAAAGGGTGGGCATGGTGCAGGGCAATGTTCAGTAAGTGGGGGCTTGGTGGGTAGAGACTAGGGAGAAGGGCTGGGAGGAGAACACAAAGGCTTCACACAGTTAGCTGGCATACAAAATCGAACGGCAAGCACTTGCAATGGTGGTCATAGCAACGGCCTAGTCTCATTTACCGCTGCGACTCCCGGGCCTGTAAAAGCTAAAACAAAATTTGTTTTCAAATGGTATAGTCTATGTAGTTGAGTGGGCCAGACTTTCTCACAAAAGAAATGCCCTTATCTTTGCTCTCAGCAGAAAATTACAAACTTCCTGTGCTTGCACACATTGCGAAAAAATAGAGGACATCCTGAATAGAGCTTGCATCGCTACCTCTCAAGGACGTCGGTGGCATTGAGCTTCTCAGACCATTAGTTACATTGTGTGTCATATTTCAGAGTTGATGTTAAGGTTCCTGGCTGTGTTTAAAATGGAATGTTTCCCTCCAATTTCTCTCCTCCCTTTGCAGAGGGCTGGAATGGATGGGGCCGTTGGTCTGAGTGCAGCCAGGAGTGTGGAGGAGGAGTCCAGGTGCGCAGCCGAACTTGCCAGCCCGAGGATAGTATCTGTGAGGGAGTGATGGAGGAGGGACGTGCATGCAACCCTCAACTGTGCATTGGTAAGTGGTGCTTTCACTCAACAATTTGTAGAAACTATTGGTCAAACTGGTGTTCTTTTGAGCTAAATTTTCCATTTCTTCCTTCTAGGCAAAGTTCGCTCCAAGAGCCAAGGCCTGCGCTCCATCATTGGTTTGAAGAGAGACAATGTTGAGGACTCTAACCAAGGAGCTGTTGCAACAGGTGAGGCAAACACTTTATGATTCATTTATGATATTTGAATCTTCTTTTACATTATTTTTAGGAGTTATTGGCCATTTTAAATGGTAGCTGGTGTTAGAATGGCTGAGGGCCGCTAGAGTCTATATCATTGATCCAGTGCCAGCTTTGCAATCCAATTACAGCAGAGGCTATGACAGACGAATGGTCCACCTGGAGCAAGTGCTCCGTCACCTGTGGTGAGGGCTGGCAGAGCCGCAGCCGCTTTTGTTCCACCTCCTCGTACAGCACCCAGTGCACTGGCCCCCTCCGTGAGAACCGCCCTTGCAACAACACCGTCGTCTGCCCTGGTGAGTCAGCTCATAACTGGATGTCTGTGAATGGCACGTAACTCCACCTAGTGTAGAGTGTAAGAATTGCTCTCCATACCACATACTACAAGTTGTACCTTTTTTTATCATTTCTAATTATGATAATACAGTTTATTATTATTATTATTATTATTATTATTTCAGTAGTTGTTGACAATTTGGGGGATTGAAAATGTTGAACAGAAGGCTTACTTTGTCCCTTTGTTTTAAAAGTGCATGGTGCCTGGTATGAGTGGTCCCCATGGAGCCTGTGCTCATCCACCTGCGGCCGCGGCTACAGAGAACGCACCCGTACCTGCAAGCAGCCCCAGAACGGCGGTGAGCCCTGCGATGGACCTGCCAAACAGACCAAGTTCTGCAACATTGCTGTATGCCCAGGTTAGTCATTTATGTTGTGACACGGTAATTTATCTCTAATCTAGAGCTCATTCCTATGCCCATCTGAGAAACATACATCCTTCATACTTAAAAATATTGAATTGCATACAGGAATTAAGCCAGTAATACACAACCAAAACAGTGATTCTATGTTAATCACAATGAAGCATTGACATTGTGCACTGCCCATCTCCCTGTCATACACACATGATGTCTTATTGAAAATGGACACCTTTCAAGATGTCTAACCCGCACTGACTCACAAACATTATTTGAATGCCGCTGAAGTTTGTCATTCCAACCAGCTGTAAAGCGTTGGCATCACATCTGACGTACAAACAGAACAAATGCCTTTCAGCATTAGTCAGGCAAGGCGGTATAACCAATGGTGACTCACACCCTTCTCATAGTCACTCGCATGTGTTGACGCCTCTCTCCTCTTACATTTCGCCACCCACGCCTGTCCTGTGATGAGTGGATTAGTGTTCTGCTAAGCACCAACATACATATGAATTTTCTATTACCTCATTAACATGAAAAATAGGACCTGTACTATCGCAGTGTATTCTTTTTTACATGCAATTAGTTTTTTACGCACGCACTGTGGCCGCCCTGCCTCTTTGGCATACATTTTCATGCTGTGAACAGCAGATGGCAGTGTTTACCGTGTGGTAAAATATCTTGTCCATTTTGTTATAGACCGTGTATGACAAAGAAAATGTATTTCCAATCTAGCTCATACGCATTGCGTCTGAAATTAAAGGGGACTTGATTGCAATTTATCTCTAACACAAAAAAAAAATTTATATTTTATTTTACAATTTTAATTGGAAAAGCAGTAGTCCTTGCTATGTTGCCCTTTTTGAAGGGCATCCATTGATTGAAATTGTTATCAATGTGATTTTGGTACCCTGATGTTTCATAGACCATCACTCCAACAGCACTTTTCATAAGTTAAAATATTCCCTTTTCCAAAACAGAAGACAAAATAGGAAGAGCAGTGCTTAGGGCAGTAGTAAAAGAAAAGTGTTACACTGAATCAAGACCCCATCAGTTCCCATTACAAATAAAAGATGAACGTTGGCAGGGAGAAGAAAGGTTCCTGCCCAGCCATATAGGCTGAAGGGCTCAATTAATGAGCTGGAACTCTTGGACGACGTCCTCCAGAGATTGCTAATCAGGCCTGCAGATTTGTGTCCCACCATCTTTCATTCCCGCCCCGCGACTGACACCGAGGCCAATGCTTTGTTTGGATTGCTGTGCACTGTACGAGACTGGGGCAGTCCCCCTGAGTTGGATTCACTGAGGCTCACAGTCCAAGTAGCCCCAATTTGTGTAACTATGGCGGACCATGAGGCTTGAAGGACAAACCTAAGCTTTCTCTGCCACTCACTCAAAGTAGGGCACGGGAAATGTTATTAGCATCCGAACCAGGTTGCCTGAAGCCTGCGGGTGGATCTTGTCCTAAAACACCATCTGTCTCTTTGCTCCCCCCTAGTGGACGGTGCCTGGAATGAGTGGTCCGCCTGGAGTGTCTGCTCTGCCTCTTGCTCTAATGGAACCATGAAGAGAACCCGCGAGTGCAACGGACCGTCATATGGTGGCTCTGAGTGCCGCGGCGACTTCCAGGAAACAAATCGATGCCTCCTGCAAGAATGTCCCGGTAAATGAACTCCCAGTCACACACCTTCCATCTTTACACGCCAACGATCCATGTAAAATCATGACGAGGCTATGAGAGGTCCAGAGTGAACATGTGTGTGTGTTGCCTTGTCTGCCTTTAGTTGATGGACGCTGGCTATCTTGGAGCGCATGGGGTAGCTGCAGTAAGACCTGTGGTGGAGGCAGCCAGCAGAGACAGAGGGTTTGCGAGGGACCCATACACGGGGGCCAAGACTGCCCTGGAGACAAAGGGGAGATGAGGCGCTGCAGTGAGAAACGTTGCCCTGGTCAGTGAATCATTTGCTCATATGCAGTATCAAAAATACTTTCTTCTTAAAGAATCTTTATTACCAGGAAACATCTTAAAACGGCAAAATATTCAAATGTTGTTTCGCTCTGTAGAACCCCATGAGATCTGTGCTGAGGACAACACTGGTGATGTTGTGTGGAAGAGGACACCAGCTGGTGAAATGGCCGCCGTTGCCTGCCCCACTGACGCCTCAGGTAGAGTGACACCTCAAACAGGGATCTGTTTGAATCCTCTATAAATCACCCCTTTTGCCACTCTGTTTAAAACTGTGTACGCTCATCCAGGCTAACCGCTGGTACTTCTGTTACAGGTTTGATCTATCGCCGTTGCACCCTTGACGCAGTAGGCCTGGCCTTCTGGGAGACGCCAACTCACACTAAGTGTGTCTCCAAGAGCTATCTAGACATTCAAATGCTGGTGGGTTGCCCCTCTTTTGAACATCATTATTACCACTGCCTGTTCAGATCATGAATATTTGATGTGGAGTATTGGCTTCTTTAGCTTTTAATATCCCAGCGTTGACCTGAAGCTAAAGTATAATGAACTTATTCTCTTCCCCATAGACCCAGGACCATGTCTCCCAGGCACAGAAAGGCATGATGGTTGATGGAGTTTCCGAAGTGATCTCTCGGCTGAGGGCTTCCTCAGACGATGGGACCAAGTACAGTGGAGACCTTCTTGCCATTGTGGAGATTCTAAAGAACACTACTGGTCTATACCAGGGAGCAGGAAACCGCCTGAGCAACGCTGATGTACAGGTCAGTTGAAATGGAAATGCCTTTTAGAAAAACTTGAGCTGTGTGATGATTCTTACGCTATGTGTTAGTGGACTGATCGTGGTGCAGATTAGCTTTGATTGAAGTTGCATTGGGTGACACATGCTCTCTGTGTTTGACATTCCCCAGAACTATGCCCAGACCATCAGCAACTTACTGAAGGAGGAACACCGCGACAAATGGGAGGAGGCACAGCTGGTAAGTGTGTGAGCGGGGGAGAAAGTAAATCTGTGCTGTAAGTGAATCGAAAGTTCCTGTGATTTAGTTAGTGTGCGAGTGAAGTGTGTGGGAGAGCATGGTGAGATGGAGGGGGAGCGTGCCACTCATTAGCACACATCGAACCTATTTATGCCCCCCCCCCTCCGAAACGACAAGTTGGATAAACGGAGTCACACAGTACTCAGGAGGAGCATGGGCCAGGATAGCGGAAATTCAAAGAGGCCTGTCTTATTGACACAGTGGGAAGAGAGTGTACAGAGAGCACCCTCAGGGATAATGAGGCACCCTGCAGTCTAACTCATAGCCTCACGCCCGGACCATTCCTAAAAGAAATGGTAAAAAATAATCCCCTTATCCGCTCCCATTGATGTTATTTTGTAGTCACCATAACATTCCTCTTTTGAGTTGGCAATGCCTATGCTGTAAGCGAGCCCTTTAGTCCAATATATAAAGCTAACTTGTCAAGTAAACAAGCTCCAGTATGCCCAATTCAAAGTCATGAATTTCAAGGCTTGATCAATGTAAATTACCAATGGCGGGGTAATAGGAAAGAGTTAAAGCTGCAAAGCAAAAAAAGAGAGAAAGACATTGATGGTGGAGAATCACAACGCCCACTCTACAATCTGTACGTCTCAGAGCCAGCCTACAGGCGGCCAGTGTAAAAGGACACAGATAGGGCTTTACACAGATGAACACACCTTTCGCCCACATCACTGCAGTTCTGCGTCATAGCAACGCAAGTCAGAACTCCCTACCACAGAGAGGGAGAGAGATAAAAAGGGAGGGAGGGAAAGCAACAATCTAACTCTTCATGGACAGAAGAAGGTCCTAAAGTTAATCAGGCACAGGATTTTTTTAAAGATATGTGAAGTTTTTTCTAAGACGGGCATCTGCAGTAAACCAATAGTTTCATAAAGCATTGTGGAAAAGATATATTCTTCCTTGCCCTTCTTTAAATAAACTCTTCTCCCCCTCTTTCTTTCTTCTTTCCACCTCTGTATTTCTCGCTATCTCTTTTCTACTTGTCTGTCATCCAGATGGGTGCCAACATTAAGGAGTTCCTGCGTCTTGTTGAGGACTTTGTGGACATGATCGGTATGCAAATGAAGGACTTTGAGGACGTTTATGAAGTCTTCGAGAATTTAGGTGAGCCCTCTATCCCTCAGCCAGATGCTCCTCTTTCATGTTGCCAGGCAATTTGACTTCCCTTTTCTCTCCTTCTGGAGAGTACATCAATCTTTCCATGGGAGTAAATGGAAGTCCACATAAGTGACGGAAGGCATCCGTTATCTGACTGATACGCCGGCAAAGCCATTAACTCTCAATCATGACCTGGGCCATTTTCAGGTCATTGTGCAACTAAAGCATCATACTTTGAATGTGTTTATTTGAGGTAGACATAGCTGAACAGCCAGATGGAGTGAAATAGCTATTTTTATTGAAGATATTTTAAACATACAGTTAAAGCAACGCAACTCACACACAGACTTTCTCCTTTTAACGCCTTCTCTCACCAAGTGTGACATTCTCAGGAAGCAACGGCAAAAGCACCTCCTTTTTATAGAATGTGCGTGATGCAGTAAACCAGACTGTCTTTGGCTTGATGGAGTGCATTAAGACGCTTCCTCAGTATGCCAAAGAGTTTTGGGCTGTGACGTACATGGGAGTTGAAGTACACCGGAACACCTTTTTTTAACATCTTCTTCCTTTGTCTTCTCTTCATTCCAGTATTGGCCATCCACAAGCGTCCCACTGCCATCACCACTGATTTCACCTTCCCCGTGAAAGGCTGGCGGGGAATGATGGATTGGGTCAGGACCTCTGAAGAGAAGATCACTGTGTCCCGGGACACTATGTCCATAGACCAGCCTGGTGAGGAGATCATCTGTAAACATCCACATCCTCTACACAAACATGTTTACATACAAAGAGCATTACTCCACCAAAGACTATTTTCTGATTGATTCTGTACTAAATGTAGCATGATTTGATTGGTTGCAGAAGGCACCACTGCCTTTGTGACTGGCATTGTCCTCTACAGAAACCTGGGCTCCATCTTGTCCTTCCAGAGGTAATTATTCACTACCAAGACAAGCCAGAGCTCTGCCAAACACATTAAAGTTGTTTTAGTATCTGTCAGTGGTCATTGATTAAATTGGGTATTTTGCATGACCAAGATGTCGTCTCCTTTTTTCCACCTCCAGTAACAGCACCCTCCTCAACTCCAAGGTAGTGACAGTGATGGTCAAGCCGGCCCCCACCCTCCTGTCGTCTCCTGTTGAAATTGAGTTCCCTCACCTCCACAATGTAAGTTCCCAGTAGAAACACATCAAACACAGCTTTCCAAAACATGGCTGTGCCTCCCACTGGCTGTTGTCTCAACGTGATACAGAATGTTTGACATTTAACATTTCATGTCACTGTTGGCATTTGCGGCGCCCCTTGACTTTTCTGTCAATCACGGTGTCTACGGCAAACAAATTTCGGGCTGAAAGTTGAATGAATAATCCTTTGTCAATTGAGTTGTGAACGACAAGCATTTGTCTTTTGTCTTGGAACTTGAGGCATGTGACGTGAGAGAGACAATGTGGAGTAGTGCTTGGCAAGCAAGTTGTTTCATCTCACAAGCCTGGATGTAGTCAAAGAGTGTTCCCACTGTGAATTGGTCTCACGTTCATCCTACATGTTTCCCTTTCAGTAGTGCAGATTCTCACTTCTATCCTTCTCGCTCCTGCTCTGTTACAGGGAACCATCAATGAGACCTGTATCTCCTGGGACGAGAGTGAGACGTAAGTAATGAATATTGTTGTTTTCCTATCCCATGCATTTGTCCAGACATCTATCATGGCTATTTTTCTCCCCTCTACACATCCGTCCATTTGGGGAGAGCTTTTTTTTTATCTCTTTGCCCGATCGCAGACCATTTGCTCATGTATCTGTCACTGAGTATGAACATTCGCAACCCCGGGGCCTCAACTATAACTCAACATGAGAAAGTGACACAGTTGCCCCTCTTGTCCCGTCAATCATCCCTGACAGCAAGGGCAGCGCGTCCACACACTATGTGGACCCACCTCGTCCAGCTGAAAGCCCCGGGTCTAGAGCAGCTGTCTGACACACTTAAGTGACAGGCAGACGGATGCATGACAGCCTCCATGATCCTCCAAGACCCTTTGGAGTTACACAGCTGATTTTCCAGGCATCTAGATCAGCCCAGACCATGTATACATTGATGAGAGAATTTAGGGAGCACTCATTGGTAGTCTGTGTTCTTTTACTCAAAGAACTCTCATAAGTATAAAGCAGCAGCAGTTTTAGTACATTGATTAAAGGGTGGCAGGCAGCCATTTTAAAACCTGGAAAATTGTGCTGTGAGAAGTCGAGTAGCATTTAACTATTCAGCAAGGCCCTCTTACACACCGTTCCTGCATTTATTTCTCCCTGGGGCCAATCCATGCATGATAGACAGTTGAAGGTCTAGAGTTGGTTGGTAGCTATTGATGCTCTATTTTTCACTAGCCAGAGCCCCAGGACACATTTCCGTGTCTTGCTTCCTTAGAGACTCAGACTCTGCTTCATCGGGGCATCTGTTCCCAATGTAGACAAGCCACAAGTCTGTATCCCTTGAAAAAACAAACCAGGGCTATGTTCATATTAACTTGGCACATGTCAGTTCCATCCTGACAGTTTTTTTATTTAGGCATATTGTCTACATTTGAATTCGATATCTTTGCATGAACAGATGATGAGTATTAGTCACATTTAATTATAAATGTTACATTCCATTTAAAACCACTTCCTCTGTAGAGAAAAGGAACACATTGTGCTTTGTTCTCTTTAGTACAAACTGTATATGGTGGTATGTGTTGACTATCACATCATATTCCAAGTGAATGTTGACAAATAATCATGTCAATGATTCTATTTTTGACTATTATCACACAATAGCTGTACATTTTGTTAATACATAATATGGCCATAAGTGGCTGCAAGGCTAAATGGGTTTATGCTAATAATTGTATGAAGTTTAACAGGTGTAATTCCATAGTTGTTGAAATGTGAATTCCTCTGCCTTACAATTGGACTCACAGGAATTAGAAATGAAAGCCTGTAAATAATTTACCCATTTTACAATAATGATTTTGGTGCTTAGATCTGTTCTTCATTTTTTATTTAAGATTTGAGTTCGAGAGTGGATAATATAGGCCTATAGCTTTCTCCAAAAAAAATTCTATTCTTAAACTACTGTTCCCTCTCGCCCTCTCCCTGTGCAGTTCTTCTTTGCTTGGGTCTTGGTCTGCGCGAAGCTGCAGAGCGGTGCCAGTTGATTCATACAAAACCAAATGCGTGTGTGACAGCCTCTCCACCTTCGCCATTTTAGCGCGGATAAACCCCGATACGGTAAGCTTTTCCTTTTGCTAACTTAGTTTTCGAGAATTTAAATGTTCATTAGGTTTCCGAATGAAGTTGAATGGAAACCGTACGAAGGCGTTGTTTTCTTAATAGTTCGGATTCGCGCTGCCTCCATCTCTTTGTCTGTGCACAGGTGCCATTGACCGACAGAGGAATTATAGTCTGGTTATTTTATTCGTAGGCAAATAACTGAGCAACATGTGAAAAATAAATGCATGGGTAAATTACGCTTTTACTCTGTCCAAACAACGAATGTCGAATAACGGAAAATAACTGTGAAATCTGACCAATCGTTTAAAATATTTGTACAAAGATATACTTTTCATATTTCCTTTTTCAATAGCCTGTTAACATTAACATTAGGTCGAAATCATAATAAATATAGATGGTGCGATGTCCTTATCATTCAAAAATAAACATTTGCCTTATGTGTTGCAACAAACGGATCATTATCATCTTAAGTCTATATATCTTCTCACCATCGACATAAAAATATCAAAATTGAATACTTAGTGGTCAATTTGAATTTTGCATCGTGAAAAAATGTATTAATTAAATGATACTGAATGCATATATGCACTGTAACTACTACTTGCTAGGGAGCACCTTATACCTTGATTAGTGGATTTTAATATGCACAGCTGTTTTCTCTGGCAAAGCCAATGTGTTTTTAGTTCAGTTATATGTCCATCTAAAGCATTTAACTCTCCTGTTGCCTTGGTAACGGCATCTGCAGCCCTTTCCCACTCTATAATTTTTGATAACTGAGATTGTGAGAAGAAAAACAACCCCCACCCTGCCCATTCCCTTTACCCCCTCTGTTCTACATACAGACCCCTTTGCTGCTGTGCAACAGTTTTGCTGCAATGAGCAAAATAAAACTGACAATCAACAGATGGCACTGGTTCTAACATTAAAAAACGTGCACATTTCGGCTATACAGAGGTTATGTCGGACTGTGCATTCATTTTCTTCCTGCTCCACTCAAAAGGTCACCTATAACTGCCATGCCAAAGGATTCAAACAAGTACAGAAAACAATCAGTGAAATAGAACTTGGTTTTGCTGCATCCTGCGTGGACAGTGCCAGTCCGTCCATCACAGACTACTGTGGTTTGTTTAAATCCAGACTTGTCCTCCCTGATTTGATTTGTCTCCCGTGAGTCTAGAGGGAGGATGGGCTTTAGAGCATCCTCAGATAAAACATTCCACCTATTGACAGGCAGCTGTGCCACTCACACCCCCCACCCCATCTTCTCCTTACACAACCGCAGCAGCGAATCTCTCCATGGTAATGCCAGGGAGGCTGGCCAATGGGAGTCAGCCGTCTGGTCATGCATTGATGGTTCCTCCTCTCCTCACTAGAACCCCCTCCCTACCACCATCACCATTCTATCGACTCTTTGATGTGTGCTTTAGACGTTTTTAATACCGTCCGCCTCGCAGCTGTGTGAGGAGCACCAGTGAGAAGGAGAAGGCGTGAGGAGAGGAGAAAAACAGAGTGAGAGGAAAAAAACAACAGCCAGACACTGCAGTGTTTCGGCTCTCATTTGCAGGGGCCCCTGCACCAATGGCACTGAGTGTGGGGTTCCACATGATGGTCCAGCACGAGAAGGCCTCCTAGTTAGCCTGGCACCTGTCCTTGACAAAGGGGCCCCAATTAAGGCATTGCCCTCTGGTTAGTCCATTCTAAATCCAAGTCAAACAAGCACACTTGTTAGTATCCATGGGCGGAAACCACTCTTTGGAAATCACCATGGCCAAATTCATGGGAATATGGGAATTTGTCAAGAGCACAAGCAAGACATACCTCATATTTAGGTCAAACTTGCTGGCTGAATTCTCACTCTGGCCCATGACAGGCGTTTAAATCCCGATAAAGGGATTTAGAGGCGAAGAGATATGAAAGCAGAGAGGGGAAAGTACATACAGTACCGAAATGCCACTGTTCTTTTTCTCCCAAGAGGCAGCTCACACCTCTGCTGTCTCCCATCTGTTTTGATGAGGTTGGATAGATTTTCGAAACAAATTTGCGAAAGGCTAATTTAGTATTTGGCCGCCAAAGGCTGGAGGTTGCCAGCTGTGCTTTGCTACGAGGCAGGTCGGTTTGAATAGCAGATGCTAGCAATAGGGACAACCCTGCAGGCACTGCTGGCATTCAGCTCCCACCCTCTAATTTGAGCGTCTCCTACATTACCTCTGAAGCCAAACTCATCTGACACCTTGCGCTGTATGTGCTTTACATGCACAACACATTTATGGCTTTATTGTTCAAATCCAAAGAAGGTTAAAACTATTTCTATTCGGCAGCGCTAACTCGACACCTTCAGGTTTATTGCATTACATTCCTCTGCATTAGCAATTCCACACTCACCCTTTTGCTCTTTTTAAGTGCTGCATTAACAGTCATTGTCAAACCCCATAAATGCACCCTTAGCCAGAGAGGAGCTAATTGTCCAGTACCCTCCCCACCTAGGATTTTCCTAGGCTCTCATTGCCCAGAGATGGTGATTAATCAGAGGTGTGAGATGAACCTTTACCCTCATAACAGCCATCTGCCCGGGTATGGAATAGGGGATCATTCGAACCATAGGCACAGCTAATTAGTTGCTGCCTGGGGCTTCAGTCAAGCTCCTCGGTCCCTAGAGGTTACACGCAAGTAGGGTGGAACAGGGCCCAAACATAGCATCCTGTGTGCCATCAAGCAGTGAGTTCAGTACTAGGGCTGCCCAAGACACAGTGGTCAAGAGCATAGCAGCACAGGCAGGTGGGGGTGGATCAATGCAAGGTGCTAACAGCCCACCTGTTCACTCTAACGTGGAGGGAACAGTAACACTTAAACATCAAACCGCGACTCTCTTGTGTGAAAACACACAAATAATAGACAGAAAAAATGTCAAAATGGCTGAAATAAGGAGAAGGTTAACGTTGCAGCTCAAGCTAATGGTTGTGACAATAGCAAGAGATATTATATCAGCTATGCTAACATGCCCCAAAGAGTTTCAAACCTCTTTAGCTGCCTCTCTCTCCATCTGCTGAAGGGAGCGAGATAGATGCTCCATCCCCTCCGCGCCTCATTTGCTGGTTCAAAAGCTCAACGGGCAGAGGCACGGTGATCTCTCCATTTCGGTTTGGCTCAACGCTCTGTCTTCCTGACACACTCACCTTGGGGTCACCTTGCCACAGCCGTGGCCTAATCATGCCATTCAGCCACTCGCCCATGGGGAGAAGTCTGCCGTTCTAGATACCGCACCACCCAAAATGCTCACGCGGTCGCACACGCGCACACGTGTGTGTGTGTGCCCGTGCAAGTGTGAGTGTATGTCTCTCTCAACGCTGTAGTTTGTGTGCGGTACAGTAATATTCAGAGTGAATCTCTAAAGGGTGTGTGTTTTTTTTTTCTTTTCTCTGGCTCTGCAGAACATGGACAAGTCTCTGTTGCCGTCGGTGACCCTCATCGTGGGCTGTGGGGTCTCTTCTCTCACTCTTCTGCTGCTCATCATCATCTACGTCTCTGTCTGGAAGTAAGTGACCCCCAGATGATGTAAATAGAATAGCCACGGCTATGAATGTGGAATGGGATGTTGATGTTGGTGTTCCTCTCTCAACCCTAATTCTCTCTGTTCCTCCTCCAGGTACATTCGTTCCGAGCGTTCAGTGATCCTCATCAACTTCTGTCTTTCCATTATCTGCTCCAATGCCCTGATTCTAGTCGGGCAGACCCAGGCTCGCAACAAGGTAAGATGTTTAGCCAGTCAGGTATTTCACACCAAGTTTCAAGTCTCTCAGCGTAGCAGCTTCACTGACAGCATTTCTCTTCCTCTCCTGTCATCTCTTCAGGTGGTGTGCACGTTGGTCGCCGCCCTCCTGCACTTCTTCTTCCTCTCCTCCTTCTGTTGGGTCCTGACAGAGGCATGGCAGTCCTACATGGCGGTCACAGGTCGCTTGCGCAACCGCATCATCCGCAAGCGTTTCCTGTGCCTGGGCTGGGGTAAGGAAGCCTCAACAGTCAATCTGCTTAATCGATGTACTTTCAATACAATTTGTTTTCCTATTGGGTGAGTTCTGCTTGATCAACTCTGATTGTTGGCCCCTTGATTTATGTTCTAGGTCTGCCTGCCTTGGTGGTGGCTGTGGCTGTGGGATTCACCAAGGCAAAGGGATATGGAACCGTCAACTAGTAAGTTTAACCTAAAACTGTCCGACTCCCATCCCATACAGTATTTCTATTTTTCTCTGTTTTGGGGAATAGATATTCCTCCTAGCATATATCTTAATTGCTTCATCTCTGTCTTTTTCTTATAGTTGCTGGCTCTCACTTGAGGGAGGACTTCTGTACTCCTTTGTTGGACCTGCTGCTGCTGTGGTGCTGGTATGTATTTAGTTGCGCTTCCCCAATTCTTCCCAGTATGACATAATAGATGAAAAATCAATTATGTACGATATAACTCTGCTATATTAATTTATTGATATAAATATCGTGAATATTATAGTGTCTCACTGTACCCTTCTATCTTGCTGCTGTTAAACAGGTGAACATGGTCATTGGTATTCTGGTCTTCAACAAGCTTGTGTCCAAGGACGGCATCACCGACGTGAAGCTGAAGGAGAGAGCTGGGTATGTCTAAGGGTCGACTATTAGACGACTGACATTCAAATCCAATATATTGCAACCCGTTAAATAGTATTAATATATTCCTTGAAATTATCTGATTTCTAATGCTATGGAATCTAACCGAAGCGTGCCGCTTTTCTATCTGTTCTGCAGGGCATCCCTCTGGAGCTCCTGTGTCATTCTGCCCCTGCTGGCCCTCACCTGGATGTCAGCCGTCCTGGCCATGACCGACCGGCGCTCGGCCCTTTTCCAGATCCTCTTTGCCGTCTTTGACTCTCTGGAGGGCTTCATTATTGTCATGGTGCACTGCATCCTGCGCAGAGAGGTAAGAAGGGAACATCTAGCAAGATACCAGGGACATTTGGGCAATTTGTCTCAGGCAAGATGCATCTATGAGAATGTATTTGACCATTTGTGTGATCGTGGCTCTCAGGTTCAGGAGGCTGTTAAGTGCAGAGTAGTCGACCGCAAAGACGATAGCAATGGAGATTCTGGCAGCTCCCAGCAAAATGGACACACCCAACTCGTGGTGAGTTTGTTGGCTTTTTGCCTTGTCCTAATGTCTTGAGTGCCTACTTTTTGGGGCGTAAAATTAATATGTGCATATGTCAAAAACTAATCGATCCGGCCTCTTCTTTTTTTCAGTCTGATTTTGAAAAGGACGGCGACTCTGGCCGACTAGGTAAGCGGGTGATCTTTTTATCACTTTTCCTTAACCATTTTTCCATTATGAATCAAAACTTTTTCCAGACGTGTACTTACACCAGTTCTCCTCAGACAATTTTGTTGAAAATTATTTATTATGAATTAAAATGCACATTCTAATAAGCCCCCACCCTTTCATCTCCATTCTTCCAGGAGGCATGAAGAGTTCCTCTGAAGAGAAGATGCCCCCTCCTCAACTGCCACTGCCCATGAGCTCCAACTTCCACACCCTCCCCGCGAACAGCACCAAGGTGCACATGCAGGCCGTGCCCGAGTACTCCAGCCACACACTAACCCTGAAGCGCGAGAAGAGTCGCCTGGCTGGTGGCGTGGACCCATCCTGCGGCAAGCCCATCTACGTGTGCGACGGCGAGCTCTTCAAGCAGTTGGACGCAGATATGGCGCGTGGCCAGGCAGACTGCAGCGCCCCGGATGGCAGCGGTTACATGCTCCTCCCTAACACCACGTCCACACTGAGGTCCAAGCCCAAAGACGACGCATTAAAGTACAACATCAGCATTGACCAGATGCCCCAGACCAGGCTGGTGCACCTCAGCGGCCCCTTTGCCGAGCCCCAGGCCGCATTCGGCCTCAAATCCTTGCCCTCCGACCAGGTGAGCGTGTCCTACTCGGAGAGGGACTCGCCCGTGCAGAACATCCACAACATGTCCAGCGAGTCACACATCACCCAAAGCAGCCTGGAGAACACCTTTGAGTCCATGAACTCCATGATGTCCAAAAGTGAGACGATCTCTACGCTTTCCATGAGCTCCTTGGAGGTAAGACACTTCTTCAATCCAACACAGAAACCTATATAATAATTCGAATGGTTCATCTTGGAAATGGAAAATGATATTAAAATTTGAGGCTAATAATTAATTGTTCTTTTGTCTTCCCTATTTGCCTTACAGAGACAGAAGTCACGCTACGCTGAGTTAGATTTTGAGGTAAATATTTATTTATTTATTTACTTATATAAAATATGTGTACTTATATTTAACATATTATGCTCTATGAATTGATTTGTAAATTTGTAATTATATCTGGTAGTTGAGTTTTTCTGACCAGTGTTTTCTTTTGCTCCTTGATTATTTTAGAAGATCATGCACACCAGGAAACGCCACCAGAACATGTTCCAGGACCTCAACAGGAAGTTGCATCACGCTGAGAAAGACCGTGAATCCCTTGCATCTGATAGCAAGGTAACATTACCACATTGCAACAGGCATGACTTGAAAATCCATCTTCATTTACTGAAGATGATTGTAGCATGAGTTGGGAAGAAAAATCTTACAAAAAAGACAATAATCAGAGTGCCACACAATATGATTGAATGAGATTCATCAGAATCTTTATTTAAACTTTGGACTATTGGTGTGGGAATAAATGTCATCATTTGAACTATGGTTTAGCTTCGGTGTTTCGAGGCCATGTTCAGTAATGATGTATTTCCTTCTTTACAGTCTGTGAGATGGAGTGTCTCCTCTGGAGGAAGTGACAAAACAAACCACAGCGTGAGTGTTTCTTATAACCTCACTTTTTGTTAAACGCCTTGTGTACGGCAAATTTTGGAAACCAGACACACAATGTCAAACCTCTCACAGACTCACAGAAAGACACCCTTTACTTCACTGAGTATACTATTACTTAGCACTCCAGTGAACTAAGATCCTCCTCATTCAGTCACCTCAAAGCATCATAGCCTATGAATAGAGCAATAAACACTGACTAGTTCATCCTACTAGTACTCAGAAACTCAAAATTCCCTTCCTTCCATCCCCAGGACAAGCAGCAGGCTCCAATGGAGAGGCCGTGGGAGGGACTCCAGAGAATGCAGCAATCACCTCCTAATTGGGTGCGCAAAGACCTGGAGCCTCTGGCAGTCTCACCTCTTGACCAACACTCGGTGGAGTGGGAAAAGGCCGGCACCCCGATCCCTCTGGTGGGCCAGGACATCATCGATCTGCAGACAGAAGTTTGAGAGGAGAATGTTGGGCCAGCGTGCGTCCTTTGTTCACCTCGGTTGCCATTTTGGTTTTGGGGGAATGATGAGCGAATCCACCAAGGATAAGAGTTAGATGAAGCCAGAAAGGCGATAGGAAAGGGAGAGATCCCGAATCCATGTCTTCAAAGCCTTTGGCTTTAGAAAGAGGGAGAGCGAGAAAGGAATGGAGAAGATAGAGAGATATTGGGATATTGTTCACAGATGTTGTTTGATGTCATCTTTCATGATGGACATGAAAGCCAATCCTTTGAAGGAAGTGAACGAGGGGTTCAGCAATTCCAGTTGTGATTCTGGTTCCGTTCACGGCCCACTGAGAGTGTCCGGTACTCTTCCGTCTGGGCTCAGGAGGTGTGTTCGATCAACGTGTCTGTGACTTTTTTCCCTCCAAACTTTCTTCTTGAAAACGGCATTTCTTGGCTGTTTATGCTCGTACCCAAGACATCTTCCAAGACAGGACAAAGCAAGAGAGCAGACAGGACGTCTTTCTCGCTCGGGCTTCGAACTCACAACAGAGGTAGACAGACACATGCATTCGTTTTTATGTTGTGGTGTAATGTTTAACTGCTTGGCACTTGAAATGCTTATCATAGAGCTTCAAATGAGACTCTTCCAAGAGACTCTCGATTCTGAGACTCAATGATGCCTAACACTGGAGACAAGGCTTGACCATTCTTATTATTAATCTTAACATTGTATTATTAATGATATTATTTTTAGCATTTATCCTATCCATTTATCTCTTAATTTATATTATTATTATCACTTGTAATGTGTTTGTCTTTTGAGCACAGAACCTTTATTTTTTCATTTGTTTAGAAATTTGTTTGCACTGTACTCATCATTTGGTTCCAAAATTATGATTCGATCAATTATATGATGTGAATTGTGAACCCATACGGACTGCAAAGCATTGTGGGGCAGACAGAGTGATGGGGGTAGCCGGGCCCTGGCTCTGTCAGCATTCCGCTTCTGTGGGGACAGCACAGACACCAGGATGAACGAACTCTCACACAGGAAGAGCAGTGTATTCTGGGGGGTGGACAGCAATAGATGTCACTCTTCCCTTAGCTTGCTGAATGTAGGCTCTTTTGAGTCCTCAACACTGATCCTTGCCACCTGACCTGTCGTGATCATCACCATCACCGTTTGTACGCAGCCTTGCAGAACTCTATAGCCCCAGGACTAAGCTGTGAGACACTTGCCACTGTCTTCCGCAGTGCAGGATACTTACGAAAAAAAAAGACTCAACACATCTTTGTGTTTTCAACCATCAGTATGAAATAGTGCAATATGATGGGCGCTTGATGCTCAAGCAAGATTGATCAGGATTAAGACAGAATTTTTTTCATACAATGTTTTATAACATGTTCCTCCTATTTACAGAGCATATAGATTTACTTTATGAGAATATTGTATTAAAGATCTTTATTAGTGATTAAATGAATTGAGTCATTAGAGGTTACTTTGCACAAAACTCTATATTTGGAGTTTTTTGACTAGTAGATACTTGTACTTCTCAAAAGCAAATGTTATTTTAGATTGAATGACAGCCTCTGTGAGTATCTTTAATCTGTGCTTCAGGATGTCTGTTTTTTACTCTATATAATGTTGAGTAATTGAACCAAATGTCTCCCGTCCTGTGTGAGTATAACATTATGTACTACCAACAAATGTACCTGTACCTTTCTTTTTTTACCCTATTCATACCTCAAATGACCTATTTCGAATACCCACTTGTTCTCTTTACTTTTTCCTCTTGTGATGTACAGTTTTCAGAGCACAATAATGTGTACAATTTATAATAAAAAAAACAAATCTATATTACATCATGAGTTGTCCTCATTGCCGGAAAATAATTTTGAACAGTTTTTCATTGACTTCTGTTTTGATAACTATTGATTGACGATCAAGCTGTATTGCTTAATGTATAAACGTAAGCCAACTTCATTTTCAAAGTAATCTCAAATTCAGGCCAGCACAAACTAAAATGTCTCCACAAATGAAGAGACTGCACTTTTCTGCATGAGAAATATGATTTGTGAATATGATAGATATGCTGCTGTTTGCAAAAATAGAAGAAACAAAAGGGATATGTAAGCTTCCTCAGTCATGTGTTTTTTGCATAATGGCTGTCACTTTAAACCCCTGGCACCATTTTCCTCCCTATATATAGAAACTAGTCAGGAAAAGAGACTGCGGAATGACAGAAGTGCAACCGTCCTTATTTCCATATTCACACTTTGCGGTAGGAAGATCAAACAATTAAAGAATAATGGCAAAAATTGGATTGACAGCAAATTTGAAATGAAATACTGAGGAAAAACAAATATGACAAAGGCAAGAATACACTGGTGAAATATAATACATTCTCAACAGCTCTAATTGTTCCCCCTATTTTCACCCCTCTCTTAAAGTATATCTTATAACTTTATCCTTTTGAATTTGAATTGAACCCTTACATTAATCATCGTAATTCAGCCTAGAGGCATAGGAAAGATTTGCATGATAACACTTTGCTTATCGTGTGAGGTCATTCAGAGAGTAAACTTGCTTGCATGAGAGAGCTCTTCCTTGGGGTCTTGTTTCACTGATCAAACGGAGGACCAGCCTGGCAAAGTTTTTTAAGCTTATCTTGAGCTATGTGTGCTGGTCAGGCCACCTCAGGCTCAAACACGCCATGAGTCAGACAAAGTCCATTCCGTTGTTCTGACTTCCAAAAGGGAAAATCTGCCACTGATGTCTATGTACCACAACTGTTTCGTGATTTTCAATTGATTGATCTCGGCGTGCAGACATACCTCTCTGGCTGAGCCCCTAACAACAGCTCCAGGAGAAAGACAAGCGTCTCCATCAGCGCTGCAAGTAAAGCCGTATGCCATTTCCCCACCCTCTTGTAATTCCAGTTTCAATTAGCACCTAGCTGGCAGCTGAAAGCCTGCTGCCTGTGACTTAATTGACGGTTGTTGCCATAGAAACTGCAGATGCGAGCAGAACTCCCTGACCTGCCCCCCCCCCCCCCCCCCCCCCCCCCCCCCCCCCCCCCCCCCCCGCCCCCGGCCCCCCCCCCCCCCCCCCCCCCCCCCCCCCCCACACACACACACACACACACATCCCTCAGTGACTCTAGTGGATAGGCGACACCGGCTCTCTCTCCAGGCAATTATGTTCTTGCTAATGATTGTCTGCACTAATAATGTCATGGAAGTGTCAAGTGTGCGAAAGACAGATGTCACCTGAGATGTGAGGATATCACAAGCTTATTATCTCTGTTCTGGGCTTCCACTAACATTGCAGGAGACCTAGCATTCAGGTGGACTTGGGAACAAAGTGCTTGAGAAGAAGAGCGAAAGTGGAGACACAATTTCATCACCTTTACGGTCCCCCTGGTTACAGCACAGTATCTTACTGTTTAAATGGGAGTTTACAAATCATGTCTACAGAGCATGCAAAGATAAGCTTTTTCCAGACAACACGTTGGAGAGTATACATACATTCAGACTACTCTGGAGCGTAAGTACATTTTGTCTCAAACCTTAATGGATATAAGTATGATGATTACATTGACCCTTGTTTACGGGTTAAATGTGATTTTAACTTTTTTTTCAACCTTTCCCTAAGACAAAGTTTTTGCTAAACCTGTGATTAAAGGAATCAGACACTACTAAAGTGTGAGGTGGGGTTTGGGTTCTTGCGGCATTGGTGGCCTCACTGGTTGAAAGGCACACTTATGCATCTATAGAGTTATGCTTTTTATTCCTGCTGCCAGTGAAAATGGCCGCCCACACGATTCCTTTACCTATGAATGACAAATGTCAGCAGTGGTGGATTAGAGCTGTGTTTGTGCGTCATCGCCAAATGCCAGCAGTCTCTCAAGTACTGTTCCCTGGAGGGCAGGGTCACGCGCCTCGCTTTTGGGGCCGTGTGTCAGCACTATGGGGGGTCTGTCTAAAGCCAGCTAATGGCTACAGCCCTGGTGGAATGCTAGTGGTTCCATTCTGCTCTATGCAAAGCAAATAAAACCGTTGATTTTTGATTTTACATATAGAAAATGTCAAAACTAAAAGATGAAAGAAATGGGTGAGTGAGTGAGTGAGTGAGTGAGTGAGTGAGCAAGCGAGCAATATGAAAGTTATGAGTTAAAAAGGCAGTGGACAGATGACAATCAAAGCCAATGACTGTTTTATACTATGTTGTTTTGACCTCCGTTGAAATTACTTTGTACAAGCTTAGGTGCTGTCCACAAGGTTATTTTATGGCTGGCAGGTTTGTAAGAGACATAAATCCAAGCATGATCACATTCTCTAATTCTATTTCTTATTTCTTATAAGGTATCTCTTCTGCACTTTTGTCACGTAACAAAGGAACTAATTTGACTCTTTGTTCTTACAGAGCTGCCTATGCATACAATCAATATAACTGTCCTTATTCTATGACGGATCGTCCTCCTATGGATACCAGACAAAGGAGCCTGGTACCGCTGCTGCATTATCCCCATGGCAACAGCCTCACATCCACTCTCCTCATCGAGGCCATTATCATGGTTAGGCTGAAACGGAAGCAGACCAAAGAACTAGAGGCTTCATGTAGGTGGTGCTTTGTCTACATTAGGATGAGTCAACGCTAAATGGTGGGGCCATATGGATCACAAGTGAGAAGAGGTGGTGCAGTCGTGTGAAAATATTTTTCTAATTTTGTCATAAAATGTTTGAAGTTAAATGTATGGGAAATTCACATTAACCATTTTCCTGCTGCCATATATGTATTGTAGTAGAGGCTACAGTACTCTAAGTATGCTTCTTTCCTGGGAAATTCTTCCTTATCCTTATTTCTAAAATAGTGCAATGCAACTTGTATAAATTAAGATTGTTGTAAGACAATAATTATTAAGACGTTAAAAGTCAACTTTCAAATACATTTTAGAAACCCATAACACAGAATTTACTTGAAGTGCTAAATGCATTAAAATGTTTATAATGTGGGGTTATGTAAGAAAATGTTTTATAAAAAGACATGGATGTTCTGTGTGCTGCATAAAAAAAAATGAATGTCTGTAAAGCTTTGACAGATATGGTATTCCTGGCAAATGCTTGATTCCTTAGCCAATAATAAACTATTGCATTGAAAAGAAAACACTCATTAAAACGTTCAGGAGTTTGAAAGTTCATTATTCCTACATGGACATTGTGCTACATCTTCTGACAGCTGCATGACCTTACTTTGTCTTTGCTCAGGTTTCTGCTGTTGCCAGGATACCATTTCCTATGGCAACAGTTGAGCCCCCGAGGTGAGCAAAACTGAGCAGCAGTGTACAGACGCAGGTAACTGGCTGCTGTATCTTCTCCAATAGACCGGAAGCACACACACACACACACACACACACACACACACACACACACACACACTAGGGTGAAACACACAAGGTAAAACACACTGGATGCACTCATTTGATTACAATGTTCCTAATGTCCATGACAAATTTAACAGCTAAATGTTCATTACATTTTGAGTGTCAATGTTGATTCATTCGAAGCGTGATGTTATCCAGCTGTTCTATCATTGGTTTGTGCATGTAATGATCGCTCTAAAACGTTTTCATGCCTATATCCAATCAAAGGAATTAGAGGTGGAGGATAGCTTAATAGTCAGCTAGCCTCCAATTCGACACCATGTTGTCATCAATCTTTAGTACAGATTAATCTGAGAAACCGATAGCAAAATGACTGGTTGTTCTTTGAAATCACTTCAGAAAATTCAGCACTGCAATACACCTGGATTTATTCGATTTATTTTATAGTTTTGAACATTTGAGTTTGTATATGTATCAAAGTCTATTGCAAATGCATAAAACCAATCTCTCCATTAGAGGTTAAATTGAGCAAATTGTCCTTTAAATCCTCCTTCTGCGTAAACAAATTATGTTATTAGGTACTTGAATTTCTGCATAAAGTCAGCAGGAAGAAAATATATTTTTCTTTGTGCTTGTTTGAAACTTCTGCTGAAGTCAAAGCTTCCATGGGTATGAGAACATACTGCCATCTTCTGGTATCAAAGTGTAACTGCTTCAGCATTCACACTTTTTGCGCAGTGCAAACCAGGATGAGAAATGGACCTAAAACAAAATGAGGTAATGGCAGACTCAGTATGCATTTTAGCTAAACAATAATTAGTTTGATCTTGCACCATTTAGGCAATTCTGATTGGATTGCCAAACTGTCCCTAGCCTACTCCTGTCTTTCTCTCCCTCTACTGTTTCAAAGGAAGTCCTGATATGTTATTAGTCAAAAATCTCTTCTCATAGGGTTGTGAGTCATAAGAGTTACCCCTATGTCTGCTGCTGCATCACCTGCAGACACTGTGACTTCCGGAGGGAGCAGGCACATACTTTCAACAGTGCCACGCCTCCAGTGCTCGTTGAACATCACCTCTGCTGATTGTGAAGGGAGATTGTCATGGTCAGAGGGAGTGTTCATTCAGCGATGAGCTTTGTCATCCGAGCGAGGGTGGGGTCGTTTGCATTTACCCATGACTCATCTGGGCAAAACACCCACCGCCTCTCTCACTGTGGAGGGCCTTCCATTGTGCTGTGTGTCTCATTCAGTTCAGAGTCAATGCTGAGCCTCATCCTTCTCAGAGTAAAATGGGTCTGCATAGGAAACCCAGCCCGGAGTAGATATCATAGAGTGACTTGGTCAGTGGACATCTGTAGACCTCTGTAGCTGTTGCAATTTCAATTATATTGTCACGGCCTGGCCCTTTGGGCTTGATTAGATTATTGTTTGCACCTGCCGCTTGTCTTGTTTAGGTTTGCCTGTTGGTTAATTATTGCTCATCCTTTTGCATTTAAGTTCTGGTTGCTTGTGTTGTCCCTTTGGTCGGCATTGCACCTGCTTCCTGTGTTTCGTGAAAAACCATTAAAGATACCTCCTTTCATACGATTTCTGCATTTGGGTCTTAACTCCTTCTCCAGCTCGTGACAGATATTGTCCAAGGAGATAACTACAACCCTAAAAACGACACTTTTCTTTACAATGTGATCCTTGTGCAAAAGTGTATAATCTTTCCAGCAACACCATTAATAAGTCCAGGGTGCAATTTGTGAAATATCCAGTGGGGGGATACATTTCAGCAATCACGATGGCTTATGGAGTCATACTTTTTAACCCGGGGCAATTCCCATAATTAAGAGTGTGTCATTTTAAGAGGCAATAATAGTTTGTGTGAAATGTACGTCCCTCAACACGAGGGTTTACAGACTAACCTATGTGAAGAATGTTTCATTTTTGGGTGCCTCTTGATTGGCAAATAGTAAGAGACAGCACGTTTCCAAAAATATGATTGGTGAGTAGCTTGGACAAGCAGATGGGGAGGGAGTAACGTGGTGAATGATTGTGATAGCGTGGTTTTCGCTCTGTTGCCTAGGGCCTCCGGACTCTGCGGCACGCGTCTTGTTTTAGCTACGTCAGCATACCTTAATAGCCAAGAGCATACCTCAATTGCCTACGGCAATACTATTGGTAATAAACGCTCCACTTCTATGGAAGGTGTGAGACAATTTTTGTGTTTTTTGAGTAAGGCGTGTGCGTTTGGTATGGCACTTTAGCCGTGGGGCTAACTATTAGTTAGCTTGCGTGCTAACTTTAGCGAGCGCTCAGACACAGAGGAGACCAACGTGAGAATCAGATAGCGCACTGGGCGACCGGACAAGTCAAGTTGCACTTGTGGCATTGAGGGAGACAAGCCGCAACTAGACAGCTCACCGGGCGACCGGAAAAGCTCTGTTGCACGTCTGTCAGCGAGGGAAACTAGCTTTTCGCCTTGTGTGAGTAACCCAAGGTTTAACCGCACCAGCTACAATCAGGCCTGCAACGGGGGGTTATTTTTCATGTATCTTACTGCCGGCTTTTCAGTTTATTTGTTTAATGAGGGGGCCCACGTGTTAATACAGTAATTGTTGTGGTTGATGTATGAAAACATTTCTGTATAGTCCTAGATTTGCTTTAGATTGAGGTGTATTATACGTGACCAACCGTTGACTTTGTTGGACCTAAACAAGGCAATTGCCTGCAATTTAGCTTTGCGCCATCTTGGTGGCTGAGTGTTGAGGTTTCATATATACCATATCTGGACCATTTAATTTGAATGTTGAAAGGATTCTGAAAAATATATTGGTTACTGATTCTAGTTCTAGAATAAAGAGAGTAATAATAAAAAATATTAGTGTCTAACGGGATAATCAACTGTTAATATAGGTTATAGCACCTTATAATGTATTCATTTCATATTTCAATGTTTAAATTCGTCTGGGACCATTATAGTAAATACATAACATACAGGATTTAAGGGTAAGACTTGCATTTAAAACCACCCTATTCACCAATTCTAATTCCTGTCTTTGAAGTGGGCGGTTGTTGATATATTTCACGACTATCTTTATGGAGCAAGATTCAGTGTGAAAACTGACCACAACCCGCTCACGTATGTTTTATCAACAGCCAAGCTTAACGCCACAGGGCACCGTTGGTTTGCAGCTCTCACAACCCATGGTTTCGACATTCATTACAAGCCGGGCCGAGACAACGTGGATACTGATTGGCTGTCCGAAATGCCATGCCAATGCCCTCATTCTCCAGAGCATCCCGACCGGCTGATAGACCAGCGTGGAGCTTCACCAGGTGCTATCCCCGAAGCCTATGCATTTCCAACACAACTGGCAATAAGCCCTTGAGCCAGGAAGACCTAAGGAGAGCTCTTGATGTAGATCCCGCCATTGGCGTGTGCAAGCAGAGCATAAAGAATGGAGCATGGCCCCCAACCATAAAAAGCACAAACCTGGATGTTGCGTTACTGGAGCGGGAAGCGCCCAAACTGGGAATGACAAGGGGATTGTTGTATAGAAAGATAATGAGACCAGCCGGGAATGAAGCATTTCAGCTTGTACTACCAAGTGACCACTGGCTAACCATTTTAAATCACTGCAGGATGATGCAGGTCATCTGGGAGTAGAGAGAATCACAGAGCTGGTGAAAGACAGATTTTACTGGCCCAGAATGTCTGCAGACATTGCACAATACATAAAGAACTGCGGGCGGTGTGTTGCCCATAAGACTTCAAAGGCTTCAACATTGAACCAGATAACCAGCAGTGGTCGTATGGATCTGGTTTGCATGGACTTCTTGTCCATTGAGCCCGACGCAAGAGGAACGGCATATGTCTTAGTGGTAACTGACCATTTCACCCGCTATGCGCAAGCCTTCACTACAAAGCACCAACTAGCGTCAACCGTAACAAGTCCTCGTGGAAAACAGTGTTGCCAACTTGGCGACTTTCTCGCTAAATCTGGCGACTTTCCAAATCCTCTTGGCAACTTTTTTTGTCAAAAGCAACTAGCGACAAATCTAGCGACTTTTTCTGGTGTTGTTGGTGACTTTTCTGGTGTTTTGGAGACTCTGACGTGAAAGCACGTGTATCGTTCTGCAGTTACTGTCCTCATCGAGCAGCGGATGCTGCCTTGAGCCCCTCTGCTGTCCCAAAGCACTCACAGGCGGTCAGTCTCACAGTAGCCTCGCGCAGCAGTCCCAGCTGCAGTCAGCGCAGAGAGGAGACCCACACTCCGCATCCAGACTGCAAATGAATCGCACGTGCGCAAAGCCGCCGCTGATCCCACCCTGGCTTAAGGAGTGGGATGTAAATGTCAGTCTAAACTACGCTCAAAAATACAGAAAGGAGTGGGAATCAAACCCTGAATTCAAAGGCTGGTTGAAGCCGTTTATTGGAGATGATACAAGGGCATACTACCTGTATTGTAAGGCTGATTTCTACGCCAAACTTTGTGATATAAAAAAACACAACTCATAAACATACTCAAAAGGCAAAGCCTTATAACAGTTCCACCCAAAGCAAGCTGCCATTCATGAGTAAAGCAATTGACTTGAAGGCTGAAGCCACCATGGCATTAGCTATTGCTGAACACGGTTCCATGCTGGCATGTGATCA
>CM030182.1:7034666-7109452 GCA_017639675.1 Aplochiton taeniatus | reverse complement strand
CCCCCTGTCTGTGTCCTCGCCCCCTCCTGTCTCTCTCTCTGTCACTGCTGGAGGAGAAAGTTGGTGATCTACGTTGTCTCTGTCTGCGTCCTCTGTCTCTGTCACGGTAGCGGTCCTGGAAACTGCTACGACTGGCCCGTTCCGAAGAAGGGTATCGTCTGGTGTTAGGCATCTGTGAGAAGAGATGCACAGGGTATAGTCAAACATTCTATGGTAACATAGCCCTTGTATTTTGGAGTAGGTTATGTGGAGCACTGGTGAGAGCAGTAGAACAGCTGCTTGGTAGAGAATGACATTTTGGGGAGAAACAGGTGGTTAGCTGGAAAGTCTACATTTAAATACAGCCTAATTCCGGAGATCTGTCAAAAATTATACACTGGCTTGAAGTGGCAACAATGCAACAAATCTGAAGTAAAACAAAAAGTGTGCGTGTGTATATGTGTGTGTGGGGCGGGGGGGTTACCGTTAGGGTTTTGTAGAATCCTTAACATGATGAATGCAATGATAGTAAAGTAGCAAATCGTGGAATGTAGCGTAACCTTAATACTAGCAAGGTTTTAACAACCCAGCTTATGTTACACGATGGTGGGCAAGCTGAAGTGCCATTTTGACGACATACCCAGACGAGTTAATGGCTAAAATTTAAGGTACATTAGCTACCTAACGAGAAAAAAGTAGCAAACATTACGCAAGTAAACCAAGCTAGACAACTAGCACTAAACATATGGTTTTTTGTGCGTCAATCTATTTTAATTAATACATATCTAAAGCATCGTGAAATGTTGTAGGTGGCAATTCAGAAAGTGTAGCTAAATAATATAAAGACGCAGTCACGAACGTTCGCAGGCTAACGGCGTTAGCAACCAAACTAAGTTAGTTCACCGCCATCTTGCCCCGTGTGTTTGGCTTAAGTCAGATAGTAACGTTAGCTAGCTAGCAAGTACCATTTTAAGAGATGTTGTACAAAATCTAAGCCTGACGAGCCACCGGAAGATTTATGTCAAACTAGGTTGCCACTGAGCTAAAGTTACGCAGTTATCCAGATGATTTTGGTGGATCATAGTTTGGCGCATTTTTACCGTTTTAGCGGCGAGGCCTGTGTGTTTGTCCCACAAGAAATCCGTGATGGCTCTTCAATTTTCCTTTTTTTTCTCGAGTCTTCTCTTCTGTCGACTATACAATTTTTTCGAGCACTCACTCTCAAGCTAGGTAATGTAACCAATTCACATTTTGTCTTGGTCAAATAAAACAGGACTCCTATGCTGTTCTTGATTGTAGGATCTGGCTGCTGCTCCTCCCCCTTAGCTCAGAAAAAAATGACTTCCCATTGCATGTAAACAACTGCTGGCTATGGTGTGTAATGACGTTGTTAACCACACACGTAAGGTCAGGTAACTTAGACAGGCCTATACAATCTTTAAAAAAAAGACAATTATCCAGTCGAATGATAGAAAACTACTTTTTTAATTCATATTATAAAAACTGTCATGTCCAATACATTTGAACATAGTTCTAACTTTAAAAAATGACCCATGTGTTCATTTTTGCATTAGCAATTCGCCTTTACACTTCATAGAGCCACAGCGACACCGCAGAACACGGGAATCCCTCTCATCATTGACACTGCCTATCAGAGAGCAATAGTTCCATGTCAGTTCCGTGCCAGCTCGGATGTGCCTGGGGAAACAAGCAGAGAGGAAAGGTAAAACATAGTCAAGAAACATAATCAGACCTAGATATTCTTTCAACTGATAAGATGAAGGCCGGAAGCGGACCCCATTCGAATTTATATGCTCAAATGTTGATCCTTTCAGATCCTTTTTTATACCAAAATAGACACTAACTTCCTTGCAAAGAAGGCAATCAAGGGAAAGCGAAGGTCGTGTGTGTCCACAAAAACGTTTTGCTCAAAGAGGTTTGGAAAGCAGCTGTGCTGTTGTGGAGGAAACAAAGGCAGTTAAGGTATGTTAAATACCAATACCTTATCTATATTCAATTAAAACTGATTTAATCTTACAACACAAATATGATGATGATCTGATTAGTTAAAGGCATACATTAAGGTAGCGAGCCAAATTCCCATCCAGTTTGGCATCAATGATGTAGCACGCTTCCTCCTCAAAGAAACGTCGGGTCACAAAGTCTGTTACATCTGTCAGTACTGGGGGTTCAGCACTTTCGGGCCGTTTACAAAGTAGTGTAGCTACGAGAGACAAATGTTCATCGAATCAATAAATGACAAACCCAACATCTTATTTTATTGACACAAATATTTAACTTTGGCCATCTAACCGTCCTGGAGTACTTTGGTGTTCTTATGAGCGCTTTCACTTCTCTCAAGAGAGAAGACATTGTGGTTGAAGTTTTCACCAGAATCACTTAGTTCTTGATTTTTGTAGTTGTATTTCTTACTGCTGTCTCCACTGCTGCCATCTTCATCTATAGGCTCTACAGTGTCCCCTCCTGAAGGGATATAATAGTGCCAAATAATTCGGGTTAACCCTCAATTCAATATCACCGACCATACCCGCTAGGCATACTGTATCAATTAATACATATAAATATTAACGTGTAATAGTGCTCTGACTCGAGTCACGATTTTCATGACTTGTGACATGACTTGCACAAAGATGACTAAGAGTTAGACTTTGACTCAAGGTAATGTTGTCCAAGTTATTTTTTAGTCTATATATAGTGTTTAGTTTTTGTTCAAATGTGATACCTCTGTCAGTAGCTTATAATACAATCCATTAAATGTTTTGTGTGCTGCTTACTGTGAGAACCAGTACAGAATGATGAAGGGTCTCAGATTTAGACCTATAGGGACTCGACTCAGACTTGATCTATGGTGACTTCGAGTCCCTAGCCCCCAGTTGAGCACTGGGGACTAGGGACTCGACCTCAAGGGTCAGTGACTCAACTACAGCACTGGGGTGTAATTATCTAGATCCAGAACAATTTGTTTGATTTAGGCTGTTATTTTCCACAAAAAAATGTATCCTCTCAATTTTCACAGAAATTGTTGAAGAATAAACCTCAACTGTACCCGTTTCACTGTCTGAGCAGTAGGCCTCCTTCTCATAGCCGTCCTTAAAGATCTCGACTCCTTCTATGTGATTCAGTTTGGCGTAGTATTCATTGGCACTTGTATTCTTTTTCTCATTGGTCATGATTCTACCTGTGGGTGCAAACCGTAAAAGTAAACAACAGGTTTAATAATGGGCCTCATTCACCAACCGTTCTTAAGAAGAATTTTCTTCTGAAACCCCACATACGTAGTTCTATTGAAGATTCTGATATTCAGCAATGTTTCCTTATTTGGGATTTGTTCAAGAAAAAAAATCTACGACTCAATGTACATACTTACGCACATTTGAGTGCTGACATGATTGTGCAAAATAAATGGCTATTGCATTTTCTTACATTTTACAGTTATAATATTATCAGATTTAAATTACAATAATATTTTCATAATTTAGAATATTTGAATTATTATTTTACAACATTTTGGCTTAGGAGATGAAACAGCTGACGTGGGACCCAGGTCTGTGTCCAAATGCTCAGCTTATGGCACACCCAAGAGTTCTGTCATTACAATAATGGCCCTGATGCACTTGTCCAACTCAGGGCAAGCCTTTTGGTCAGCGTCTCTCTTCTGTGTTTGGCAATATCTTTTTTAGCCACAGATTTGACAAACCATTTTCTTAGTCCATCAGTTTTGCACTGTTCTCCGGCTACAGCGTTCACTAAATGAGTACTAGCATCCCATGCATTATTTTATACTACTGACGCTACTAAATATGACCGCTCGCTCTCTGTTCACTTCATACAGCAGTACCCCCACTTCAGAACTACAGACGTTTTTCTTACGAAGTCCAGTGTTCTACCAGCTTTACGTTTTCGAATGGGCATTCTTGACCTCTCTCTCAACTTTTATATCAACTTCTGTGTGTGCACAGCTCGCTTTTTAAACAGTCTTAAACATACGTATATGTAGGCCTGAGGTCAGAGTCCTTACTGCAAGGAAAGAAATGCATAACGGCGCATCAAAAGGGCATAGCCTAGGCTACTTCAGAGTTGACAATATGAAAATACTGCATAAAACGGATAACAACATTGACCGCACAAGTAACAGTCGTCCATATGCATCGCATCCACAGTTCATCGGCTAGAAGGGGATTTTTTATTTTTTACAATGCACATTTCTTTCTTCTACATTGCATTGTATGTTTTGTTATTGTGCAAAGAAACCTTTCTCAAAGCGTTCTTATTTGTTAGTTAACATTAGTGTAAGCTATTTTTCAGAACCTTTTTAATAAATTATGCTTTATAAAAGTGATGAGTACAAAATTGGCCTTTAAAAATGTGGTAGGGACATTTCTCCAGCGTCCACAGTAAAGGACGCCTTTTGTGCACACGACCCTGCAGTCGCATGTCCTTTTATGGGGATTAGCAAGACGTTTACTTATTAGGAACAACTGGCATGCACCTTCAATTTATGAAGAGAATTGGATTTATCAATATAAGAACACAGGTGCGAACATTTCTGCTGTTTAAGAACAAGTCGTGAATCCGATGTAGACTTTTCTCATGAACAAATTGAAGGAAAAAAACGTCCCACTCCACTGAAGTCTCACCAGCAAAAGTGCAGATAAAGGTCCCTTTGGCCACGTCGTCCAGCGTGCGGATGCCCCAGCCCTTGCTCTGGGTCATAAAGAGCTGGAGCCGCAGCTGTACGCCATGCTGCACCATCCGGTTTGAGCACAGACGCGGGTTACAGCGGCACAACGAATTACACTCATATATCCTGCAAATAGGTGGAGGAGGGACGTGATTAACTTATGAATCAAAAGCAGGACCTGGTTTGGTCAATCTTAGGAAATTAAATCAGTGATTCAATAAAAAGGTGTTCAGTTCACTCCTCCAAAATCTGTAAGCATGGGTAAAATAGTGACTTGTGTGTTCATCATGATCACTGACCACTCTTTATTACCTATGCTGTATATAGATCAGAGATTACCTTGGAGCCATATGACGAGGAGAAAAATATCTATAAAGCTGTCTATAAATATATTAAAATAATAATAAAAGAAAACGCAAAGTAGGGCTGCAGTTATCTGTCAACTTCTATTCAGTGAATTGAAGATTCTATAAAAAAAAGTTGAATTAAGTATTTAGGTAGAAAAATGCAGTTTATTGATTATCAGGTTCAGCTTCGGGTTACTTTATTAATACCAGTAGGTAGATTTACTTTTAGAAACGACAGACAATGGACAGTAGATAAATATAATAAAAGTACTCAAGGTTCCAATCATCATCATTAAAATAAATAAATAAATACATAAATATATATATATATATATATACATAAATATATATATATATACATATATATATATATATATACATAAATATATATATATATATATATATATATATATACATAAATATATATATATATATACATAAATATATATATATATATATATATATATATATATATATATATATATATATATATATATATATATATATATATATATACATACATACATACATACATACATACATACATACATACATACATACATACATATATATATATATATATATATATATATATATATATATATATAATAATAATAATAATAATAATAATAATAATAATAATAATAAAACAAAAAATTAACATTATTTAAGTAGCCTTGGCTAAAAACCGTGCCAAGTACAACTGCTATATTAGTACAAATAATATTGTGTATATATTTCAGCACAGCCCAGCAGTACGCTATTTTTAGTGCTTTTTTTTAGAGAGTAAAATTTAGAATGTTTGTTTTTACACATACATGTCAGGTAGCCCACATGGAAATCATCTAAGAATATATAGTTTGAAGCCTCCATAATTAATTATTTAATTTATTTTACTGTTTGAAATGCATAGTTTTTGGGCTATGTCTATTGACATGGCAAAAGTTGTGTCAATTGGCCACTGTCATTGTAACTTTGGGAGGAACAGCAATTAATTGAGAATTCATTCATTCACAGAGTGCTGCTAGTTACATATAGTACTAGTTCTTATCAAATATCTAGAATACCACAGCTACAAACTTTAAATCAAGGATTATAGCAATTGACTAGATGAACTAGAGTAATTGTTTCAGCCATGATGGAAATGATTATTGTGGTAAAAAGCTTACCCTGTAGGTATGCGTTTCTCCAGCCTCTTGTGGGAGTAACCCGCATTGATGTCTACTGGGCCCCCAGGGCACAGGGAAGTGGCTTGAATAGTCAACTGATGACAGGAGCAGGCCATGCTGTGGGCAAAAAGATTGCATGGATCATACCTTTAATCATACCTATAAAATATAAAATGTCATGATTATAAATGATCAATTTGAGTGAGATAAGGGCATGTAGCAAAAATTGTATTAACACACCCAGCACTCAACACACACACACACACACACACACACACACACACACACACACACACACACACACACACACACACACACACACACACACACACACACACACACACACACACACACACACACACACACACCTATCCCTGCAGCCATCGGTGCAGTCACAGCCCTCTAAAAACTCGGGGTTGGCGTTAATGAAAATGCCTTTAGTGATCACGCGGTCTCGACAGTAGTTGACAGCGGGTGGGCGAATGCTGTTGTGCTCGTTGATGCATGACAGGGGCTGGTTTTCCCGGCCCTGGCTGAAGTCTGGAATAAGGACCTTCGAAGGCAGTGGCTGGTAGGTGGTGGTCACCGACACAAAGGGGTCCATGCTGAACATTTCCAGTCGGACAAAGTCACAGCAGGTCTGCAGCAGGTATTCCTGAACCGCCCCCATGGTGCGGAGGCTCAAGCCGCAAGGTGCGCGGTAGAACACGTGGAAAGAAACCTTTAGAAGAGGAAGGGGGATAATCATATGAATACCAGTTAGGAGACTGGCAGTGAGTGTTAAACACATGATTTTTACGATCCAGGGGCCTCATTTATAAACGTTTCATACGCACAAAAGAAGGCGTACGCCACTTTCTAAGCAAACTTTGGGATTTATAAAAAACAAACTTGACAGGAAAATGCCCGGCCCTTCACAGACACTTTGACCATGCGTACTCAGATAAACAGTGAACGAATCTTTTGAACAAATCTTTTTGGTGAACTGATTCTAATGATTCAGAACACTGAAAAGTACCCCTCTAAGTGTACCTTGCCCTTGATCCGTTGGAGGCCTTTTATGCGACGGAACTCTAAAAGTAGAGGCACCATCAGAGGATTGCGTCCTCTGTGTTTGATGTCACCTTTGGCCTGAAGGTGGTCAATGCAGGCTGGACAGCAGCGGTGGGGTGTGTATGTAACCACCTTAGAAGCTGGGGTGGTTTCATTTTTGCCACTGTTGCTACTGCTGGGATCATACAATGAGAATTGTTAGTAAAAAAGGAAATGGAGAAAAAAATCTTACAGAAACAATGAAAGAATGCAGACAAATACATTTGCAAGTTAACGAAAATTGTATTGGGTCTAGCTAGCAAGCTAGCGTGCAACGCAAGTCTGAATCATATTGCATAACATTAGGTAGGCTACTAAAATTACACCACGCCGGCTGCATAAAGTCAAACGGATGTGTTAGTTCCGGTCGGTTTCAAATTAGGTATATATCGCTACACGAGCGATTAAAAGCTGGGAGGGAGAGTCGCGTAACAACAGTTAAAGGAATCGGCATTTTTTTTTAAATAGTTTGCTTATTTTCACGTCTCGAGAAAATGTTCCAACTCGTCCAGATAGTTTTTACATCTATTGTATTTCCAATGTTTTTGAGTAATTACATTTTCCCATTTAGCTGCAATTTTGAATAGAAATCTATGATTGATAGCTTAGCAGGAGTGTCAGTTTCAGTGCACATGTTATTGCAGTGCAGTGCACTGGTTATTAACACAATCACAATTTTCATAAATAAAAAAAATACTTATTTAAAACACTTCTTGCTATTTTTAAGTTAAACAAGAAAAAAATCGAGATTATAATCGAAATCGTCCATTACTTAGAACAAAATAGTGATTTATTTTTCCGGCCAAATCCCCAGCCCTAGTCGAACGACGTTCCTAATACTTGATCTTGGCCACAAGCAGTCACAATCGTCACAAGCATTTTGAGAGACGAACCGTAAGTAGGCTAGTACGAAATAGATAAAATGACAGCTTGTTAACGACAGTTAGTGTTACTATGAAACGATTTACAATGTGTATATACTTATTTATGTCCACTTTAGTAAGTTAGATATTAGATTTGGTAAAAATACGACCAGAACGTTTGACCTGCCTAGTCGTAGCAGATGACAGGTACTTCTCGCCAGATCAGAATTTACATTTCACAGCAATATTTTTCTCCTTACTCACAGAAATCCAAAATAATGCGAATATTTCCACTTGGTGAAACATCCATTGTCTCGAATTTCTTCTGCAATAACTTTGCTTTGTGTTGTTGTTAGCGAACGAGATATATTGGGCGAACGTAAGCTAATGTTAAGCAGTAAAGCTCATGCATATCTAAACAAAAAGATTTACGCAAGAGCGTTTTTTATTAGTTAGCCTACTATATTCTTTGGCCAAGCGATGTTGTTTCATTTTTCAGTGTTCACATTTCTACGGTCGAGGTCCTATGCGCAAGTAATATAAGTAACGAACATTTTTATTGAGGCAGTAACTAATGTGATTGCTGAAAATCAAAACGTTATCCCTTTACATAACTCTTACCGTAAAATGTAATTAATTACAGCAACGCATTACTTTCTACTGAGTTACTCACAACACTGTTGTTATGTGTCAATCCATCACATAATCAAATATTTGATGACACCACTTTGTCATCCTACAGTTGATGAAGTGAATAATATTTGAAGGTGAGCACCAGCAAAGCCTAACTCAGGCTTTGCATCGCCATGACCTGTAGACTGTTTTAAAGGGCATGGGGTGATGAGAGCTCTCCTGCACAGAGATTGCCTTGAGTTTCCAGATTGTCAATATACAGCAGTAGGGACTTGACAACAACGGAAAATAATTTCAATCAATTTAAAAACATAATCTCTAATGTAGAACCTGGAGGACTTACAATATGAGAGAGCACTGGAGATGATTTATGAGAAGCCAAGGAGGATAATGTACTTGGACAATGCCTGTGAAATGTCTAATTGTATTTGTGTGTTTGAATTTGTGTATGTAATAGACTCAAATAATTTAAGAAAATCGAAGTGTTTTTTTCCCCCCATGTTAGTTGTTAGTTTTGCAAAAACAAAATGACTTCTACTAGCCCCAAACATGAAAGCAAAAATAATAGAACTAAATATGAACAAATGTTACACATTAATTTACTGCAAACATTTGAAACACGCCTTGCTGAATTCTATGACAAAAAAAACACTAACTTTGTGGTTGCGGACCCTGCTGCTGTCGTAGCCGTTGAGGTGCCATTTGACGGATACTTGCTGCTATGGACAGTCTTTTGATTTAACCCTATGGGATGGCAGAAAGGATGTCAGATGACATTATTCTTTCAGGGCTCAACAATGGGAGAACAATAAAATCATACTTAAGACAATGCCAATTAAGACTATGAACATTTGAGGACATATAAAACAAAATCCACCAATTGGACAAGACTTGCCGAATGTGATTTTGGCCCTGGGTATATCGTTCTTGTTTTTTGACTCCTCAAAATGTTTCTTCATGTTGGCTATGTGCTCTAGGCGCATAGAGCCTCGGTACACCCACTCTTTGTGCTTATCATTCTGGCAAGGTAATGTAAAGAGAGAGACACTTACTGTACTTTTGAACAAAAACAAGGTGAACTTAAGTGTAAGTTATAACCAAATAAAATAATGTTGTTTAGGTTGCATATCATACGAGACAGTGGTATATACTGTTTGTTTTCTATTCAAAGTGCCCACCAGGAACCGTAGCTCTATCAAACTTGAGTCAATCTGCTCCACTTCACATCTTCTCTGGACTCCTTCAAACTCAGTGTTTATAGTCTGTCCAACTCGATACTGAGCCATGGGTGGGTTGGGGTAGACTTTAAGGTAATCTTTGATGAAATCCCTGTGTGCCTCCTCCTCAATGTCCTCTAACACATTCTTCACTGCATCCGAAACAGAGAGAGACATGGATACGTTCCACTTTCCATCTGACATTCTTTTTTGTCACCTTGGAGGACATCACAAATCCAATTAAATTAAAAAAAAAATATATATATATACATTCTAGGCACATGGGTTATATCTGTGCAAGAGAAAGAAATATTACAGTACTAATAGTACATTTTGCTGTTTTGTTTTGTCTTACATGGCCTGCAAACCAGGTGTAGAATAGGTAGGCCAACGTAGGAGGGGAAGCCATCATCAAAAAAGACAAGGAATCTAAATCAAGTATCAGAGCGAAAACAATGGTTCAGAATGCATGAGAGAATACAGACAAATGTAGCATTTGACACCACTTTCAACGATGACTGCCACACATTAGTAACACAAAGCACACCAACCTCATACGATTCTTCCGGTTGGGGAGCTCTGCCAGGACACCAGAGGAAAACCAAGACTCATTGGCCTGTTGGTACTTGGTCACGACACGCACACCCACGTATAGTCTGGGCAGTGAGGGTGTGTGGTCAAAAGCAATGTGGTGTGCCGACACCCAGCGCTGCCCGTTCTCTCCAAAGTCCACCTTATATTTGAAGCCACACTCTGTGGAGGAAACATCCCAGAGACGACGCTGAGATGCTGATAATCTGGGTTATTGATGAGTAATTCTGAAATTAGTAAGAAAGTTAATCATTTTTTTTTAACTACATCGCTTACCAACTGTCTTAATCTCCACTATTTTGGCCTGGTGCCAGGTCCTGGTTTTCTTCTTGGCCAACACCACCATGTCTAGCTGGATGTCTTCCTCCACCAGTCCCACCTGAGGCTGTGTGTCAGGGTTCAGGGCAGCTAAAGACAATGAAGACACCACAGGAGTACAGGACTCTCCTGTCAGGCAGACAAACAAACAAGAAACAGTAACAGACTTAAAAGAAGTAGCTTAATCCATGATTTTGATTACAATACCAGTCGTCGGCACATTTTCCATCTGGTAATGTGTGACGGAATAAATCTAATCGAGTTTAAAAACGAAAGTCTTAGGTCACCTTTATTTGCGTCCTGGGTATCTGCTGGAACAGCTGAACCACATTTGGTGGCTTCTTGGCTTTGCAGTGGGCCAGCTGAGAGAGGTTTGCTGGTCATATCTTTCGTCTGCTGATGTTCCTTTTTACTATCCTCTATCTTCTTTGAAGTGATGGGGCAACCTTTAGCTTTCCTTGATTTCTTAGATTTTGCTCCAGCCTTGCATGATGATTCGGAATAATCTGAGTCGGAGTCTGTACCACTTGAACTTTGTGGTTCCCAGTCGGAATCATCACTGCTGCTGGCAACTTCATCACTTTTCCTCTGCCCTTTGGGCGTCCCCTGGCCAGGAGTGACACGTAATTTGTAATGACAAAGCTTTTCCAGGACGACCATTTCACGCCTGGTCCCCTGTAGTAGTGGTACATCGCCTTCACCCCATGGTCGTTTTCTAATATTTATATTCTTTGCGCTGCTGCCTTCATCAATTTCTGATCTGGGAGAACCACTTTCTGAGGATTTAGAGGCTGTGCTCTGTGTGATTGTTACAGTGGTTGTTGATTCAGATGAGGAGGAATTCACATCAGCTATATAAAAAATATAGGGATTGAAAGAGAACTTCAAAACATTTAAGAACAACAATGCATTTATTTCTGCTCAATGACGGAACACAGATATCCATGTATGGTTACCATTGTTCACGGCCTTGGTATTATCATCTTCACTATAATCAGCATCAATGAAACATTCTTGGCTGACAGTGTCTTCTTCCTCAGAGTCTGTGTCTCTGTAGACCATGCCAAGTTGACTGTAAAGCTGTTTCATTACACCTTCACACTCTATCACCGACCTGCAGGACACAATGGAACAAACACCAAAATGTAAGGCAGACTGTAAAAGCACTGCCCCACCAATAGTCTTGAATATGGTCAAGTTAGTATGGGCAAGAACCGCTGATAATAATATTGTTTATTACTAGCAATATTACTGGGCATGTTCATTGATACATCCCATATTCAGCAAACTACACAAATGCCTGCAGAATTGAAGTGTGATCTTTACATTATTAGAATTTGACATCTCATGGAAACCAAACACCAGGCACCCTGTGTCTAGAGCTGTAACTAAAACTGGAGGAAACACTCACTCATAGGTGCAGCTGTAAATGTTCTGAGTGGCGACAGCCTGCTTCTCTCGCCGCTCTATCAGAGTCTGCACTTTGTCAAGCTGCATCCTCTTTTGAATCACCAAGTCACTGGTGTCCACCTCCTCTTGTATCCAGCTACGAAGCTCTGCTGGGGTGATCTCAATATCATCCCCATTGAACTCCATCATGGCAGATTGTTTATAACAGCAGCTGTATGCTACCTTAATGAAGTGAAACACAACCACGTTAAACTAGTTATGTAAGAGTTGACAGCACATGAGAGGCTGATGCACTATCACAGTGAGTAGCATATTGGATACAACTGCGTTGCATTTAATCTTGAATGTTTTTGCAAGGTTTGGCTCATTTTAGCCCTTTCAGTTACCATTTAATTGATTTTCTAAACATGAAAACATTGCACCAAGACTCAAGAGCACTCTAGGAGCAGTTTAAGCAGTGCTGCCTGGTCTTGGGGGGGGGGGGGGGGGGAGGGTCTAGTACATGCCATGGCCATACTACAATCGTGGAAGCTAAGTATGGGCAGGTCGAACGTTTGAACGTCAATGTAGTTGGGAGCTTCTACGCTCAGTGCTGACAAAAATTGCCCTGCTTAGCGTTTTAAAACTGTTTAAATGGACAAAAATTTTACGTTTTTGTTGGGCTGAATCACGTCAGTCATTCAAAAGTAATACCTACTTTCACGATATATTAGTGTTGATATGCATACAGCGCTTGCTAATTCATAGTTAGCTTCCAAAGAGCGTAGGTTTCGTTCTTACTTGAAAAAATACGTAACTTTAAGCAGTTCAAAAAGTTTTGCATGTTTAATTTAATATCAAACGATTGATGAACTGGTTTAAGCACATTTTCTTAAACCACTGACAATAAAATCTTTCCATATGTCTACCCTTAATAAAATAATTTTGTCATTTTAAAACTAACCACCGGAGGTCAAGAGCGGACTTACTTAGAATCCCTCATATTTGGGCTGAAACGGGAATAGAAAATTGGAGCGCCTATAGTGTTTAACCAAAAATGCAGGGCTTTTTCCCATAACACCTAACAATCAAAGTTAGGTTAATTTTGAAGACAGCCCCTCTCGGGTCCTGATACTGAGCGAATGCGCCGATCGGTTATAAATACATTATTTAAAATGTGTTTCAAATACTTTAAATGTGTTGCTACTACCCTAAAATACATCCGTCGCATGAGCGCTTTCAACTGGACCTTGAAGGAGGTCTCATTGAACTGTGATCCAAATATCAAAGAAATCGTTAGCTGGACTTTGGAGATACGCCCACTCATGAGAGGCATTCTCCTTTGAAGTAGCCTACTTCATTGTTGCTGAACTACCTTAGAGCGATGTCTTGAATGTCATACAAGAAATGTTTTATAGCATTTGTGTTTTCATTGGTTTTTAGACTTTTGCATGTCCGGGAAGATTATTTCCGTAGAAATTGAAATTAGGCTATATATGAGGCTACCTGTCTCATATAGGCTACTAACTTAGATCTTTTGAAACATGATATATGCCAGCACATTTAGAAACGTAGTGGCCTAGCCTGCATTAATACATTTTTTATCAACGTTACAGTAAGAAAACTTCTAAATCCATTCAATAATTGAATTGGTTAATATCCATTTACAAGTATGGATCTGAGATCACGGATACAAGCGGCCGAAATGAGTTTCCTCCGGCGGGTGGCTGGCTTCTCCCTTAGAGATAGGGTGAGAAGTTCAGTCATCCGGGAGGGACTCGGAGTAGATCCGCTGCTTCTTTGCGTAGAAAGGAGCCAGTTGAGGTGGTTCGGGCATCTAGTTAGGATGCCACCTGGCCGCCTCCCTAGGGAGGTGTTCCAGGCACGTCCAGCTGGGCGGAGGCCACGGGGCAGACCAAGGACCAGGTGGAGGGATTATATCTCCATGCTGGTCGAGGAGCGCCTTGGAATCCCCCAGTCAGAGCTGGCGGATGTGGCCCGGGAAAGGGAAGGATGGGGCTCTCTGCTGGAACTACTACCTCCGCGACCCGATCGGATAAGCGGACGAAGATGATGATGATGATGATGATGATGATCTAAGGAGCTGCCGATGATTAAGATAGATATGTCTCGATCCAATCAACACTTAGGCTACGAATCATCTTGCCCTGGCTTATTTAAATTATTCTCCAGTAGACTCATGTATAATATAAAAAAGTATATATTCATATTTTACTGTGGCATTATTTTAGACAGCGGTTACGAATGCTATTGCGAGCAGACTTTGTCTAGGACTGTAGAACGTTTGGTCTCGCGGGACCGCGTCCTAAAAAAAGCTACGCTGTTTTCAGACATTTCAGATATTTCACTTTATTTGGGAAATCAATTATATCAAATGTATAGGTAATTCGTTTCTTAAGGTATCTATGGTGAAATATCTATAAATACTCTCACAATTAAGAAGTACAGTGGTAACAAAGTGGGCCGTAGGATGTTCATGCTGCCAGACACCGGCAATTGTAATGTTTTCTTCTTATTTAATTTGACCTTAACTAGAGTTCCATTCACACTGCAGTCTAACAAAGATCAGGAATAGTTACCAGCCAAATCACGGCAGAACATTCTACAGAAGCCCCCACACTGACCTACTCGATAGATTAAACACTCACACAGGCATACATTCATTCAGCCGTAATCCTGCTCTCATTTTCCCTCTTTATTGATTTCCTCTAACATCCCGGTAAATATAAAATAATTTTCTCAACAATAAAACTAACTTTTAGGCAAAGTGACAATTTATTAATTCGTTTTTATTCATAAACGTTTACTAAATAACACCAAATTGGAAGATACGACTATTTAATCACTTAATAAAAATAAAGTGTAAACGGGTTTGGCCTGCCTACTAGTAAGTAGGTGTTGTTCATTGCTCATGCCTGTTTCGTGCCTGTATAAATTTGAGCACTTGAAAAAACATGGAAAACCAAAATAGAATTGATAGACTTACAAATTGACGATTCTGGGACCCTTCCTGCTTGAGCAACGCCGCCAAATCATTCAAATATAAATAACTTAAAATCTATTTCTGCTACTTAGTACAACCCGTCGAACGGAACTTCTTCTTCTTCGGTGGTTGATAATGGCGGTTCGCGGACCGGCGATCCACAGATCCGGCGATCCACTGATCCACAGATCGTTCCAACACCGTCTAGAAAACCCCCACGTTTGCGAGATATACGATGACTGTGATATACCATTATGCCATATGCTATTACATTAGCTGTATGATACGGCCGAGGCCTATTGTAAGGGAAACTCCAGTGATTGTTGATCGTTGATTTTACATTTTGAAACACCTTAGATCCTGAATCATGTAAATAGTTTGGCACCTTCTGACGTATTTGTGCCTCTGCTCTACAGAACATTACTGAGATTTGAGAACCAGACTATGGTGCATTTGGAAGAGGACAGAGTCCTGCCAGAGTCCTGCCCGAGGCGAACCACCTTGGGGCGCCAAGTGTAAACTAAAGTTAGAGTGCATTTGTTCGATTTAAGCCAAATCTAACTTTTTCTCAGATTTACATTAAGTTGGAGCCTATTTGACTATAGTTACAGATTTAGCTTAAATCTAACAAAGAATGCACTCTAACTTTAGTTACACTTGGTGCCCCATAAACCACGGTCCGCACAATAGTTCGAATCCATTTTCACACCTAACCAAACGCACCGAACTAACGGTTAAAACGAACCATAGTTCTGTTAAAACGGACCAAACAGGGCAGGTGTGCACGCACCCTAAGATTCTTGCACGCTTTTGTGGTATGGATCAAGGAAGTGAAGTGTAATAGTTGAGGTGTCAAGTTAACGTTAGCTTATCTGGCTTTTGAGAGACCTGTTAGACTAAATGGGGTGTGCTTGAGATTAACTTTGTGTTTGTTTGGTGCATATAAAGTCAAAGTGACATATATAGCCGACATCTTAGTGCAATTAAAGATGGTTTGGACGTTGGTTTCCATGGACAGAGAGAGCATATGACAAGTTGATTTTTAGGTTGCCAAAGAGGTATCAAAGACAGGAAGTAAGTTTTGATATCAGAGTGTGTTGCAATCAATCAACTTTGTTGTTCAAGAGCTGATCATGCAGTCATTAACAGACAAAGCAATTAACAATTGGGATAGGTTACAGACAGACTACAATTGGTCGCAGGCCGAATGTAATTGTTCTAGGAGGGAGAGAGAGAGTGGCAATCAATTGAAAGACAGTTAGTGGACATAAAGGGCCAATGGATAAGGTAGACAATCATCCATTTTTGTGTGATTCCTTAGTATCTGTAATGTAAGGATCCCCAGTCTATTGCACGCAGATATGTTTTTCTTGGGCTGTAAACCGTTTGGAACCGTGTCTTGTACACGTTTGCGGTTCTTGGAGCTTTGTCAATATTGTACTCAGAATTTTAAAACAATCATATAAAATGTAAAAGCAATGGGTTTCCTCGGGTATTTATCGTAAAATATCCATAAATTCCCCAATAGAAAAGTATCATAATTAAAAAGTGGGCCGTGCATGTTTAAGGAGCTTTTGGCAGCACCTAAGTGACACCGGTAAATTTGAACTTTTAGACTACCTGACCATTTCTTCATTCGTTTTTATTCATTAATGTTTACCAGACAAGAAAAGATCTGAAGATAAGACTGTTAAATCACTTGATTTAAAAAAAACTTGGAAACGGGGTTAAGGTGCCTACAGGTTTAGCAAGGTTTAACAAAAAGTCTGCAGTGACAAAAAGTCATAACACACAAGTGGAAGAACACAGAACAGTGTGACAGTGGGTCTATACCTTCTTGTTGTAGTGTTATATACATTGCTTTGCATGTGCATGTGTAGCCAATACTATTTCTATTTTCCTTTGGACCACCTTCACTGTAACAAGTAGCCAATTCAATCGACTTGCAAAAGTACATTGTGAGTTAGGCTAGTCATCGATATTGAATGTTGTCTTCTCTGCTGGCCCTGATCAAAGAGGGTCTAGACTCTAGAAGCATAGCTCTCCCTTAACAATGGAATGAAGATTTACATTTCAGGGATATCTTCTATAAAAGAAGCCACATCAGCTTTGATTGTAAGGTCCTCCATTCAATATCATCCATTCCTCATCTTGCGTTCAAGAGTTTTGCAGCTATGTTAAACATCAGAGCCTGAAATATTTTCTTTTTACAACATTGACCTGTTAATACAGCTTTTTCTCAGTTGCCCTCTTAAGGTAGTGTCTGCTAGACTTTGAACCATCTCAGTTGGTGATCTGTTCCTCCTGGTAGGTTGAGGTTGAGATGGAGCCATAAGGGTCAACCACAGTCTGAGCACAGCGCACCACTGTTAGCAGCAGGAAGAAGCACAACAGGCCCAGGAAAAAGAGAGCAAACCCCAGGTCCACGTCCACTTCCAGCTGGGTTGGTTTTTGGTGAGCAGCCTGGTCCATGGAGAATATTAAAATACCCAGGACTAGCACAACAAATGTCTAGAAGCCTATTTGGTTTCCTCATCTATTTTTGTAGGTAGCCCACAGGTCAACGTCTTTCATTAACTTGTGTGGGTTAATCATAGATCAGAAGAATGCTTTGTTTGGTGAACACCACTGGCCCAACCCAGATGATTCCCTGTTGAAGCAGATGAAACAGTGTTACACGTGATACTTTATATATATATATATATATATATATATATATATATATATATATACATACACACACACACACACACACACACACACACACACACTATTGCTCAAAAGTCAGGGGTCACCCAGAAAATGTCATGTTTTCAATGAAAACACACTTTTATTTATCAAATGCATTGCAAAATCAATAGAAAATATAGTCAAGACATCAGTCAAGGTTAAAAAGAATAATTTTGTCCTTCAAACTTTGCTTTGTCAAAAAATCCTCCATTTGAGGCAATTGCAGCCTTGCAGACGCTTGGCATTCTAGTCAATTTGATGAGGTAATCTGAAGAAATGTCACCCTATGCTTCCTGAAGCACCTCCCACAAGTTGGATTGGCTTGATGGGCACCTCTTACGTACCATACCGTCAAGCTGCTCCCACAACAGCTCAATAGGGTTGAAATATGGAGACTGTCCTGGCCAATCCATTATAGAGAGAATACCAGCTGACTGCTTCCTCCCTAAATAGTTATTGCATAGTTTGGAGCTGTGCTTTGGGTCATTGTCCTCTTGTTGGACAAAATTGGTTCCAATCAAGGGCCGTCCACAGGGTATGGCATGGCGTTGCAAACTGGAGTGATAGCCTTCCTTATTCAAGATCCCAATTTACCAGCACTAAAGCATCCCCAGATCATCACATTTCCTCCACAATGCTTAATAGATGGCTCCAGCATCTTTTTTCTGCTCTGTCTCACAAATGTTCTTCTGTGTGATCCAAACACATCTAGCGTGAGGAAGGCAAACTTTATGGCTTCTTTAATCAGAACAACAGTTTTAAGCTGTGCTAACATAATTGCACAAGGGTTTTCAAATGATCAATTACACTTTTAACATGATAAACATGGATTAGCCAAAAAATGTGCCATTGAACACAGGTGTGATGGTTTCTGAAAGTGGGCCCCTGTACGCCTATGTAGATATTCCATTAAAATCGTCCGCTTTCAGATATAGTGGTCATGTACCACATTAACAGTCCAATATTTCTGTTCAATTTAGTGTTATTTTATTTGAAAAATATAGATTCTCTCGAAAAAATAAGGACATTTCTAAGCGACCCCAGGCTTTTGAGCGGTGTGTGTGTGTGTGTGTGTGTGCATGTGTATATATGTATATATATAAATTGCATTCTATGCTTTATTATTAGCTTCATGGCAATGTTGTTGTTTATAAATACAATAAGAGGCTGCTGCCAACATACATTATTATAATGCAGTAAGCCCTTGCATTACACACTTATTAGAGGAGGTTGACAACAGTACACTTTTAAACCATGTATTATGCTAACACCTTTATTTCCGATATTCACAATCTGTATGCACTTCAATTAAAATATGATTCATTAAGTTTTAAACTGAAAAGGATAACCCCTTGTTCATAGTCATAATATATTACAAGAAATGGTCTAAGCCCTATTCCCATAGTTCAAGTCGATCCAATATGTTTCCTACACATTGTCTACTGTTAATACAATGAAAATATTGTGACTGATTTAAATTAAATAAAATCAACCTACCTCTCTGCATTCTTCAAATAAAAGAAAAGATATTCAATCATCTATGGATCATTTTCTTCCCACCTGTCGAAACCACAAAAACGTGTGTAAAGCATATCTCTGTCTGAGCTCCCTGCAAGCCTGTCTCACGGTGCTTCAGAGTTGTTTCATACCAAACTTTTCACTCCACCTCTTCTCATGATCATCAGCGGCAAAATGAGCAACCCACAAACTATCCCCTGCAAACACACGCACACACGCATACATACACAATTGCATGGAGAGTCGACCCTCCCCCTGGTGTGTAAAGAATTTATCAATAGTTAATCAGAAATTGAATCCTGGTCCAGACAGTTCACGTGTGAATCAAACACCTCCTGGCTTTTGTATAGCTGTCAAGAGGACCTTAAGCTTTGTCACGTACTAGCACAGCAGCATAACTTAAGAGCACAAGGTGGCAAGGAGCGCCATCATAAGGTTGAAGGCACCTAATGAAGGAGGGAAAGCTCAAGGAGGAGCAAGAAAATACAAGAGGGGAGAGACATGGAAAGAAGAGTTGGGCAAAAGAAACAGGAGACGCATTAGCAATTAAATTGTAGAGCCAGGTCTCAAGGGCAAGACCAAGAGGAAATTGACCCTACCAATTTAAAATGGAGATTGTTACAGTTAGAGCTGCCAGTAGAGACTAACAGTACAGAGGCACAGGGTGCTGGTGTAAAGTGATCCCACGGCTATGCAATCAACTTAGGAGGCTCATCAGTTTGAAGCCAAAACGGGCAGAGACGGAAGGAGAAAGAAAAAAACAGATCTGGTTTCATTGAAGTATGAATATGAAATCAAGTGTGTGACAAACTCGAATGGCTAAGTCTGTTGATTCCACAATGTGGGCCATATGGTTATAGCTTTTAATTGAACCTACTTCGGTCTCCAGAATTATTGACAATCTTAGTAAAGATCAGCCCCCCCAAAAAACAATGACACAATGATGTTGATTGGCCCGAGAATGAAAAGAAATATCAGTGTGTGCGGTATTAAAACAAGTAATACAAATAATTGTACACCATGCTCTGTCCTTATTGAAGGTCCAAATTATTCTGGAAAACTATGTGCCTGAACAGTCTTTGAAGTGAGGGACTTGGTTAGCCTTTTCAGAAGGCCATGTCATTCACTGGCTTTGTACTACAACGACATCTCTTTAAAAATGATTGTCACCTGCAATAACAATGAATTTGCCTTATTTCACGTAGGAAAAAAGCTATTGATACTGTGGTGCTATAACTGTCTCTACAGGGCTCTAGACTGCCATCATAAATCTTCCCAGTGCCACTGAAAAAGATTATTGGTGGCACTGCTGACACTTCACTTTCGGTGGTTTATTATAATCCGCAAGTCATATTTTGGTCAAATAGGTGGCCGATTTAGTTCATTTATTATCCTCCTTTGAACTATGCACTTGCAATATTTCTGTCTCTTGCGCAGTGTAGTATACTATGATGGCTTTCTCCTGTGCAAAGTAGCAACCTAGTGCATTCAGGTTGTCGGTCATCATTGCCGGTCACACAACATTAAGAATAATGAGGCATATCTACTCATTTTTCATTGAGAAAAATGCCCCACCACCATTATACATTATAAAACTTTGTGGCAGCACCATTGTAAAATGTTACTGTGCAGCCCTGTTCTATTTTTTGTTTTGTTCTAATGATAACAAAATCAATGTGAAATGGCAACGTAAGAGTACAATATAAAGACACTGTAGGGAAAGCAAACTGGAGGACCACAGGTAACACACAGTAGGTATTTATTGGTCTTTGTGTGTTCAGAGGAAACTAGAGCTACATGGCAATGCAAGGCAAGAGTATCAAGTAGCTAGTGTTCGTCACCTTTGGATATTTGGGGGCAAATTGTGCAGCCAGACATCACTAAAGACTGGAGGCCAGAGTAAGAATGAGCTTGAAAAATAAAAAATAAAGTGTTAATTAAGGTGCCATACATATAGTAATGACATACAGATTATTCTACAAAAAGAAGGCACTTGTGAACAACTGCAAACAAAACATGTACAAATACTTTGGTGTCCTATCTGCAGACTTTCAAATAGAAACAAAAGATAGACAAAATTATATCTGTATTTGGAAGAACAAATCTCAAGCAAAAACATTGTAAACGGCAATCATTATCCACACCGCATGTGGTTTATATCTGAATTACACTAGGATTAGGGTAATTTGTGTACAGTCAATGCTGACCCATACTGGAAAACTCATAAGTGAATCTTTGGATGAATAGTCAGAACACTGATAATTTTTATGAAGTTTTATGAAAATCAGTCTGGTTGAAACAATGGTCAAACTAGCTGGGGCCAGATTAGACCATATTAAATGGTATTCTCAATTAGCTTTACACTAAATCAAAATTAAAAGTAAATAAAACCGGATACAGACAATTACAAAAAAATACATTTAAAATTATTATTTCAAGCTTAGTGCTTACAGCTGCACAGTAGGCACTGTAATTAAGACAAACAAACAGACAAGCAAAGTAGCTCAATGAAAACGTGGTTCTTTCAACAGTTAAAATGTAATAATTTCACTAATTATTTTTCTCAACATTCAACTGGAATATATCTCATTAAACGCAACACTGATGCATTCCGGACTGAAATAGAATGAAAATAATAGTAGCGGCTAATCTAAATAGTTCAGCAGTTAACAACAAAAAAGTAGGTACAAAGAGCAGTTGCACAGTAACAGTTGTCATTGATTCACTGTTATGGCTACTGCTAGTCACCGACTAACAACAATGTGGCCCAGGCATGTACCTCATCACCCTTGGCAGTGTTACTGCTAGTTACAGTATCACAGACCTCAGTGTTCTGCTAATCAACGTGAAAACTATTCGCATATATATTTAGGAAGAGATTACTGTGTAGGCTGCACATTACCAATCGCGTATTAAGCACCGCAATATGATTCAATCAAGCATGCAGGAAGTAAATGCCCATGTGGATGACAACGGTTATTCTAGCGTTACAGTACAGAAAGCATTGAGGAGGCACATTTGTGAATGGTCTACAGACTACCAGAGCATGGAGAAGACAAAAACACAGGACAGAGGCAGAGAACAGGTTACTGATAAGGCACTGGACAGGTCATACCATACCCAACACACGTCTTTATTCTGTGTTTGGCTTCATCACAGTGTTCTTTCCTACCTCTTCCTCGTCCACTTTAGTGTAGTCTACAGAGCAGTGAGGCCACCTTCAATTAGATGGAGGGCTCAAAAGAAATGTTAATGTCCAAGTACGTTTGTTGAGCACAATTTCTATGCCAGTTAGTTGTGTGTGCGTGTGTGTGTGCACATATGTAACCTCCGATTTCAACAGGCCTTTTCCCCAAAACGGAACCACCTGGGAGACGCCACATGTGAGAGAGATGCTCTTCCCAATTTTAGACCCCTTCTTGTCAGCCTCACTCTGCCTCTTCACTCCATTTTACCATGGTAGTTGTTGTTGAGGGCTGTGTGGCCGTTCTGAACGTGGCCATTTTGGGATTTCTCATTCTTCTCCTGGTCTTCATCTTCTTCCTCAGACTCAGTCTCCTCCTTGTCACTCCTTTCATCCTCCACGATATCCTGACAGAAAAAAGGTTCACGATGAGTGTTATACAGTGGACCCTTGAACTCTAATGTACAGTTGCTGATGATCACCTGGTGGGCAAATGTGCGTGATTGTGTTTTCTTACATTTTGCGGAAGGAACTTTACCACCATGCGCAGGATGAGTCCGGCCCAGAAAATGTGTAGACACTGCAGCACAAACAACAGCCCGTTGAACAAGTAGTAGATGAAGAACGGAGGGTAGAGGGTCACGGGGTACACCCACGTTGTATGGATGATCCTAGGGAGAGACAAAGACACCACAGAGGCTCCAGTCAGATCCCCCCACTAAACAGTCACAATAAAAGCCCATTCACAAAGGCTTGAAAAGCCAGCTCTGAATTTCCTTGCCCACAATTCCATTGGCAACAGTTGGCAATATTTGTTTGCATTTTAAAACAAACATTTTAAGCATGGTGGTTAAGTGGGGAGAAAGGAAATAGCCTATGAAAATTCCAAACTCAGAAATATAGATAGATAGATAGATAGATAGATAGATAGATAGATAGATAGATAGATAGATAGATAGATAGATAGATAGATAGATAGATAGATAGATAGATAGATAGATAGATAGATAGATAGATAGATAGATAGATAGATAGATAGATAGATAGATAGATAGATAGATAGATAGATAGATAGATAGATAGATAGATAGATAGATAGATAGATAGATAGATAGATAGATAGATAGATAGATAGATAGATAGATAGATAGATAGATAGATAGATAGATAGATAGATAGATAGATAGATAGATAGATAGATAGATAGATAGATAGATAGATAGATAGATAGATAGATAGATAGATAGATAGATAGATAGATAGATAGATAGATAGATAGATAGATAGATAGATAGATAGATAGATAGATAGATAGATAGATAGATAGATAGATAGATAGATAGATAGATAGATAGATAGATAGATAGATAGATAGATAGATAGATAGATAGATAGATAGATAGATAGATAGATAGATAGATAGATAGATAGATAGATAGATAGATAGATAGATAGATAGATAGATAGATAGATAGATAGATAGATAGATAGATAGATAGATAGATAGATAGATAGATAGATAGATAGATAGATAGATAGATAGATAGATAGATAGATAGATAGATAGATAGATAGATAGATAGATAGATAGATAGATAGATAGATAGATAGATAGATAGATAGATAGATAGATAGATAGATAGATAGATAGATAGATAGATAGATAGATAGATAGATAGATAGATAGATAGATAGATAGATAGATAGATAGATAGATAGATAGATAGATAGATAGATAGATAGATAGATAGATAGATAGATAGATAGATAGATAGATAGATAGATAGATAGATAGATAGATAGATAGATAGATAGATAGATAGATAGATAGATAGATAGATAGATAGATAGATAGATAGATAGATAGATAGATAGATAGATAGATAGATAGATAGATAGATAGATAGATAGATAGATAGATAGATAGATAGATAGATAGATAGATAGATAGATAGATAGATAGATAGATAGATAGATAGATAGATAGATAGATAGATAGATAGATAGATAGATAGATAGATAGATAGATAGATAGATAGATAGATAGATAGATAGATAGAAGTCTATTTTCAAACTGCTAATATAAAAAAGATGTAATTGCAAATCTTACCAGAAGGGAAGAATGACCAGACGGGTGATGATGAAGATGGCCGCAAACAGGGTGAAGATGCAGTTGCAACTTTTCCTCCAACCTGCATAGTTAAACATCTTTGCTGACTAAAAGAAGTAAGCAAGAGAGGAGAGAAACTAGGTAAGGTTTCTAGCTTTGTCCTCTAGAGGGCGGGATGTGAACAGTATCAATAATCCAGTGAGCGCAATATTGCTACTGCAACTACAACATACCAACAAAGACTCAAGGTGCTCAACAGCCCACACATTCATCATTTACCACTTTGGAATGACAATACAATTCTAACGAGATGTCTATGATTTTAGTTTATTTGGCTTTTTGTGATCAAAACTTTGCAAACAAACTCTTTTTTCAGGGTTTTTCATAGCTTTAAAGAAATCATATACACATTTTAAATAAGGGTATGCCGTTCAATTGAAATGGCTGAGTCGGCTTCTCCAACTATGGTGGCCCAGAATAACACCTCCCACACCCAACCAGCTAACTCATTCAATTAGAGGTGTGGTAGGGAGTGAGCAAAGACACGTGGGGAAGTGAGATCAAACTTTGATAGCTTATGTGTGATTCCTGCTTTCTAGAGCAATTATTTCCTAAATGTGACACGTCATGCTTCAGTTTGTCGACTCTAGTAGCATAGTCCATGGTCATAAAGGTTATCCTACCTCCAGCAAGTAGTCAGATGCATCGTGCACAAACATGATCAAAGTGCCTGCCCGAGTGTAGTTGACCACCCAGGAGAAACTTATAAGTATAATGGTGGCTGCATGGTGAACAATCTGCTCTTTGAAATCCTGCGAGAGACAGAAACACAAACAGAAGGAACTTTATGTACAGACAAAAGGCTAAGTGAGGTTGAAGGCTAGTGGACTGAAGACGGTGTACTGCCAATTATTGATCCCCCAGTAAACACTGATGACTAATCAGAACTTTGCATGTGCGCTGATCATGGTCTCACAAATGATTGACCAAATATGTTTACGTGTACAGATGTTCAGAGGTTATTCTTTACAACTGTCGTAAAAAGCTAGATTGGGTTAAATCTTAAATGCAACAAGCTTTCTAAAATCTGATTCTACAATTTCAGCTTAACAACAAGTACTTCCTCCACCTCTGAAAAGCACTGCTGTTTTGGAACTGGGTTGCAAAACTGTAAAACCTAGAGGCAAATCCAGTTAGGGATTGGGGGCAAGACTGATTTGACATTTTGCCACCTTTAATTAGGTTGTGCATCAATACAGAAACATTTTCAATTGGTTGTTCTAATATTGTTTCAAGAGTGCTCCTCTTGGAATAAGGCATAATGGATATTATAGCACCATATCCAGTGTGTCTTGAAAAAAGGACTGTCACTCTTCCACAAGGGCCCGGTCACAAATTAACTTACTGAGGTTAACCTTAGATACAGCGAATGAACCCAGGACCACTACCTTGTACACCACTGAAAGGACATTTTAATAGCTGCGCACCAACTGGTGGAGCATTAAAGGAGCAGTAAAACATTTGGATGCACACCTGAAGTATTAAGAGTATCTGGTGTTACTAGCTATTGATAACTGTAGCTACCTATAAATGATACCTATTAGTGGCCACCCACACAACAACATGAGTTACCTTGTTTGTTTGTTCAAATGCATGAAAGAAAAGCATTAGTCCACCTAGCTATAAATGCCTTTAGTGACTAATATATGACTAAGACTGATGGCTACTCTGAGACAACAGACAGATAACACTACATAACCATTGTAAACTACTCAAGATAGCTTAACAACTGATTGGAGAGAGCCGCACTCAGAAAGCAGGGTTCTAAGAAAAATGTTTCCGAAAGTTTGGCCCTGAAAATAATCTAGCGATTCATTCAACTAAATTTCTTGGTATACCAAGAAGGGGGGGTTGTATTTGCATGTAAACTTAGTGGCACTATAGAGCCATAAGTGCTGTAGCCTATTTTTGTGATGCATATCTAGGACATCATAACTTAGTTGGCAGTGACATAGGGAGCAACAGCAGCTAATGAAAGTTTCATATGCTTGGCATGGTGGATACACATGTCAGGTTCCATCACATACTTTGCGCTTGACATCCGATGCCACACTGAAGAGCAGTGAGATGTAGAAGCCCAGTTCGATCATATAGTACCAGTACTGGGATGGCAGCAGTGGCTGGAAGACAGCAGGGAAGAGCTCTTACAAAAACATACTCAGCTGCCATTTTTGACGGTTCATTCCTTTGGAAAACAAACAATTACAAGCAGTGAAACTAGTTGCACCAAAAGGGCTTTTACAGGTCTTCCAGACTGCCATTTTAAAGAAGAAAAACTTCACAATTATAAATTGAAGAAGGGTATGTGGGAGTGTGGACATACCATTCGAGGAAAGCCATTCCACATCTCCTCCATTTTATAGAACCATGGTTTCTGAAGGGAGAGGAGATGTTGGTATGGTTGCTTTAGTCAAAAACTGAATACTACCATCAATGATTAGGCCTTCATCTGCATTTACAAACTAAACACTACAGATACACTTTAAAAAAATAAGGTATTTTTGTAGGTGGAGACATGACACCACAATATGAATAAAATGTATGAAGTCAAAATGTTTGAATACTCACATCCACAAGGGCTGCCAGGCCAGCAAGGAAAGCAAGAAGGTAAAATGTAAATCTCCAACTGTAAGAAAATGTACAGCAACCTCAGAATCCCCAGTGATGGAACAAGTTCTTACTGCTTGAAAACAATATAACACCAACACACTACAATCATTACCGTACCAACCACAGCTCTGAGTAAAAGCTCAGCTACAAAGAGTCACCTTATGGTAAACAAACTATCTAGATACGACAAAGCTTTTTCTGTAGACAACTAACAGTGAAGGTCCCTGAACCACATGTACACTGTACCCAACCAAGTGCATGGCACAGCTGTCGCACACTATCCAACCAAGTGCATGGTGCAGCTGTCTAAACTTGTCAATGACTTTTTGCACCCACACAATATTGATTTAAAAACAATATGAGAACTTGAAATAATTCTCACGTGCACGCACACACACGCGCACGCACACACGCACTTTCGTAGTTTTTGTTATGGACATTGTCAATGTAACTACCTGGCCTCACAGAACTTCTTGAGAAGGCTCGGTCGGTCCTGGTTCCTCCGCCTCCTGAACCACCTCTGGACCTGGCGCAATGACCAGCCTGTTTCTTTGCATAAACTCTCAACAGAACTCTGACAAGAGATAGAAGAGTGAGAACTTGAGAATTTGGCACCAAGAAGATCTTGGCAATACGGGGAAGCATGAAATGAATGCTGCTTGTTTGGAAGTAAAGTGGTGTGAAGCGCACCGTGTTTATTCACACCATTATTTTCAATGGCATTCTAATAATAGATTCTACTGACGTTACCTGTGATGGGTGCTTTGACGCAGTACAGAAATAGTGTTCAAGGACTGGATTGGGTGCTGCTCTAACACGCGCTTTGTCCCGCACTCCAAGTAGGGAAGCAAGTGGAGTTGCCACAGTCCTTATGAAAGAAAGTAACAAGTGTTTAATACTCCAGTGTTTTTTCCATGCAAAGTTAACCGTCAAAAAAAAACCAGCAAGAAACCGGAGCTAACAAAAATGTCTTGGGTACAACAAAAGCCCCAAGGCTGAGGACTGCTGACGCAGAAGAACTATCTAGAGGAGGGCTAGTAGGACATCTAACGGACCTTTCGAAGATCTGTCTGATCAATAGGAAGCAGAATGCAACTGGAATGGTGATCCAGAGATCCGTCACTTTAGTGAAGACAACGTCATCGTGGTCCTGGACGTCGGCCCAGCCCAGCCCTGCAGGGAACCATAGGCTGTCCTGCCAGACTACGTCATGTAGCCACGCCAACATCCTAATGAGAGGGAAAGATGGTGTTTAGGTGGACAAAGAATGATATGAGAGTGAGTGAGTGAGTGAGTGAGAGAGAGATGCAACTTGGAGGTCTGATTATTCCTTGGTGAATAACACAATATTGAAATGCTTTGAAAATTCAAGAAAAGCTCCCAAGTTAAAAGTAGAGACCCGTACTGAATTTGGACTGAGTTGACACCATGGGACATGGCACCAATTTTTGACAGGTAATCAGTTCAGGTAAGTGAAACATCCATGATGCAGGTGCTACCATATTTACGTAGGCTAATCAGTCAACCATGCAAATTGGTAATACAAATTTATCTTGCAGCGTGAAAACACCTGACCCCACCCTTCTTTCAATAGTTTGGCCTTTGTGCACCATTATAAATATAATTTTTATGAACTTCTCTGATGGTTTAAGGGGTCACAACCAATTCGGGCTTAAGCGATTGTCCTTCTGATTGTCACCAAAACATTCTCAATTTAAAGAGCCTGTGAGTGAACCATAATTAAGCCCAATATTGGTGCACACATTGACTAAACAATCCCAACCATTGTAAGCTGTTCACTTGTTTGTTTTCTTAATTAAAAGCATTACTCAATCTCTTCTTTTTCTTTTATCCGGATGGTCAAGTTAGGGTCAAGCTATGTTACAAATGATCGCTAGTGTGCATACATGAACATAACTAACACATTGCAAACAATGTATAGCTCAAAAGAACAAATACAAAAAATGTGAAAGTCCATGTGGATCAGCTGTTGGCATAGTGACAGTGCTTTCAGTGATTCACTGAAAGTCCGATTTGCAGATGGGTGATAGAAGCTGCACGGTGCTAACAGGCATTTCTTTACAACATGGCAATAAGATCTACTGTGAAAGGCTTCAAGCAGCAGGATGACATCAGTTCTACTGTCACTATTGGCAAGTCTTGAATGGGTGTTCACCCATAGACTCCAGCCACTGGTTTTGTTACCAACAGAGTGTGATTCTCATCTTACCACCCCTGTGGCTGCACCTATGTGGAGGTAGAAACAGTGCAGGAGGGGCCTGGATCATAGTGCTACCTGACCAGCCAATGGCTGGCTGTGTGACATGCTAAAGGGTAACTGTCCAAACCAGTACTCCAGAAAAATCTATGCTCACCATTTCATATCTTACACCAAAACTATAAGATTTTTGCATTTCTTCTAGAATTTTTTGGGAACTACATACAGTAGCTATTCTAATGGACATATTCCTCAGTTTAGGAACAACAGTTTGGCAGAGTTAGCATGTTCCAAGGAAAAAACAGCAACCACAATTATGCCTTACCCTGGTTTCCTGCACCTAGATAAATGCTATGATGTCAAGGAAAATATGTGACATGGACTTTGGCCAAGTGTAATCTCACAATATAGGATCAGTAAGTACTACCAAATTTGTTTGTTTACACAGGAGTTAGGAAGAGAGAGTCAGACATTTTTGAGACAGTGCCAAGTTAAGTTAGGGGTAAACTTAAACCAAGCCCAAATATGTAGGCTTGCAAACGCATTCTGTAATATAAATAATATATTCAACAACATATGTCTATCACGTCACCTGTCTTGCAGGCAGGACTGGAATCTATATACATATTTTCAGAATTTTTACAAAGAGTAATTCATAACAATATGTAAATGATTGACATTCAAGCCATACATCTAATTTCAAAAAGTGGGCCTATTGTATTAAAACCGAGACCCGCGGACTAGGCTACATGTTTTAGCCCACTGTGTAATCTAGACGAAATAAATAAAATCTTTGTAAAATGTCATGACAGTTGAGAATGACTGATGGGCCGACTTTAGATAAATTCGAGATCTTTCATGACCAAAATAAAGTGTCAAAATGCTATTGCAAGTCTATGATGTTTGTCCGTCTCAAATCCCAAAACCAAATGTCCTTAAGGTATAGGAAAAGTTGAATATCGGTCAACAGGGTGGACCGAAAAGAGAGAAACAAGCCAGAACAAATACCGGGTTACTTTGAAGTAGCTAGCAAGCAATGCTATGTTAGCGTGAAGCACTTCAGGGAGTGGTTCTTTGCGCGTGCATATAGCAAGTTTGGGTGGCTCCGGACATAGCGGAATTGTCTGAATCCCACCGGGATGGAGAACTTTTAACAAAAGCACTAATTCAAACACGTAAAGTGATAAACCTATTTGTCCGATACTATGATTACAAGTGTGAAGGATACGTCGGTTAATGTGTGTCAGCTCGCTGCTAAAAGCGAATCTGAAAAATGTTTAGACATTTCCGGTAACTCTTAATCCTCAGATTAGAAACTTTTCACGCTTGGATAATTTGCACTATCGCAAATAGAAAACTGTTTCGCAAGTGAAATGTTTTAGCAATTCATTGTACTATATTTGGCAATGTCCACTCCTAAATGACCTTCGTTTATTGCGGTGTCCCAAAACAAACATCGTCACGGGAGTAAATATGACAAGGCCTGCTTGACTATGTTCAATCAATTGATAACGTTTTATATCTTTCGTATTATACTGCACCAAAAAAGACTGATCATACCAATATTTCCTCCACTCGTCTAACCTAATTAAACTTACAGTTGATCTTAGGTCTTTAAAATATAGCATAGTACTCCCAGGTGTGCATGCCAAAGTTGAAAAGTTTAATTCAGACAACCAGGAAGAGTGCCGTTTTTTGTCAACGCAATTTCGCTGGAAGTAAGCTATCAAAAATATATATAAATACTTTGCATGGATCTGTAAACCATAGAGCCAAAGCGAGTAACTAAACATACCTTTCCAATGTATTCAACGCAGGTAGCCTGCGTTGCGAGGTTGTTCGTTGCTTCTTTTCTTAGCCTTGAGTTTTACACAGACGCCATCAAAGAAAATCCAACCTGTTGATCGTCGATAATTTGCTATTACCCTCTTTTAAGAATGTGGTGCTGGCTCTCGGTCTATGGCTGTTATTTTCTGCATTCTAAAAAAAAAAAAACTAGACACTCAGCGCTTTCACCGTTAGTTCTGTCACCATTTTGCCGGACCGTAAGCCCATCTGATAAAACAAACGATTTGCCGCCCACTGACTACTAGGAGTCTAGGCGTCGGTTTTAGCCTGGATGGTCATGGTGGGGGTGGGGGGGGGCGGCATACAATTTTAGGTGACGTTCTTTGGCGTGAAAAGCACACGTGTCTGTCGTGGCAGTTATAGAAAGGAGATGTTATTGGTTAGCTGTTGGATTGGATAGACGGTCAATGTTTTGACAATTTATAATCTATAACTTTGGGCCTTAATGCACTGAGATATATATATATATATATATATATATATATATATATATATTATTCTCCTTACAGTCTGTAAGTTAAGTATATGTGGTTTGTAGTTGCCAAACGACAGTGTTGCAAGACATACTGTGCTGTTTATGCTGTAACAGACACTTTTAAAGAGAGAAGTTAAAGTCCCGTGTCCCCGTGCAGCACCACCAGCACCATAAAAAACATACAACCAGCTGTGAACAATAACTGTTACGACAACAGCAATTAATGTGTTCAGTCTGTTTGACTAACGGAATATCATGCACTTGTACCTGTAAGTGTTATGCTCTTTTAACATGTGTAGGGATAAACACTCACAAGTAGTATAACAAATATGTAAAGTTAAACTAAGGTCAAATGTATTTTTGGAGATCTGAGTTGAAAAAAGTCACAGAATATTTTCTAAATTGTACTTTATTTCCTTAAAGACATGTGTTTCAAAACAGCAATAGCAGAGAATAAATAAACAAACATCATAATGTTTTTTTTTCTCGTAAGTACATTTATGTAATTAAAAATTCTACAATAAGTGTGCCCATGATCTTGGAGACCAAAGGAATCCTCTATTTACTAAAATAAAAAAATTGCCATGTTTCCCTCTCATCAATTAGATTTCACAAATAAATTAAACATAAAAGTTAAGATAGAAAAATTCCCAAACCTCCCCATCCACTACACCAATACTGAAAGTACAAGTGGCAGGAGAGACTTCTTCATTTATTTCACTCCATGTATAACCAAGGTATATACAGCGAGAAGAAATGTATCTCTCTTCTAATTAAATAACCCCTTATCTTTAGTTTAAAATAATACAACTAACTACATAACAATTGTATCAATGGTAATCAGTATTTTTTTCAGGACTAAGTCAGCAACCCCTTGATTCTTGTACACAACACTGCCTTTCATAATTATTTCATGAATCACAAATCACACTGTACAGTAAAACCCTGTTCTGTTGGATAATTCAGTGTTATCCTTTTAAATCATATTTACGTTGTAGTAGACAGTATAGTATGTACAAATTACTAAATCCAGATGTTGAATAATGTGAATTCTGGAACATTTTGAAACCGCCAACATTGTTGTTGTTGTTGTTGTTGATGATATGATAGTGTTAGCTGTTTTTCAACAGATACATATTGTTTTCAAGGAAGTGTTGCTCCTGTGCTATGCGGTTGGTCAGACAACCAAAAGGCTGGGACATCCCAAGTGGTTTCTTGATTGAACTCTCATAATTTCCCTGGAAGCGTAAAAAAATAAACATTATTTATAACATAAGCTCCACAATGCATTGCAACTATTTAATAAAGTTAGGAGTTTCTGTATACAAACTGCTTGCAAGGATGTACTGCAAAGGGCCTAACATTTGACTATACAAGCACACTCTAGTGTCCATGCAACCCCAACAGTGACAACCATACTGCTGCATTTGTGTGTGCATCCTTAGAAAATAGTCTCTTTTCCCATTTATAGGCAGGCAAATGAATTCAGAACATGCACAATAGGAATTCTGGGAAGTTTTTCTTTGGAGAGATTACAGTTTTACAGCCTGATTACAGTTTTGTCATCAGTCAAAACAGTCAATCAAGAAACAACATTTCTTGAGCTGTCAAGCAAGTAAGTCAATCTGATTCACGGACATTAGCTTCCATTCAGATTATATGGAAATGGCTAAAACTTCTCCTTTAAGATAGACAGAAATCTTAAAAGGAAGACGTAAAAAAGAGCTTGTGTATAGCTTTGAGGAAATTACAAATTCATGACCCAGAATTCCTAGAGAGGAATTCAGTTTCTCCCTTAGCAGCACGTGTCACAATGACCATACAGTTTGACCCAGAACCTTCCACAAAAGGCCAGAGTTCCTCGCTTGGTACAAGACAAACATTCACATGAACACAAATACCGGAATACTTTGTGTAGATCTACTCACCATACAAGTAAAAACACACACATTCATAACAAAAATCCATACGAACCCTCACTGCATTTATCTGTACGCACGCGTTTGCGCACACATACACAAACACACACAAAACTGTGTAAAATGTACCATGTAGTGAAACAGTCTTTCCATTCATCCAATCAATCACACCCAAAACAAAAAGAGTTCAGATACAAAATCACTTGGTGTTCAATTACAGCCGAACAAAAAACCTGAACTCACCAAAACTAACACACCAACCAACTAAACATGGGGAATATGTAAGAATGATAATCATGACAAACAACAAAAGGGAAATTAATCAAAAACTAAAAAGTTCAAAGTAAATATTCTATATACCTTATTTGATTGACTACATAGGCTTCCAGTAAAATTGCTCAGGGCAATTCAATATTTATAGGAATACAAAATTAGCATGTCATGATAATCAATTGCTTACAAAATCTGAGGTAAAGTTACAATTATTGATCAGTGTTTGCAAGGATAAAAACCAGGACAAAATAATATAGGAAACTCACAACGCACCAAACACAATTCATGGTCGCCACAGCAACTCGCCATGCAGTTGAGCATGGTGAATCAAGGCAACGGCCCAAAATAAAATTGCTAATGGCAACCATCACAGGCAATATCGCCACAGCAACCAACACAGGCCAATTAACTTACAACGCTGTGAGAGGAAGGGGGGGTTTTAGTGGTTGCTAGGCAACCGTAGCCATAGCGATGCAGTCTCCACGACATATGTATGGACAGGAAAGTCTTGAGATTGGTGTGATGTTTTTGTTTTCAGGAAAATGACATGACACAGCACAAAAACAAATAAATGAAAAGTAAATCAAATTAATGACGAACAACAGTCTTCAACCCTACAGAACACTGGTTATTAAGACATTAGGGTTATGTATATGTATGTTTGAAAATTGAGGCAGACTGATGCTACCCATTACCCACCACTTGAACTAAGAACACAGGAGATATTTTGTTTAGCCTACACTATCATGAAATGCTTGCAGAACGATTTGAGAAGACTGTCAGCTCCCTCACATCTGGCTGAAGAGTTATTGACATGTTAAGTGTCAGTTAAAATATAATGAGATTATTATTTTTATTATTACTCCCAGACCTAGATATGACTGCTAAGCGCCTACGTCTCTGAAGCCTCTTTCTACTCACCCTCTTTAGTATGGCCGGTTGGCATCCTTGGGCCTCTTTAGCTGCACCTTCAGCCTCTTCATGCCAATCTGGAAGCCGTTCATGGCCTGGATGGCGGTCTGAGCGCTGGACGGGTTGTCAAAACTCACAAAACCTTACGGACAAAAAAAGTGAAATGGGAAGGTTCAAAAGAACAGTTGGAATCACTGACTGTTTGGAAACAACATGGAGGCTGAATCGTTGAAATGTCAAACTGTGCCGTAACTCGATAACACAACCAGTTTCAGAATAAAATAAAGAAGACCACAAGCATTGAAAATCATCATTTTCCATCACCACCCCTGGGAGACTCACCAAAGCACTTGCTCTGATTGGTGGCGCGGTCGACAAAGACCTTGGCAGAGATGACGTTGCCAAAGGGCAGGAACATCTGCAGCATCTCTGAGTCTGTGAACTCCTGGGGCAGGTGGTAGATGAAGATGTTACAGCCCTCAGGGCCTGGAAAAGAGACAGGGAAAACACAGCAAAGGGACAAATTGTTAGACCCTGGAGGCTTACAGAGAAGCTCAGAAAGAAGTGCCAATGGTGACAGGAATGCTTTGAAAAGGAGATAACAAAATGAGACTCCAGGGCGTGCTTTCAAACATAACACTTGGATAGTCTTACTTACACTGTTGTTCATTAATTTGCATTCTTATTCTCATTTGTATATTTGATGTGTGAGATCACCTTCTCGCTGTTGCAGTTGCTGGGGATGCGGATGTTGCTGTGCCACTAATGTGTGTTGATGGGGAAAGGGCTGTCCCACCAAACCATAGGCAGCAGGATAGGTGGCTGCGGAATGTGATTGACAGAGTATGATGGCTTTCTATGTTAAAATGTCCTCTCAAAATGTTTTCTACAATAAAGGGTTTCCACATCCACTGCAAGATGCAGAGAAAGTATGCAGTATACTGTATACCAACAGATCTTCATAAAACGAGTTCTGTGTAGTATTTTCTGTATAGTGAGACAGGGTGCAGTGGTTGTGTGTTATGACGGAGGCCTCACCTGTGTAGTGCTGCATGCCGGCGTAGGCCTGTTGAAGGGGGTCCAGGACAGGACTCTGAGCTGGGCGACATTATAGCAGAGACAAGGTAAGTAGCATGATCACCAACATGGGGTTGGGGCATGCAAATTCAAACATGCTCCAAATAGTATTGCTGCATTCTATGGTGCCGTTTTCTTTTCTTTTACTATTGATTATTCAAATGGTAGGTACACGTGATCAATAGAAAACTGCATTTCAAGTCATATGAAGCAGGCACAAAAATTGGGTTAACTCAGAGCAATTTCTTTTCAAATACAAGACTTCAGCAAACCCTCTTGGTCCTCCACATTAGTCCCGAACTGGAGTCACTGTGTCTGACAGTGTAAGGGCACTCCATCACAGTAAGGAGTATACCTTGGTAGGCGTGAACTCCGTTGGTGTAGAGAGCCTCAGTGGCTGACTGGCCATTGGGTGGAGCTGGCACCGGGGGATAGCCAGTCACTGTAAGAGGGGGAGGCAGAGCTGGGACAGGAGTGGCTGCCATTGTGGGGGGAGTGTTGGTACCTGCCCACATTACATATTGCTTTAGGGTAGAAGATCTATCAGTAACATTCTATATTGACCCATTTAACCACAATACTTTTACTCGATGAAACAATGAAAACTATTTCAATAATACAATTCAAAAACATTATGTCTAAACATTATGGAGAAAAATAAAAACAATATTTTGGTGTTAGCCAGTGGTTACCTGAAGAAGGGGCGAGGGAGGTTATGGGAGTGGCGATGAGGCCGCTGGGGTTGAGGGCTGCCAGTTGCTGCATCTGTACGGCCGCCACTGTGGCTACTGGAGACAAGTAGGCTGACTGGGCCACCAGCGCCTGCTGCTGCACTAACTAAACCAGGCAGGGGGAAGAGGTGATGGCAACCAAACGGAAAGAGCACAGACAAACGTGAACAACGCGGAGTAACAGAGAAGAACAGAAAGCATGAGTGTGGGAGGTTCCAATTTACTATATGCGAGCAGGGCATTGCCTTTGTGAGAGCCAAATTCTTTTATCGAGCACAGGCATGCAGCCAGATCTAAGCTGGGTCAGTTTCTACTCACTGCCTGTGTGTAGGCGTTGTAGGCCCCCAGGTGCAGGGTCATGGGGCTGATCACTCCCAGCTGCGAAGCCACCTGCTGCATTCGCCGGATCCCCCGCTCCTTCTCCGAGTCGGCAAACTTTACCACCAGGCTAGAAGAGGCGCCCTGGAGGGAACGGGTTTAGATGACATACTGCAAAATGACCCTCGTCACAGTAATAGGGGCCTCATTTCTAAAGTTATTCTTATTTGCCAGAGTGGGTTTGTGTGTGTCAGGAGGATATGTGCAGGTAGACCGTGGGAAGAAGTGTGAGAGATAGACAGAGAGACACTGACCGGTAAGGTGCGCGTCCCGTGTAGACCGCTGATGGCTGCCTGGGCCTCCACGTTGCTCTGGTATTTCACAAATGCACATCCTACGAGACACAGATTACTGTTAACGTGGGGAGTGACACATTGAAGGGCGTGCGCACACCATACTGTAAACGGGAAGTTCGGCCCTCCCGAGTCCATTCAAGTCATCTTACATCTAATGCATCATCGGTTACTGCTGCATCATTAGGCATGGTCCACAAAATGCTCATTGCTTCATCAATCATAGACTATAAAGAGCATAATGCATCATTAGGCATGGCCTATAAAATGTAAAAATGTATAGCCTCATTTATCATGACTCATGCAACCAAAACCCAATATGTAGCATGTATGTAAGGAGTGTCAATATGATTTACATGAGAATCAGGTTGAAGTTAGTGCCTTGTGGGGTCCTTTAATCATTAATCATTGTTTTAGATGTTCAAGGGAGTGCAGTAGTTTGTTTCTGTCATTAGCTATAACTGAAAGAGGGTAGTTTGTAGGACAGGACTTTTCCTCATAAAAGATGCAAGGTAATTCAATATTTTAAGGTTTTTGTATCGATTAGCACTTACTCTGGCGTTATCTCACTGTAAAAATAATGTGAAGCCAAAGCAGTTAGCCTTGTACGAATGAGTGAATCTAAAGCTATACACTTCAAGTGAATACTTGCGATTCATTTGGACATGTTTCTTTCTTTTCTTTCGCTGTCCTTTCAGCATTTTAACACGTCAATAACGAATTAAGATTAACTGACCTACAATGGCCTGGTTGCTCATACATAAAAGCTGTACGCATCAGATTTATGAATAGGAATCAATTAAGCTAAGTTCATGTTGGGGTCAGTCCTGCAGCTTAAATACGGAATAGGAGTGTTGCTTCTAGGACCTTTGCTGGTGCCGTCTGGCCCACGGAGGACTGTACACTCCTCTATGCTGCCAAAGGCCTCGAACATCTTTCTCACGTCTGTGTCCGACTGCTGCTTTCCCAGCATGCCAACGAACAGCTTCCTGTCTTCTGGGGAGAAAGGAGACAGCAAGGGGGAGAGAATAAGAGAGGGATGTAGAGAGACGGGCACATGGAGGAGACAAAGGACAGGGGAAAATGCAGATTCAAAGGAGGAGTAATTTTTTATAGGGATAAAGAAGACAATTGGTAAAGAGAAACAAGGGCTTACACACCAAAAACACCACAAACAACACATACATGTAAGTGAGATTGCACAATCTTTTCGACCAATCTACACAAAGGCATTTTTTAAGTTTGTTGGGCAATGTTGTTATACTCAAGATAGCCAACAGGGTGCACTAGCGTGGCTTATTTTGACAAGGCATCTGGTGGTGACTCAAATGTTAGTCACCAGGCCGCTAGGCTTCTTTAAGAGAATCCATGTGTGTTTATGAGGCCCTGTCAACAGATGTATTCTGTGTTTAATTTTTCCTTGTGCTTAAAGAATGACATTTCTTTAATATGACTCAAATTATTCAAGGGTAGCTGTCTGTGGTATGCTGTGTGGAGCGAATGTACTTGAGATAAAGCATCAAGGGCTTTGCTGAGGTAGGAAGGTACTGTGTTTGGTGGGGTACCCTGCTATTATAGCAGTGCTTTTGCCAAAAGTGCCATTATTAACAGTTGCTGCTGTTCATCTCTAAACTGGGCGTTGTTTGAACAGGTGTTGCGGTTGGAGGACAGGTGTGTCTCTTACCCCCTCTACCTTCACTGTCTGCTGGCTTCACCTGGATTGGACGGTTCATCTGGGGCACAAATAGAGGAGAGAAAAGCCATGTTAATGCCCCAGTGGGTGGTTAACATGGTTTGGACTTACAAATGATGAATAAAGACAGTGCCGTGCTGTGTATAAAATATGTGTGATACGTGATATGTGTTATCACTTATTGTGATGATATATTGGTATGGAAAATCAAGCAAACCACCTCCTCATCACACATGTCCCTCTCTCCCCTTTTCCAACCTCTCTCTTGATTTCATTCAGCCCATTCCCTCTACCTATCAGTCAAAACCAGGAAAAGCACACAGCCACGTGGGACTGGGGAAGTGATAAGATTAAGAACGCTCGCCGGCTAATCTGGATTACAGAAGCATGTGGGATTAGAATAGTGAGAGATTCTGAGCCTAAGAGAGAGACAAAAACAGAGAGAGGGTGAATAACAAGAGGAGTGTTGAAGAGGAAAGAATAGAATCCCAGAACGATGAGAAATAGAGAGAAGCAAGTGCAAAGAAGTGAAGAGGGAATTAGGCAACCATTCATTTTTCAATTAAAAGAGGGACCAGAATAACAATGATTGGTGTTTCATGGCAATAACCCAATATTGTTTGAAGAATCGTTTGAGAAAATGTGTGTATGTTTCGAGTGTATCTAGCAGGAATTTAAAGGACATACTGCATATCGAACAGCAGGCAGAAATAAACACATAATAGAGAGACAGAAACACAAAGACAAAGATAGAAATAGAATAAACACTAAGAAAGGTCAGTAAAGAGAGAGAAGCAGCAAGACAGAAAGCAGGAACAGATGAATGAAAGAGAGAGAAGCAAGGAAAGAACAGCAAAAACAACAGTGCGACACTCTTAACGGTGGCTTAGTGAAGGTCTTAATTATGGGCCAGCTGACATTTGAGTCACTGATTGACCCCGCGCCCTCCGTCACAGATTGATCAGCTGTGATCGGTCAACGAGAGACAGTATTGATCAGTGGTGTGGCGTGGCGCTAGGACCCGCATGCACAAACACCACCGTTGCTGTCCCAGAAACCCTGCAGCAGTGGCCGCTACAAAGAGCCTAGGTTCTCTTCTGGAGGGTGTTCCAATGATTATGCCAATTACCAGGTAGACGGGGGACAGACATGCAGTGTGTCTGGAGTCATATCTCAACATGGGCATCTTCTCATACTACCAGGGAACTTTTTGAGAAAGAGGAGGACGTAAATGTGAAGTTCATAGCTAGGCTTCTGATAGTTTAAATGGAGCACTGTAGAGTAGCATTTAACCACATACAAGTACTAACAATGTTGTAAAACGGATGGTCAAACAGTAGTTTGGCCATGAAACACATTTTGATAAACAAAAAAACAAAAAAATGTCCCTGTGTGTAATTACAATCAACAAGAATAGAACAAAAAAGGTAATTAAACCTCTCCTATTTAAAATTTCAAGTGTATTGCTGCAAACAATGATTTAGAAGAATCCCCTCTGTGCTGTGTGTATTTGCTATGGTGGAAGGTTGAGTGCTAGGCCTTGGAAGTGATAAGGAGAACCGACCAGATGGCAGGAGAGATTGGAATTAGAATATACAAAAGGGGGGAAGAGGAGAAGGCGAGGCCATCAAGGCAGCGGCACTCCAGATCGGCACGGCAACCAGCCCTACGTCTCTGACGACGGCTCTACTTTTGCATTCGCCATCGCCATGGCAACCCCGCGATGAGCGCCACAGCAGGTAAACAAGGTTGCTCCGAACAACATGCGCAGGAGAAAGAGAGAGGGATGAAAGAGAAGGGAGAATGAAAAGGTTGGGGGGGGGGGGGGGGAGAGGACGTACAGAGGGCACTTCTAGGTCAAAAGATAGTAAGATTAGAGGAGGAGATGTGCATGCAAAGAGGAAAAGAAGGTTGGATGTACTGAACATGAAGAAGAGGGGAAGGTGCCTGTTGCATGGAACAGCTGCCTTGAGAGCAGAAGCCGCTGAAAGAGAGATATCTGCCTCTAAGCCTAAACCACTCTGACAGAGAGACGACAGTCATTTGCTCTTCTCTCTTTCTCTCTCTCTCTGTCTCTCTCTCTCTCTCTAAATAAACACTTGTATAACGAAAACACAGTTACACACCGTTCACTGACAAAGCAGCTAAACCTGCCCTGTAAGTCTATACATCTTTGCATTTAGGAGTGTGTGTGTGTGTGTGTGTGTGTGTGTGTGTATGACCTTTTCATTTGCACAGAGGCGTTATAATCATGTTCCAGTTAAATAAACAATTTGTTGTATGTAGTTTGTACTGCCACAGACATCAAACTGACAGCATGCCTATCTGGCAGGCTCACATAAACACACACTCTCATGTTCCTGGTGACATGCCCACGTACACACACATCGTTAATCTTTCCCTCTGTGATGCCACTGGGGATTTTCGCTGGGATTATAAAATATTAAATCCATAGATTATCCAATCAAATCACAGAGTGGCCACTCCCCTCTGCCCTACCCCCGCATTGCACACTCACACACACTGCACAGACACTAGGGAGAACTCACACATCAAACAGCATAGAATGTGTAGATTGTACGTAATTACATGTTTCTCTGCCGTCTCTCTTGACCTTTTTGAGGTGGCGGGGATGCTCATAACCTGTCTCCATTCTGCCAAGGCCAAACAAATTAAGTCCCAAGCTTGTGACACATTTTCCGTCCCCCGTTCTCTCTCTCTCTCTCTTTGCCATTCCTATCTAAAAAGGAGTACAATAAATATGACGGGAGATAACATATTTCTCTTTCCTCAGGTCGTTTTAGCATTTACAGATGGGTGGTGGTGGTGGTGTGGGGGGTATTGAAGGGGAGGTTAGGGTGGAGTACAAAGACAATTGTCCCTTTTCGCCTCTCCCGCTCCATCACACAGTGCTGGTCATTGCATCGCGCCGTTACCTAGCAACATGGCATCCCTCTCCCTGCCGTCTCCAGGCAACGAGACCTGCGACCATAATCAACCTGCCATCCCATCCCCCCTCTCCTCTCCTCTCATTTTCTTCGCTCACTCACTTCTCTACCTTGAACTCTCTCTCTCTCTCTCTCTCTCTCTCTCTCTCTCTCTCTCTCTCTCTCTCTCTCTCTCTCTCTCTCTCTCTCTCTCTCTCTCTCTCTCTCTCTCTCTCTCTCTCTCTCTCTCTCTCTCTCTCTCTCTCTCTCTCTCTCTCTCTCTCTCTCTCTCTCTCTCTCTCTCTCTCTCTCTCTCTCTCTCTCACACACACACACACACACACACACACACACACACACACACACACACACACACACACACTAACCCTGCAACATGTGCTTATGTCTCCTTAGGGACACCGATACCCTTACAGGTGGAAAGTATGATATTCATAAACACAAAATATGGAGAACAATCAAATAAAATGGTTCGTGTGTGTACGCGTGTACTGATGCTCAGCTAAGATAGCTCAACAAAGAGTCAGAGAAAAAAAGAGCGTACAAAATCAAATATGCTCTCTCTCTCTCTCGATTCCCACGAAAAATACAAAAATGTAGACACTTGCTGTAATTTTCCTCTATATAAATAATAATAAAGCACAACACAAATAATAATAACACAAAGCATAAAACAGGATCTTGCATGTGTTCAATAACCACAATTGAAGGCCCTCCTAAATGTAAGACCTGTTACTTAAACACGCACTGCTTCTCAATGATCTATAACAAAGCAGTGAGCCTCCTTCTAGTTGGCTATACACGACAGCTATCTCTTTTAGCATCATATGCTTCCCATTAAACCATTAAAGCAATATTTTATCCAAATTACTTATATTTTGCACATTATAAACAAATAGTAGCTTTGCATTTGATTGAAATAGCAAACAACATCTGTGCAGTTTTGACATATAAATAACAAAGAACAATAGAAGTTTGACTAGTTTAATGTTTGACTTGACATTACCGAGGTGCAGGGAGGGAAAGGAAATGGTGGGGGATTCCAGAGATATTGAGTTTCATCCTGCATCCTAGTTATTTTTGGTGCAAATCTCACAGTTTAATTCCACCAAAGCACTACATATATATATATATATATATATATATATATATATATATATATATATATATACATATATATGCACGTCCATCAGATTAAACACTGGCCCTGAGCCACCAAGTTCAAAGAGCTTGATGAGTGTTAGCATGAGAGCCCCTTTCGACTTGGCTCTCTCAAACACAGAGATACACACACAAACACTCTCGTAACCCCCTCCCTCTGAACTACGCCATCCTGCTCTGTAACAGATGTCTGTATTTAAGCAGATAAACGCACTGCCTCGATGCACTCTTACCCCGACCCCCCGGTCCCTGCCCCCGCTTTATGCTGCCCACCCCCAGCTCATTATGTCAAACTTTCATTAATTTCTTCCCCATCCCCCCAGCCCCTTTACCTCACACCTCCTCATGCAGGCCTTCTCCCCTTACTTCATTCATTCAATTTCTCTCCAATTCACACCCGTTTACCTCCCTCATGAAAATCAATCATTACAGGGGCAGGTACAGAGTGACGGAGAAGCACGGGCTTGTCTTTGCTGCCGCCGACTGGAGCACACTGAAACATAGTGGTAGGCCTGAACTCTGCTTGTGCACACACACACACATAAACACACACACAAAAATGCTTTCTTAACACAACAGATTAATCTGGCAAAGACGGGTGATCTAGGGTAGTAAGAAGCCCCTTTATGAATGTATGCCTTCGGTAATACACAAGTTGGATTGTGCTATTCATATTTACATGAGTTGGTCTTCCAGTATTGATTAAATCCTTCAGCAGGGACAAGCTGTCTCATTTAAGCTAAGTAAATGTCAGGCTTAGTGAGATGTTCCACTAAATCGCCAGCTATCATATAGAAACAGCCTCTATGGCAACCGAAAAGTAGAGACAAGAGCTTTTTACTCTCATATATAAAAAAGCTCTCAGAAACCTGGAAGAACAGCTTTTCTGCCCGCACAAAGATCTGCTAAGCCTCTTCAACTCCAATCCTGATCTGTGAATGTGTTCTTCTTTGGCTGGCTGGCATACACTGTCCATCCCCCTCTTCAGTAAACCATGTCAGTCGGAACACCTGCCTTCCCCTTCCCTTCGATCCCCTCCCCCAACACACACACACACACACACACACACACACACACACACACACACACACACACACACACAAGATTGACACAAATATAAATAGCATTTAGAACAAGATTTTGAGAAGGTTTATATTTTACTGTTCCTTGCTAAGAAAGCCATACAAGGCTGCAGTAGTCGATCAGGGGAAGCAGCACCATAGAGAACATCAAAATGACAAAGTCAAAAGGTTGGCTAAATTGGTATGGATTCTGCTGTAAAGAAACATAAAAATATGACAGCCTAAGATATTATTTTTGTGACGATTTCCAAAATAGTTTCTCAGTGTGAATGTTTTCCTACTGAACAGTGGATATTTCTTAATTTCAAGAGCATGCTGATGAAATTGACAAACTGGCCAGGGAACAGAGCTGTTCAGCAGCAAGATATATGAAAATAATGAGCGATAAGGACAGAAAGAACTGAAAGACTAGCAGAGTATGATACCAGCCTAACAGTGGGAACGTGGAAAAGGCCAGTTTCAGTTTTTCTGCTTTCTAACAGCCCAACACCCCGCTAGTTTGACACTAATTTCCTCCCTTTAGCTTTGAGACGGACTCACTTTCTCACCTGAAATCAAACATACGACCAGGTGCCACAGTGATCAGGCCATCTGTTCACCCCCCCGCCCTTTTTTTAACTTCTCTTTTCTTTCCCTCTATGTGTGCCTTTCGCCCTCACGTCTTTTGTTAGGGAAAAATCTTATGAGCCGCTACATTTCCGCCACAAGTTCCACAATTCCCTGCAGAAACACTGAATGCATCACGCGCCTCAGAGAGTTAATAACATCTTTCAAGTGTCTGCATTCAGGTATACATAGACTGCTTCTCTCCCTTCTCGCTTCTAATTGTCTTCTTGTTATTTCTTTGTAGCGTCCCAGTCCTTTAGATGTCAGAGTCAATTATTCCTTAGCAGTGCAGGTGCTATAAGTTGACAATTATACCACAGCTGGTAGTGGGGGTGGGACAAGGCATGGGGGTGGGGGTAGTAGTTAATACGATTTTTTTTCTCCATTATTTTGGGGTAGCTTCTATGCGTATTCAACCAAGAATGGAGAGCGGTCTGGGAGGACCGCCACTAGGAGAGAAGGGTGTTTTTCTGATGGGGCACTGACCTCCCCGTAAAAGTCGCACAGTTCAGACTACTCTCATGCTAATAATGGGATTCATATTGCAGCTCATCCTGCCTTGCTTCTAGTCTAGCCCACCTCCCAATGTCCGCCGAAATGTACATATATCTTCATAGAACACACTATGGTAAAATATATGAGTGAATCTTGAAACAAAAGAGAAACCCAGATGGCCCAATATGTAAAGATGGGTCAAGGACAGGAAATAAAGCAATAAAGTGTTGAATTGAGAAGACAGGGAGCCCGCTGGACCCAATCATTCTTTCTCGCTGTCGTTCATATTCTGTTTCTATAGAGATGGCGCAGAGAACGCCTGTCACTTCAGATTGTGCTCTGTAAATGTCACTTGGCAGCACACCTGCTGCCTGGTTATGCTAATAACACTGGTTGAAGTTTGATTTGTACGGACAAATAAGACACAGAGCGGAGAGAGAGAGAGAGAGAGAGAGAGAGAGAGAGAGAGAGAGAGAGAGAGAGAGAGAGAGAGAGAGAGAGAGAGAGAGAGAGAGAGAGGAAGAGAGAAAGAGAGAAATGGGGCAACGTGAATCTCGCATGCCCCTAAGCTGTCATTCTTAAACCCGTATATGGGATGATGACTCAAGCCCTGGCCGGATCTGCCTGGATGCCTCCCATACGAAGCAAAGCAGGACAGCAGCTTCTCTAACCTTATTTTGGGACACATCAGCTAAAGGGGAAGTCAAGCTCACATGTCAATGTGAGTTAGTCTTTCTGTGCAACTGTGTGCTGTGCATAATGCCACTTGTTCCCCCTCTTTGCTTGTGGAAGTGTACCGCTGAGCGTCACTGGTGACTCAGAGAAGACGACGACGACAACACACTCACCCCTGGTAGTGTCTTCTGCTCATGCAGTGCATTCTGGGCCTTCAGGGCAGACTCGCGTGCACAGTACGTGAGGAAGGCACAACCTGCAGAGAAAGGAGAGGTGGGGGTTACCACAACAGATAGTATTTCTACAAAGGCGAAGACCGCTTATGATCACAACAAACTATTTACTAGCTCTTAACAGCATATTGCGTGCTCTAGGAAATGCCCGATCATGAACCCAATCAACATTGTAAAGGTTGCTAAAGATTGACTTGTTTGAGCCATCTTACATTAATCTTTGGCTCTATACATTTATGGAAATCTACTGACAGATTGAAATTAGATACATGTTAACATGAAGTTTAAATCAGATAACAATGTACTAAAAGAGGACAACCCTGTTTGCTATAAAAAAAAAAAAAACATCTAGGGAAAGAGAATATTCTGGTGTATCTGGTGTACCTACAAAAGGTCTGGTATACCTACACAAGGTGAAACAGATGAGATTTCTATTTGCACAGCCTCATTCAAACGAGCAGATCATCACAATTAATGGTTGGATAAAACTTAGCAACACCTTTTCTTTCGTTTAAGAAATGCAAAAAGCATATGTTTGAGTTGTGCATGTAAACTAGGCTGTCCTTCACCTTTGTGCATCCCCGTGTATTTGTCCTTGATCACCGTCAACTCATAGATCTTGCCGAACTGTTCGAAGATAGGCTTCAAGTCTTTCTCCTCCAAATTTCGGGGTATCTGCCCAATGAAGAGCTTGATAGCGTCGGCCTCCTTCATTGAGAAGTCTTGGTTGTGAGTAACCCCCGGGAATGACACCGACAGTGTTCTGGTAAACTGGGCAAGACTCAGATCTTCAAACGAGGGCGATGAGTGGCAAAGATTTTTACTGTGCAGGTCATGGGGAAAGCAGGTGTTTTAGGACCAGAGCATGATAATTTAGAATTTCCAGAAATCACACAACTTATTTACCTTAGGCCTATCTAAAATGTATTTACACATTTTGGAAAATAGATATTGTCTGTTCTGATCATCTTTTGATTGTAATTCTTTTTTAAATAATGTTCAAGCTAATTTGTAAATATGGTTAAAATACACAGAGCTAGGATAAAATAGCAACTGTGCCGTCTTTAGATAAAATAATAAACATTAGAATAGCCAACATCCTTTGTTGTTTTGACACTGCCTAGGTTCAAGCAGGAGCCTAACGTGACACTGTCGACATTTAGGCTAGCCTACCTATGGTCTCTTTGTCAAGACAGTGTGACAATAACAACGGCATAAATATATGTGCTTCACATAATACATGAAAGATTCATACCTGTTTACTCCTCTCGGGTTGTGCGATGTATTATAGCTTTCTTTGTTATATCGAAACTATCTTAATTGTCGTTTTTTTTCTAACGAATAAATATTTTTAACAGCCCTATTCATTTGTATCCTACACTAACAAGTTGTCCCGTTAAACAACGCACGTAGGCTTAGAAATTCAAGCAAATATCCTTTATCCAGCATGCGCGTTATTTTTGATCTGTAGTTTTGGGTGCTCTTGTTTACATAATCTATTTCCCTAGTTGTAAACAAAAATACATTGTGCTAAAAATTTATATTTCTGAAATTTAGCGCTAGGCTTATGTAGTCCCTTTCCAATAGCTGCATGAAATAAAACAGCCGCTTGCTCCCGTGTTGGCTCTTCTCCTCTCCCTCTCTGTGTACTCCTTTGACGTCGTAAGCCGGTGTCTCCCTCCCTGTCGATCTGTCTGCTCCATCCCTCCCTTGGGTTGTACAAGCCGTGATGTCTATTCGAAGGGACCATCAACAAACTCTCTGAATTCCCTTTGCGTGAAATATTCTATATCGGACGCAATTTCAGTCGGACTAATTTGGTGGAGAAGGAATGCTAAAAGAAAAGAAAAAAGTGGACTTGGGGAAGTTTTGAAATGTATTGCAAATAGCTTTTACATTTAAATCTTGCATAATTTGAGAAAATGTGTGGACTCTTGTCAGATTAAAGGTTAGTTTCCACAATTGTGAGCCCACAACATTTTAAGTACCACTATCCCTAGTTTATGCGATTACATTATGGATATAAACACAGCCAGAACGGAATCTGTTTATTTTTTGGTTCAGTTATTCCTTTCTATTTTAAGCTACACATACTGACGTTCCCTGAGATCAAGGGATGCAAATTTGTCTTTTGTTCTCTCAGTAGCTGACCGAGGTGCTAAAATGGATGTAGACAATTTGGATGACATCAAGTAGCAGAATTATCGTTTTCTTGTATTACTAAATTGTTTGAATATAGATAATATGGAGCACTATATGCAATATAGGTTATAACCACGCCAGAACTAGGGCATGTCTAGTCTCCAAGAAAATATGTAAACAAAACACTCACATGACAGTTTCTGCGTAACACTTGTCATGCGCACACCTAAATTGGGGTGAATGGGCAGTAGGAAGAAATCACGATTTATTTTGCACAAAACGCGCAATGTAAAGTTGTTCAATCAAATGTCTTTTTTTTTGTATTAATGACTGACAAGACAAGAAAATCAACAACATATACACGTATGCTGGTTTATATTAAATTATTTCTGTTTCCAAATCACAGTAGGACCATACCATCTGCCCTCCTAAATCCTATTTGCTTTTGAACCCTAACCCCAATCTTGCACCAAGGACTAAACGCTCCAGATGAAGATCATAGCAGTACGCCTAGTATGGGGGGTATTCTTTAAAACAACCAATTATGTTACTTTGTTCTCGAAGTTTGCTTAAATCACATATATCAGAGAATACTTTGTAAGCTGTTATCATCAGGGTAGGCCTACTAGTCTTCCACTGTCTGTAGCTAAAAAAAGGGAAATGTTGGGAGCTCTATAACAACCACTATTGAATGTGAACATATAGCATTCTTGTTTAGACGGAACTGTAAAACACTATTGTACTCAGTGTATAGACAAAGGAATCTTTGATTTGTAATTAGGAAAACTTTTATGCTCCCACGCCAACATCTGTTACTCATTAGAAAACATGTTTAGTAACTTTGTTTGTCCTGCCTAATAGACAGTTCAGATGTTACAATCTTGAGTTTTTGAATGCCCAATAAACGAAAGGCTTTGGAATGAATTACTCTAAGAATTTTATTATCTACAATGATTTGGTTCATACTGCCAAAGCGGTATAAATCGTACAAATGACAGGACAGCAATTTCAAATACATGGCTGCAAACATAAACAAATCCATTTCGTTTTGATAAATGAAGTCTTTATTTTGTAAATATTAACATTTACTACATTTTACGAACCAATAATGTAATGTTTAATTAAACAATTACTCTGCAAAAGAAAATATCACAGCTGTCAAATAAGTTATTATAGGGCCTAATTGTATGAGTGTGAAAGAAAGAGAATGAGAGAGCTTTTAGGGGTGAGGGAGTCGAAGACAATTCAATCGTCAAAGAATATTTTACCCATATGTAGAATGGACCAGATAGACATCCAGAAAAGCAAAACAACGCTGTGTTGGTGGATCAGTCTAGTAACAGTGACAATGCGATAAAATAATTAATGAATTAGCCTATGCATGTACTTACTCAAGCTGCCTCCAATCTGTCTTTCATGGACTGTTCTAACAGGTGCTTCTTCTCAAGTGCGAAACCTCCAACGTGTGCATATGTAGCCTACAGGAATGACAAATTTGAGGGGGCATTTTATAACCTATATGCTTAGCATCGACGTAAAAATATGGACTGTAGGTGTTTTAATTCTCTATATAAACAGTGAAAGTTTGATACAAAAAAATTGGCATGTGAAACATTGCATTACCGTGCAATTTGAATACAGAATGGGATGTTAAATATACGTCCTGATGTTTAAAAGGAAGATCCTTAACTTCCCACCCTCTCGAGCTGCTGGCACCACATCGGGGAAATTCAGGTTGCTGACGGTTACTGGGGAGCGGGTGGACGAGCTCAGGAGAGCAGCTAAAAAATACATAAAAGAGTGAACAAGGTCAATTTTAGCATCGCGCAACAATATGAAAGATACAAACCTCTCCAAACGGTTTAAGCGTTTTGATTGCAAGGCAAATACCAAGCGATATAAATTAAACCCAAGGCCTGTGTTTACCAATGTTAAACACTATTGCCTATCATTGTATCACGGCAGAATATATAGGCCTACTTCAGGTGTGGGTGGTGGGGAAGTCCTTGTTTAGCCTATTTGATGACTTTACGTGGTAGGTTAGTACACTTAAAACTTCAACCTATGTTATAGAACCACAGACGATAGGAAATAAATGTTTTAGTAACCAATTTCAAGCGTCATGCCCCTAATAGTTTAGAATCTATTCTAGCACCGTTTTATGTAACACCCTTTGGTTTTTGCTTGTCTGCTGCTGTGAGTGTAAAATAAATTGTCAAGCAATTCTACTGACATCTGCCGACAAGTTACCAGAACAGACAAACCTACTGCGAAGCCAATTAATTCCAATCCTTGCATTTAAAAGGCTCCGCTATAAAACGCACGGTTCTGTGTGCAGATTTACTAAACTAGCTTACCGGCCTACAAACTGTTAAATGCATAGGACAACATTGGACAATAATCATAGAACTGTAGTTGGTAATACTCCTACAGCATAGGGGCCGAACTCAACTGACCCTCACTAATCGATTATTGTCATAAGTGTTGCTTACCGGCCCGTTATTAGCTCAATGTACCAAAATGCATTTTTTTTTGATGCAGCAAACACTAAACATTAATTATGTCAAAGCATGCCTACACATGGTAAATAGAAAATACTTTTAAATGGATGTCATTCTATATTTAGAACAAAACTGATGTTGAAATCTAGTATATATAATCCCACACTATAAAACTAAAGTTACATTTTGGTGTAGGTTTGAATAGACAGATTTAACATAAGCGTTACATTTGCATACTGTAGGTCCATAAATAATTGATTTTTTAAATACAAATTACTTGTGTTTCAGTTAATGAACCAAGCAACAGTAAACCTAAACATTAAAATTAAGGATACGTTCTAGACTCACAAATGCACACTGCATGGTTCAAAGCCAACAATCCGCACTCCAGCCATGCCCTTTGTTAACTAATCCCCAGTCAATTGACAGCTGAAATGGATCTGGAAAAGAGAAGGGGCTGGCTAAATGTGTGAACAGGGCTTTGGCAGGACCATTGCTTGGTATAACACCATTCAACGTCTAACAAGTGAGGAACATATGGCACACAATGCAAATTGTGTCACAAACATTTTTTTAAGGACTTAGGGAGCAACACACAATAGAGCCTGACAAATGATTTCAGACTTTATCCTTTTAACTATAGGTGTAACTTTCTGTAGTTTCCTGGCTAAAACAGTGCCATCAACTATTCAAAAACAGTTAGGAATACAGTTCTACAACTACATAGTAAGATATATTATTAGTGGTATTGGTGATACTGCACAGTGACTGGTGTGAATCTCTTAGATGTTGCTTTCACACCGGTTTTTAGGATAGATTAGGCCACATTTAGGACAAAAGACATGTTATGGAAGAATCAATATTCAAATGTATTCGTGGTCCTATAGTATTCTTAATTTATGTCGAGCCAACTACCTCAGATTTCAAATTCTAGTTGAAAAGGGAAAGGAAATAGTGTGTGGGGATGGTGATGATGGAAATGATGGGGACTTACACAGTGGGAAAATGAGGCAACACCGGTTTTCAAACTTAGGTTTTTATTAAAGCCAGTACAAGTAAAATGCGGTGGTTGAACTCGATTTTCTCCATCTCCTCCAAAATGAACTTCTTTTCTTCATCGTCGGTTTAAAGGTATACAAGATCTCTCCATAAAAAACCTTTTGTTCCCTTAAACTATAATCTAATCCTCTAAATAACTTGACGAGTTAAAACTTTAACGTATGGGTTCTTATACCCTATGTACACCGCATAATGCATCGCTTTGTAACATTCGAAGTCAGAACATTAACAATCTATTTCTCCATCTACAAAAACGGATACTGTAGAAGGAAATGGGATCAACGTGCACTCTCAGTTCACATACTTAAAATGTAGTGTAAATAGAGAGAAATGCAGTTTAATTAAAAAAGCTATCTGATAAAGATTTGGCCTTTGAAATATGAGATGAACTTACCATGTGATTGATAACTAAAAATAGAAATTACATTGCATCAACTACAATTCTCTGACACCTTTGCAAACATATATCTGATCGAAATGATAACAGGGGTCTCTGCTTTGCGCATTACGGCCACTGCATGCATGCATGCACGCAAGCATACTAAATGCTTAGAGGGACAATTAATGAATAGATTAAATGCATTCGAACAAGTACTAGAACAAAAATTTAAGTGATTTATATATATCCACCTCTTATTTTCTTTTATCCTTGGTCTCCAAACGCCAGCTCGACAGTCTTCCATGAGCCTCTCAGTTTTCAACCCCCGCTCACCATCCGTTTCTCTTCTCAAACCTCTTTCATTCCTTTGTTGTTCACCTTTAATTGAAAGTTCTGTTCCAGGTGTGCACCCTCCATGGTTTTACTTCACCAACAGAATTTTATCCTCTGACCCATTTTGAAGTCCACCCATTTTCTCCCTGTTGCACATTCTGTCTTCGACTTGGTCACAGCCTGTGAGAGTTTTAAAATGCTTGTAATGTGCAAGTTCACAAATGGTCAAAGGCAAAAGCGACACCCCAGTCACCTTCACATACACACTGATTAACACAAGCGAAATGCAGGTTGGCCAGTCAATATCTTGGGGGCAAGTATGGTCTTTTTGGAGGGAAGAAAGGGCCCCCTGGATGTCCCCCTCCCCTTAGAACTGGTCTTTTTCCTTGGTCGTGGAATGGGTTTCGAGGGGGCCCTCGCAGAGGGCCTCTGGGGTGAGGGTGGCGGTAAGTCGGGTGAAGAGGATGCTGAGGGGGCCGTGGAGGACGTGGGGGCCTGGGGCCCAGGTGGCGGTGGTGCAGTTCTGGATGGGGTGGCATGGGTCTGTGGCCATACAGAGGAGGGGAGGGGCTGCGTGGGTAGTAGTCGTAGTGATAGGGGTCCTCGGAGGGCGATAGAGGTGGCGTGAGACGCCCCTGAACTCGGGGATACGGGTGTGGTGGCGGGCTGCCTGGTCGGTAGTACGGGTTGTCGAACGGATGACGGCGAACGTCGTCAGGGTGGTGGTACCGGTCCTCTGGGTGGTGAAGGTTGTGGGGGTCTTCCGGAGGGTACAGGTCTTCGGGCAGCCGGCGGGGGTCGTCATGGTAAAGCCTCAGGTCTTCATGGTAAGGGTGTAGTTCGTCTGGGTGAGGACGGTGAAGGTCATCCAGGTGATAAAGTGGATCGTCATGATGATACATGGATTTGTGCTGGTGGTCATGGACTACCACCCCGGGGAGAATGGCTTCTTGCACCCCCTCCACCATGGGGTCCAGCATATGCTGCTGCTCTTGGTGAACCATCCCACTGGAGGAAGCCACAGACTGGACTTCGAAGCCGCGAGGGGGTGGAGGTAACTGAGGGATGGGCGGGAGGATAGAAGGCACGGAGCCAGTAAGGTAGCCCGAGGAGGTGGACCCCGGCTGGGAGCCCATAGCCTGGAGATCCTGTGGTCTATCCCCTTGGTATTGATAAGGGTTGTCACCACCAACAACCACATTGGGATGTGGGGCACCCATGGCTGGGTATGCGTTTCCGTACCAGCCCTGGAAGCCTCCAAATTCACTATTTGTTGAGCTACCAGTGGCTCTGTCTGTAAGGGCAGTAGTGGGCCCCTGCGCAGAAATCTGCTGGTAGTGTGCCATATTTTGCATTGCTCCATCCTCCCCCCCAAACTGACTCAGATGGTAGCCCTGACCGTTGGGAGCCGCTGCTTGTTGGTGGCCGTGATGGGGATTGTTGGGGTCCTGCCAGGTATTGTTGCAATAAGCCATCGACGATAGCCTTCCTCCAGCTGGCTGCGTCGTGGCGTCGGCCGCAGGCTTATCCATGATTTCATCCTGCGTTGGGGTTCCCCCGCCTTCATCTCTTACTGGTGTCCCTTCCTGGTTCTCAGTGCCCGTCAATGGGCTGAGGTCGTCCACCCCTCGGACAGCGTCGCCGTGCAGACCCAGGTCAAACGCATTAAAACCGGGGTTGCCCTGGAGGAAGCTGTGGATCTTGGACTCCAGGGATGAGTAGAAGGGCAAGGGGCATGTCTTGGGCTCTGTGTTGGTGGCTCTTTGAAGGACCTGGGTAAGGGGTACCGTCTGGGCAGTGGAGACCTGTCCGCATGTTGAAACGGGTGGAGAAGGCACTGGGGTGACAGTCATAGAGAGCGGCAGGCCTCCAGGGGGTGCCGATGAGGTAGGAGGAGCAGAAGGGGTAGGAGGAGGGAGCTGTGCAGTGACTGATGAGTTGGAAGGGACATGCCCTAGTGGACTGTTAAGAAGAGATGGATGGCCTGTGAAAGAATATTGATATAAAGGGAAAGTAGAGAAGGCCAGAGAGAAAGATGAAAGAAAGAAAAAGTCAACAAATGACACTTCTGAGTGAGGGACATAAAATATTCTGTAACGTGCACTACATTACTGGAAGAGTCTCTATCATCAAAGTACTACAAACTTGCTAAATTGAAACAGCTTTCCTATCCAAGAGTATACTCGTCCCTTGTTCTTACCCTGCTGAGTACTGCCCTGGTCCTGAGTTTTGGAAAGGGCTGAGAGGAGGTCCTCAGGGATCAGGTCAACCTGAGACAGTATGTTAGCCAGGGGGGCTGGTGGCGTGGGATTGGATGAAGTAACTGTGGTGGCAGCAGAGGAAGGGCTCCCTGTTGAGCCTCCTACAAATGACATACATATTTCTAAATGTAGCGACACCCATCCGATGTTTGAAATTTGATGTAGCAACAAGAGATGAATAGATTCAAGAAACACAGAGATACTAAGTATAAAGAGTTTCATTTCAAAATGAGACATTATTTGAAAAACAACGTTTTTCGCAACATCCAAAAACTAAAGTCTACTTTAATAATATTGTCAGATTTTGAGACATGAGACATAGAAATATGTTATCTTGAAAAATAACTCTTTGAGCAAACTCTAATTCAATTATATTCACATTTATATTTTCCTGTTCTTTTTAAGTTCACCTGAGTGAAATGGAACTCTTGTGTGGTCATCTAAGACTGTTTTACTTAGCTATAAATGTGGTGACACAATCAAAACTATCTTGGTCATAAACCAGGACAAAAAGTTGGACCTTCAGAAATCAGGCAATGCCAAATAAGACCCTACTTTGGCCAATACTCTTGACATTTGAAGGTTGTAATAACACTGGTAGAAGAGGATATTAGTTTAATTTCCCGACACACACTGAAGCTTCTGTATTGTCTTTATGGGGTTGCAATTGCACTAACCTGTGTTCTTCATAACTGTGGTGAAGCTACTCAGGAGGGAGCTGATTTTGCCCAGGTCAACATTCGTCAGGTTGCCAGGCAGGGTTGCTAAAGGGGGCGTGGCCTGTTGGTCAGGAAGGGCCTCAGAGATTGCTGACCCTTCAGTGACAGTCGGTAATGGATTGGAGACTACTGCTGAGGCCGGGCATTCCGTTTGTTGAACTGTAATTAAAGACAACGACAACGATTGATTTTCAACCGATATTTTCTTCAGGCAGAGGTTCAATTAAACCCATGAAAGGCACCTTAAACCGGTACACTCTTCTACTCCACCACATTAGACACCCAGTACCATCTTACCTATGATAGCGCCACTCTCTGCTTCCTCATCAGAAAGTTCCATGTCCTCAACATCACGGTTGTCTGTGTCCCCAATGCTGAAGTTTTTCTTGGGGGATGCGCTAGGGGTCGATAGGGGGCTGGGGGCCTCCCCCAAAACAATATCTTGTTCATCATCCATGGCCAGGCCGTCCAGGTCGGTGTCTGGCTCAGCAGCTTCCAGAGCCCGGAAAGGTGATTCAGAGCCTGTAGGAGAGGGTGCGTCTGCTGAGGGCGAGGGAATGGGGGACTCGTCCAAGTCGGGTACATTGGCCTTGAGGCTGTCCAGTTTACGCTTGAGGTGGGACACCCGGTTGGCAAACGTCTGGTAGGCCTTTAGAATGTAACAATTGTTTTGTCCTTATTATTATTGTCCTTAATTATTTTGAATGACTGCTTACAATGTTTCGGCTTTATGAAATGTCAATGTTTTCACTTCCAATAATGTGTCCTACGGTCTTTCAGAACTACGCGTATCAATGGAAATATGTTAACCACTTACGTTAGCCACAATCTTGACCTCTTTGTACTGCATTTCATAGAAGATGTCAGCGTTTCCCAAGGCTTCCAACAGCAGAGGTCCAGCCTTGCTCTCTTGGTCCAGGAAACTGACAAACTCCTGAAGCTTTGCACTCCCGTCTTCGAAGTCCTTGCAGAACTTCTTTCCTCCTGCCTTGTCTAAATGAGAAACATGAAATATGAACTGCTATTAAACTCAAACAAACAGCAAGCAATGAGGTAAAGTTATAAGCTTTTGCATTGAAATATAATGCAGTTATATGCAGTGAGTAATATTGACACTCCTATTACTGGGGCATTGTCAAAGGACAGGGTTTTCTTGCAGGACAATAGTGGTATTGTTTGTGTTTCTGTAGATGTGCATGAATTTGTGAGATGAGATGATTACTGTTCGGCACCTTTCAGTTTCTTGAGGGCATCAGTGCTGCAAACATCCACTCTCATCGCAGCCAGCTGTTTCTCCTTGAGCTCTATCTCTTCCATAGAGCATTGGTGCTTGGTGAGTTGCTCCATAAACGCCTGCGGCTGCAAGGGCATAGGAGAGTAGAAGTGAAACAACAAGCAACTTGAAATTAAATGCATTCAATGCTATGAAATATAGCTATCTTATCTATAGCATGTTAAAATTACCCCAGAGAGTTTTCTTTGATAACTAAATGTATGATTTGCAAGAACATAGATGTTGCGATTGTAAAACCACAAGTCAAACAACGCAAATGATCTGTTATAAGTTAGGCAAATGCCACCATACCACAAATTCAGCAACAATCTTGGACCTGAGAGCCGAACTGGACTCCAATGGAGCTACAAAGAAGCGCACAAAGGAGTTGTGAGCATCATTAACTTAATCTTGTGCATGTTAGGGATGTAAATAGAGGGAAGGGGTTGACGGACTCACCTTTTTGCTCCCCAGGTGTTTCGGGAGGAGACTCCTCTTTGACCAAACAGCCCTTGAGCTCAGCAATAAGGGCTTCAGTATAGACATTTCTCTGCTCCCAGATGGTCAGTATTCTGTCCACTGCCTTCAACACCTTGGTATCCCCAAAATTACTGCAACATTGTGATGGGATGATGATGACAGTAGGATAAGAAGAGTGATGGAAAGCTTATCAACCTCAATGACACGATCAGTTAGTTACACACAAACAGCTAAGAGTATAGCGACAAAGTGAAAAACTAAATAAAGCATCAACACAGTCAGAGTGATACCTTTTCCTTGGTAAACTAAGCAAGCAACAACGTGCTAGAAAGCGCAAAATGATTTTTTTCATGAGTGTTTCTCATAATGCTAATCAGAGTACTGTTAGGCGAGCCGTCAGGGTCAGCAAGGCCTGCTCTGCTGGCCTAAAGATTTTCAGAATCAGAAAATTCTATTTTTATAATGTAATATATATGTATTCATAAAACAATGTATTTTACTAAGTTCGCTCCCTTCAGTGTATTAATATCATTAATTGTTACTCTCTCCCCCTTTTGTGCTGCTTCAAGCGCAGCTCATATAAATGAGAGCTTTTATCAAATTTTCCACCTGTGCTGTCTCCGGGTGAAAAATGTACCAAGGCCTTCAGAATTTCGAGTGAGTCCCTTCTGCTGTTGAAGCACATGGGGATGATGTGGGCCTCGCCAGCGCCACCCCCCCCGCCCCCCCCCCCCCCCCCCCGCCCCCCACACACACACACACACACACACACACACACACACACACACACAAACCACTGCCCATTGTACTGGAACGGAGCAGAGATCGACACCAACAGACTACAGGTTATTCTAAGGCGGTTGCGGGAGGATATCACTAAAAGCCGAGGTATTAAAAACCACTGCTCACCACTGCTTATTGGGGCACACACACACACACACACACACACACACACGTTTCTGGTAGTCAGTCAGGAGTGGTTCTACTCACTTGATCAGCAAAAAGGCATCGGGCAGAACCTCAGCAAAGGCAGTACGGTAGACAATGGCATTTTTTCTCTTGCAGTTCTGAATGACATCGTTGGCTACATAAAACAGGTTGAGTCTGTGAGGGGCTTCAGCTGTCAAAGAGGAGAAGCCAAGCAGTTAGATGCCAGCATAGTACTTCTTGCAGTCCTTGTTTTGAAGACACATGCATAAATGTTGAGTGACCTTTTAAAACAGACCTACACATTGTTCAGCTTACATTTTTCTCACATTTCTGTTTATACTGGATATTCTTGCTACAAGACAGTGGATTTAACCTCTTCCAGAGGGGGCCAAAGCTCAAAGCAGTGAGTCACAAGAGTAGGAACACAATAGGCAATACTTAGAATGTAACAAGAGCAAAAGTGGCAGAACAATTAAGCGGAAAAACTGCATGACTTAAGACCTTTCACAGGACACTTAAGACTTTCACAGGATGAAGACCACCTACGATATTTACTATGATGTTTCAATCCCTGACAAAACAATCCTGCAGGTGTTTAAATAACAGCTCAAAGGATTCGAATCCAAAATCGTCTAACTTTGCCTAACTCAAGGTCCCAGACACAAGGCTACCATAAATTCACTTGAACTCTTAAGTACATTCAAATGAGACTGAAAGATAAGGTGCTTTATGCAACACTCATTCAAATAGTCAAATGCTTGAAAGCACTTAAAGCAATTAAAACCTAAAAGCTATAGGAAAACTAACAACACAAAAAACACCAAATGCCATTAATCCTTACCCTGGCATAATTATATTAATATCGAACATGCAGCATTTAAAACCTTGCTAGGTTAGGTCTTTAATCGCCATACAGAAACAGCATAGAGACTAGTGAAGAGCCTAAAATAATTACATCATAAATACATATTTACTTTATTAGCTTTCTGTCTCTCTTTCAAGAGCTACCAAAATAGAATACCTCCCACAGCCTCAAAAGGAACGTGCTTTGTAGTCTAGCTTACATTTTAAACAAACTTTTGAATGTAAAATTAGACTTTATTACCCTAAACTTACGACTATCAAATTCAATCTGGCCTTATGTTCAATGTGTTGTTACATTGAGTTGACAAGAAGAGGTTTGAAAGCTGCCTAGAAGTTGAACTGTTCATTCTGACATGAGTCTAAAAATAGGTAGTAGGTAGTTATTTTTATAGTTTTTATTTTGGATATCAATATTGGCCCATAAAAACATATTAGTGCATCCCAAGCAAAAAAAGAAATACTGATCCAACAATTTACCACACATGCCAATTTCCCAAAGAAAAAAAATGCTTCAATACAATTAAAAGGAGTTTTTGGGTTCTTAATTTGATATCATCTGACAAAAGCTATCACCAAGGGAGCTGATAGTGGGCGGCATTCCTAACATTACTGAATCTTGAAATAACACATTGGATACCAATGCATCAATGTCAAAATTGTAAACTTCTCTAAGTCTCTGCTGACACTTTGATTTAAAAAACAAACAGAAAAAGCTATACAATTAAGAAATGGGCAGGCTGGTAAATTGACACATTGAAGTGTCAATTTGATGCTTTCTTAAAAAGCAAGAAAATAAAAAGTTTCTACAACGTAAATACATCAAAGCCAATACAACCTGTTGAACTTACTAAATGTTTAAGTGTGCATTATTTTATGATTATTGCAAAACCACAGCTGTAGCAAGAACTGTATGTGGCCCAATTGTCAGATCACCCCAGTCATTTTTTTTTTTTTTTTAAACAGAGAACTATTGTAAAAATCTTATATTCCAATTCGGTCAGATCAAAATCTTTCTATTTAAGATGATGTTAAAATTGCAAACTGAATGAGTGTTATGAATAGGGATGTCACGATCCAGGTTTTTTGCCCTCTGATCCGATACTTTCATATTCAGTATCTGCCGATACCGAGTACCAATCCCATATTTGTATTTTCCTAGACACAGCTGCACAGTGTTCTGCAAGTTAGTAAAACCAATTCAATACAACAACATTAGTAATCCCTCTGAAATGTTTCCCCTTCCAAATGGTTTAACCCAGGGACGTCTTTATCGCATCTGATGACGTCACTGAACACGACATCCGGAACATTGACTGCGAAGCTTTGCCTGCGTGAATGAACGATTTAGAAGATGTAAACAAAAGGAAAATAAAAGGTAGTGCAAACGGAATCCCTGTCTGTCCTATCTATTGTCCCCTGAGTGCTTCGATTGTATTAAATAACTGCTACGTTGACCCTACCCAAAGGAAACATTCTGTCTCATTGTTGTCTCGGGAGAAATAAATGATTTGATAAATTAATTTCATCTCATTTATGATCGTTTGTTTCTGACTTCTTGACCCAAATGGCATCTTGGGAGCAAAAGAAGGGAAGTAAAAGAGAACTTGATTTTGAGACATGGATGAACTTTAATGGAGATAAAACTTTGAGAACAATACTTGTCTTACATCCTTGGAGATGCAAATAAGACTCCTTACAAACAATTCTAAGATCTATACTGCTCAGTTTAAGACAAAAGTGAGCTTATATGTCACCATTTCTCCTGAGTGAGAGACAAGCTCAAAGTCTCATCTAAGTAACATACTTGTCTCATTTGTGTCTAGAAGAAAAAATGAGATACTAATGAGATCTCAGTTGGGGATTTTATTTAGAGAATTGAAAATTATAACTGGCTCTAATTCAAGGTAACGTTCCAAGCTGCCCGATAAGAACAATCTCAACAAACAATAGAAAAGCCCTTTTTTGGTTACTTCCTCCCAAATTCTTTGTCCGTTTTGCATACAAAATATTTTACTAGGATGACATTGACAATAAAATACTCGACCTGCATTTACTTAACCACTAAGAAGATAAACCCTAAATAATTGATAGCTACACCAGCTAGAGATTGCTTTTCTAGTTCAAGTTTGAACAGTTCTCCAAGTGTTAGAATTAAAATCTGCATGGATCAATCTAAAACTGCAACTTTATCCTTAACGCATGCACAATATGTTTTCTCTAAGTAGCCTATTACATTTTGACAATAACTCAATTCAGTTTAAATGTAATGGTCCCTCGCCTCCATTAGACCTAATTACTTTGTAACTGCATGTGTGCTAGGGCTGGGAGATTACATTTATTTTATTTTCAATTACGATTTTGGCTTCCAACTACTATGAAAACAAAATAATCGAGAAAAAAAAAGATTATTGTGCCGCATTGCATTTCGCAATGTTGCTCGCCTTTTGTAAATTCATACATCCAGCACTCCCCTTTTGTTTTATTCACAGCGGTGCACGTTTGAACGCTAACCATCGTCAGTTACATGGATACACTGTGTATCAGATAGCCTAAGTCAAGCCGACTACTTTATTAAATAACGTTGTCTTTTGACAAAGTTGCGATTCGCTATTCGTGCACAATTACAACCACTTGCCTCCACGTCAAAACAATGCGAGCATTATGATAGAGAAACGTGCCTATAATGACGAACTTGAGCTATCATAACCTATGTTTACCATTTATCGAAAAATTAAAACATTTGAGTTTAAATCACTTGATTAAAATAGACATGCATATCATAAGTTTAGTCAAGTCAGACTCGAGGGAAGCTTGCTTGACTGCCCGTAGCCTTAACTAGAGCATTTCTTTCACTGCAAGGTAACGAGCAAAACCTGGTATGCATTTTCAGCTGGCTACTTTTTCGAGTTGAATTATATTTAAAGTTCAAGAAATTCCACTGTAATATATATATATATATATATATATATATATATATATATATATATATATATATATATATATATATATATACACTTTTTTTTTGAAAGTTCAATTAAATGCATGATGTGTCTCAATTCAATGAGTAATCGTGTGAAATAATCGTGATTTCAATAATGACCAAAATAATCCTGATTATGATTTTTGTCATAATCGAGCAGCCCGAATGCGTGCCTCTAACTAGAAAAGTAATGCCATACTGTCAGGTCATACCTCTGTTTACTCCATGTTTTTATTATGACTCACAGGGAATGATATTTTAATTTTGTCCACTATCAATAGCCATTTTCCAAACGATCCCCAATTTTATAGACACCAGATGAAAAGTTGACAAGCGACCCTAACCATTATTTACTAGAGGCATAAAACACTTAATAATAAATCTAGGAAAACGATGTATCAATTAAGGAGAGTTTTGCTTCACCACACTGCAGACACTCATGATTACTAGAGTGTGTTTTACTACTAACCAAGAAAATAGTGTGTGCTCAAACGTCAATAAATTATCGATCTAGCAATTCAAATATATTACTGAAATGACCAGCATCAGAAAAGGGCATAATGCATAGCCAATGTACATACACTCACCTCTTATCTTCTTGACACAAATATGAATATGTATACTGAATTACATTGCAAATATTTAATAAAGGAAAGCAGCTTTAACTTGCACACTAAAGTACGTAGTAGTCTGTGGAGTACTAGACAGCAGAATTAAATTTAACTTACAACAAACAAACAGAAACAGTACCAAAACATAGCCGTTAACTAGCTAGCTTACGGTTTGGGTGCACACCCAACAGTCAATGGTGCACACATTTTCCAACACAGGATGTGCATGTTTGAACCATACCAATGTTTTAGGAAAACAGGAAATCAGTTGTATCAATCATAAGACCGGCAAATGCAAAAAATACAGTTTGTTTGGAAACCACATTTTAGCAAATAACCTGAGAAAAGTAGGCACATTTAAATTGTACTTCAAGGGGGCTGAAGCAACGTTTCGAGCCAACGTTTCGAGCAAACTAACATAATTGATGGGTGCGTTTGTTTTACCAATCAGCTTTTACTTGATGCGCCTTATCTCAGCCCTAATAAGCCTGTGTGAAATTTCCTGGAAATTACTATTTCATTCCAAGCTGCATTAAGAGTATTCAAATGCATTTTCCCAGTGTGTTGTGACAACCAATTTCCATCCAGCAGGGTTTACATACCCTGGCTAATACTCACTCAAGCCAGGGAGTGCTAGATGGAATACTTGATCCTACTCTCCTTATGAAAAAAACAACTGCCTCTACAACTGAACAATGTTTTTTTTTGTCACTGGCAGCCTGCAGCCTGTGCTTGGTGATTGACTGAAATGGAACAGGTTATCTCTGATAAACTAACTCAGCAAGTAAGCAAGCTAGGAAACTTACATTTTCTCAACCATTTCACCCAGTATCGCACAATTAGGCTGTGGTATTTCTTCTTTTCGATGCACCAGTTTGATAAACCTTGAATAGAATCCATTGTGTTTGATACTTCTTGAAACCGCCGGTCCAAAGTTGATTCAAAAGAGACAGGTGAGCTGCTCGACACGCCAGCTCTTGAAGCCATTTTTACGTTCGACTTAATCGGCGTTTGCCTGGCAGCAGCAGTGCTAAATCTACAAGTAACTGCTAACGTTAGCGCTTCTTAACGTTACTTCTGCGCGCGTGAAGTACATAACTTGGTGATTTTACATTCAAACAATGGACAAACAACGCCTCGTTCAAAATGTACTTGTTATTGCTATTCTCTCATACAAATAAACGTAGGTATTTATTAGATTTTACTACAAAACATTAGACAAGGTAGGGTTGCTAAATTAGCGAACACAAACCCCATCGCATCATTGTAGCCAATAGAAAGCGGACCGGATGGTCAAGCAGGTTTGTTGTTCCTCGTTTTCGTGTGCAGAACTATGCGATAAAAGGGATATTCAAAATGTGGCGCCACCGTATGGTTGAAAATGGAATAGGTTATCTGATCAACTCAGTTATTTTGCATGTCATGTCGTCAGGAAATGAAAGGCATTACACACACAAACATCTAATTGCTGCTGTCATCTACTGTTATTGCAAAAATGCTCAGTGCACTTTATGACTGCTGCTCTCTGCTCTTTGTATAATTACTACACGTGTAATAATTTCATATTTTGTGTGTGTGTGAATGGAGGACTAGCAAAGTAAGAATTTAATTGTACAGTGTAACCGCCTGTTTTACTGCGCATATGACAATAAAACTCTTGAATCTTGAATCTAGATACAGTGGGGCCAAAAAGTATTTAGTCAGCCACTGATTGTGCAAGTTCTCCTACTTAGAAAGATGAGAGAGGTCTGTAATTTTCATCATAGGTACACTTCAACTATGAGAGACAAAAATGAGAAAAAAATCCAGGAAATCACATTGTAGGATTTTTAAAGAATTTATTTGTAAATGATGGTGGAAAATAAGTATTTGGTCACCCACAAACAAGCAAGATTTCTGGCTCTCACAGACCTGTAACTTCTTCTTTAAGAAGCTCTTCTGTCCTCCACTCGTTACCTGTATTAATGGAACCTGTTTGACCTCGTCATCTGTATAAAAGACACCTGTCCACAGCCTCACCTGTCCACAGCCTAAAAGACACCTGTCCACACACCTGTCCACAGTCAGACTCCAAACTCAACCATGGCCAAGACCAAAGAGCTGTCGAAGGACACCAGGAAGAAAATTGTAGACCTGCACCAGGCTGGGAAGAGTGAATCTGCAATAGGCAAGCAGGTTGGTGTGAATAGATCAACTGTGGGAGCAATTGTAAGAAAATGGAAGACATACAAGACCATTGATAATCTCCCTTGATCTGGGGCCCCACGCAAGATCTCATCCCGTGGGGTCAAAATTATCATGAGAACGGTGAGCAAAAATCCCAGAACTACACGGAGGGACCTGATGAATGACCTGCAGAGAGCTGGGACCAAAGTAACAAAGGCTACCATCAGTAACACACTACGCCGAGAGGGACTCAAATCCTGCAGTGCCAGGCGTGTCCCCCTGCTTAAGTCAGTACATGTCCAGGCCCGTCTGAAGTTTGCCAGAGAGCATATGGATGATCCAGAAGAGGATTGGGAGAATATCATGTGGTCAGATGAAACCAAAATAGAACTTTTTGGTAAAAACTCAACTCGTCGTGTTTGGAGGAAGAAGAATGCTGAGTTGCATCCCAAGAACACCATACCTACTGTGAAGCATAGGGGTGGAAACATCATGCTTTGGGGCTGTTTTACTGCAAAGGGGACAGGACGACTGATCCGTGTTAAGGGAAGAATGAACGGGGCTATGTATCGTGAGATTTTAAGCCAAAACCTCCTTCCATCAATGAGAGCATTGAAGATGGAACGTGGCTGGGTCTTCCAGCATGACAATGATCCCAAACACACTGCTCGGGCAACGAAGGAGTGGCTCCGGAAAAAACATTTCAAGGTCCTGGAGTGGCCTAGCCAGTCTCCAGACCTCAACCCCATAGAAAATTTGTGGAGGGTGTTGAAAGTCCGTGTTGCCCAGCGACAGCCCCAAAACATGACTGCTCTAGAGGAGATCTGCATGGAGGAATGGGCCAAAATACCAGCTACAGTGTAGGCAAACCTGGTGAAGACTTACTGGAAACGTTTGACCTCTGTCATTGCCAACAAAGGTTATGTTACAAAGTATTGAGTTGAACTTTGGTTATTGACCAAATACTTATTTTCCACCATCATTTACAAATAAATTCTTTAAAAATCCTACAATGTGATTTCCTGGATTTTTTTTCTCATTTTTGTCTCTCATAGTTGAAGAGTACCTATGATGAAAATTACAGACCTCTCATCTTTCTAAGTAGGAGAACTTGCACAATCAGTGGCTGACTAAATACTTTTTGGCCCCACTGTAAGTGATAAGAAAACAAAACAGGGACTGGTTGGGAGCATTCACCATATGTAATCATTTTCAATATTTCACTATATTTATCATACAAATGGTGAGAGTGTATGCTTGAAGAACTAGTAGGGCCTGTCGCCTGTTGAGGATGTATGAAAGGCAGTAGCCTATGTTAGACACGTGTGAAGCACTGAGCACCATGCTGAATTAAATGGTATACACGTTTTGTGATGCCTTGCACTGAATGAGTAATTGTGATTAAAACATTAAGTTTAATAATCATGTATAAAAACCAGGTATAAAGTAGAAATTCTCTAGAATTCTACAGAATACATAGTTCAAAGTCGTCAGCGAAACATTCACGGCAAAGGAAATGCCACTATTTGATAACAGAAAATAAGTGTTAAGTTATTTCTGTTCTAGTAATCAATCTAAAAAGAGGATATAGAATCTTGAACGTTATCCTACCAGGGAATGGATAAATTATTGACCAAAGGCATGATTGTGTAACTATAATAACATATTATTTACTTCCTACAATTCTTCCAAAATAATTATATACACATGTGGCCCAACACCGTACTAAAACCCTTTATGTTGATTTTTCCTTTCATTTGTCACCCACCTGCGTCTTAGTAAGGTGTTGGACCACCACATGCCGCCAGAACAACTTCAATGCACCTTGGCATTGATTCTCTGGAACTCTTCTGGGATGGAACACCATTCTTCCAGAAGATATTCCCTTATTTGGTGTTTTGACCACTTCCATCAGGATATAAATGTTTCATTATAGGATAAAGGTGATGACTCAGATCAACTTTGTATTGATTTCCAGTAACCCTTCCCTCTAAGGGCATAAGTGGGCCCAAACCACGCCCGCAAAATGGCCCCACAGCATAACAGAGCCACTGAATCTCCTCATTGTAGGAGTCAAGCATTCAGGCATGTACCGCTCTCTTGATGTATGCCACACATTCACTCACCCGCTTGCCAAGAATATGGTGAAGGATCTGACCATATCGCTTTTTTTTCCACATCTCTGTTGACCAGTGCCTATGGTCTCAAATGTGCATTCATCTTTGTAATAAGGGGTTCATGCACTGCAACACTACCATAATATCCCACTCTAAGTATTTGTCTAACTATTCTTGCTGACAGTCTGATCACACCCTCCACTGTTGTTCTCAGTCACGTGAGGAAGTATTGCTCATCTGTTTTTCCTTATATGGCACTCATGCACCAGCATCACAGTCATCAAATATTTGTTGTCAATCACAATTTCAAAACCTTTTTACTGATCCCTTCCCATAGATCTAAATGCAGATGTGACTTTAGTCACTGTTCCTATTGAAACACTAGCCAGTTGTTGAGCAGTCTTTATGACTGAAGCTCCAGCCACCCATGCCTCAACAATGAACCCTCTTTCAAGCATCTGCTATCCTTGTGTTTCTCCACACATTTATCCAAGTTTTTCCTTTAATTTGTCACCCGTCATTATATCTGCTCATGGCCCACCAAATTGTCCTAATGTAGTTAACACAATCAGGTCCAGAACTGTTATTTGAAATTCATATTGTTTACATAGAAATACATACTGAATAAATAAACTGTTTTATCTTATGCACTTATTTTTGCTAGTATTACGTTTTAGTCATTGATTTTAATTCAAAAGGCAAATTTTAAAAGAAATTAATTAAATAAATTATTCCATGAACCAAAGCATAAACTTTAAGTAAGTTTGCAATGTAAATAAAGATATGGATTTACTTTGCACATCTGGGCAATGGTTCAACAGCTATGTTTAACATAGTATAATATGTTTGACAGACCCAGCTTTTCCCCTTCTCTTCATCTGTCCTAGTTGAAGATCAGCTATTTGTTTGAGTTTCACATTGATCTTGGAATTCATTGTTTAAAAAAATTTCAGGTTACCATGTACAAACAAAGAATGCAGCTAGTGCACAGAAAGCATCATATCATCACTCATACAAACATATTTCCATCTCTTTTATATTTACATAAAAAACAGACAAGTCACAGTATGAAAAAGTAACACTCCTCTACAGAACCCCCCAAAATAATGATTGGAAAAAGTGCAAAGAGCTAAGTTACAACATTGTCAATCTCAGGGCAGTTATATGTATATATGAGTCTCCTCCTCCTCTTGTTTACAAGGCCTCAGTGAGACAGACACACTCCACTCCTTGATTTCATCCGATTTAATTTTTGCCCCGTCTCTGGCACTCAAGTTGACAAGTTGGCTGTGGTACCTCAGTGGCAGCTGTCCAGGGAGGAGGAGCTGAGGAGTGTCATTTACCAGGATAGAGGAAGACACAAAGCAGTCTTGTGTTGCTGGGCTCCCACACGGGGACACCAGCAAGATCGGAAGTTGCTTCCCTTTAACTTTATCTGTTCTGCTGCACAGATATGAAGGCTTGCTTAGAAGACTAGTATTGATATACGACTCATGTCCATTTGTCCACCTAGCCTGCTCTGCCACACGATTGTCAGTCCGAAGACTACTGGTCTGTTCTCCGGAAGGCACAGGCAAGGTTTTAGTGGTTTTGTTCCAGGGAATCTCTATCTGGCCATTCACTTCCGGTTGGTCTCTTTGCTGACGCTTGCAACTGGGTGAGTTAGCACTGGGAAAGTCTGAGTCCAGCCAGCTCAATTTTCGCTTCTGGATGAGGGGAAAAGCAGCAGAAAAAAAATCTTAACAATGCTGTTTAATGCACACGTATGTCTGTGGTATTTTCAGGGGCTGTAAAGGCACTATGCACAACAGTAAAAGAGACCTACCTTGACTGGCATGTGCAGTTGGTTCCTGTGCCAGCGTGGTGGGGCAATGGGAATCACATTTTGCGTAGAGGGAGCTGGGGTCTCCTTGACAACCTGAGGGAACCACACCTTGAGCATCATCTCCACCTGCAGTAGGGTTCTCAAATATCTCTCTCTATCAAAACAAAACAGGGGAAACACATGAGTGTTACTAAGGCAATAAGGCTTAATCTTTACTGATGTTAGAAGCTTGAGGTCAACAGGTAAAACCATGGTTATCACTATACTACTTAATTTCAATAGACTTACCCCATATCAGGTTTCTGAAGAATTCCTAGAATCCTCTGCAATCTATCCATGGCAACACTCTGTTGAAAACTGCTGAGACCTGTCAATAATTAAAAAAGGGAATACATATTAATGCAAATTTAAATTAATAGTGAACTGGGAAATTAGATCCCTTGGAGATCTTTGTCGGTGAAGCCTTTTTACCAAACAGCGTACCTCTCTCATATCTTCCCGTTTTCAATCCTTTAAGAAGCTCCATCACTGGTCTGATAAATCTTTGTAGATCAGCACACTTGGGAAGAGAGTACAATGTCTGTTACTTCAAATTCACTTTTTATGCATGTTCTTGTCTTGATACAAGCCAATATTGTGGCCTTTTTTCATGTAATTTTAAGAATTTAAATATTCATAACCAAACTTAACACAAATGTTGAGTGGCTTAGCATTACTCACTTTATGGGCAAAGGCCAGGTCTCCTTCCGAGGTAGAAGCTCGGTCTAGTGTGGCAGTGGGCTCTGGGGAAAGTACCAAGGAAGGGTAGGTGGTTGTGTTGGGACAGCCTTCCACCTGGCTTTTTCCAGACATCCGAAAAGATCCATCTTCACCAACAAAGGCTTGTCCCAACCTTGCATTGGCCAGGCCTTCCAGAGACGATGAAAATGACTTGCTCCCTCCACACTCTCCCTCCCCTTCAGAAGAGAAGACATCTGCCTCATCCTCAGTCTGATCACTTTCACTTAACAGGAAGCTAGAAGTGGAGGGCAATGATTCATAGGATGGCCATTTGGTGGAGTTGCTCAAGGAATGCATACCTAATAAAATAAAATGAGACAATTATGAGAAGGGAAAATGATAATTTGCTGAATGGGACAGAGTGAAGCAAAACCATCTAGTTCGTAAAACCCCATTCATCATTCTGCCACTGCATATCAAAAACGTGCAGAGGTGTGCAATGTCGATCAGTGGGTGTGCTCCTCACGAGCTGTTGCGTTGCAATACATGTGAAGGGAGGTCTAAGTAAGTGACGCATAGTGCTTCTGTGGCAAAGATGTGTCCATCTGAACTTGTACATGGCAATTTGTATTTCAACTGGACATTTAACACAATTCCTAAAGTCAATTTATTTTGACATTAAAAGCGCAATAAAGTTGCTCACGTACATTATGTCGATGAACTAGTTCTTAATGTGGCAAATTGTTGCTTACAACGATATGAATAAATTACGGAATAGCATCTACTTAAATGTCACTCAATGCAGGGAAAACATCTTACGGCCTTATTCTTTAACTTTCCTAATCCGCGTAACACTAAATGTTCAATATGTGACAGTATGTGGTACATGCAGTTAATGTCAATAACTAAAATGTAACCTCCAGTCTAATTTAAGCCAAACTTAACTTTTGAACTGAATTTCAGGCAGCCACTTTAAAAAAAACATTATGTAATGAATGGGTAGCTTTTAAGATCAGGCTATAGAGATAAAACTCACCTTGGGTATATGTTGTGGATTCCACCGACAGAAATACTGGCTAAAAAGAACGCCACCTACGTAACAAGCTATGCAAGTAATGCAGGAAATAAAACAAGACTTGAATCAAAGCAGCAACGTTTTGTAAAGACTTGTATTGTTGTTCGCAGTCAGCTGCTGTCCGGGGAGTCTATCGTCAACGTTGCCTTAGTTGTACTGTGTCCCGTGTTCTAGCTTTCCCTCTCTTAGGTCCGTTTACTCTGCCAGTACAGCGCGAGGAAACATGTGCAACTCCACATACTCTACAGACAATACACGTGTTATTTCAACTTCTCCCCACTCATTGGTTACTTCTTCAAAAGGCGTGCTCTTATTGGTTTAAAGAGTAACCATTCAGTAATCCCCTAAACATTGATTGGCCAATAGCGCTTGTTTGCCTAAATCTTCTGTCTGCACGTGTTACTCGTGTGGTAGGCTGCCTGTGTACTACTGTAGTCAACAAGCTAGACACGAGGCTCAGTCCCATCAGGGGAGAAGCTCCAATGTCATGTATTCCCACAGTATTTGGTAGTAACCGCAACAATGGAATAATCCGATTACAAGTGTAGTCATTAAGTATTGTATTTTAGACCCACATTTCCAATATCGCACATCACAATAAATCCTCGAACTATTTGTTGTTTGCTATTTGTAGCCTATAATATTGCCACAAGTGTTAAGATGGCTTTTCGCTATATGCCTTTTAAGCAATTGTTTGAAACCATAGAGATTTTGTTACAACAATACTCAGACTTCTTAGTTTATATTTGGCCATTAGATTAGATTCAACTTTATTTTGTCGATGCACAGAGTACAGTACTGAGGGGCAACGAATGCAGTTTGGCCTAACCAGATAAGTGCAAAAAGCGGTAATGTGCAGATTGTGTATGTGCGGACGTATATATATATGTATATATATATATATATATATATATATATATATATATATATATATATATATATATATATATATACACGTATACATACACATATACACACACACACACATATATAGACATACATACATATATATATATATACACATACATATATATATATATATATATATACACATACATATATATATATATATATACACACACACACACACATACATACATACATACATACATATATATATATATATATATATATATACACACACATACATACATACACATATACACACACACACACAAAAATACATATATATAACAAATATATATACATAAAAAAATATACACACACACACACACACACACACACACACACACATATATATATATATATATATATATATATATATATATATATGTGTGTGTGTGTGTGTGTGTGTGTGGTAATAAATAGTGATTTGACCATTATATAGGAAGGTATATGGTACAGAATAGGGCAGTATAGATACAGTGGTTATGATCGGGTCCGGTGGGTCCAGACAGAGATCAGCAGAGTCACAGCCATGGGGAAGAAACTGCTCCTGTGCCTGCTGGTCCAGGAATGGAGACTCCTGTAGCGCCTCCGGAACGGTAGGGCAAACAGACTGTGGCAGGGGTGAGAGGTGTCTTTGACGATGCTGCATGCCCTCTGCAGACACCACTTGTCTTGGACAGCCTAAATAGCAGATAGTGTGGTATACGGTGCTGCGTTGGGCAGTTTTCACCAGCCTCTGCAGTGCCTTCCGACCGGAGACAGAGCAGTTGCCATGTCTGTGATAGAGTTGGTGAAGATGCTTTTGATGGTGCAGCAGAAGGAGTTCAGCAGAATCTGAGGAGACAGATGGGCTTTCTTCAGACTCCTCAGGAGGAAGAGACGCTGGTGAGCCTTCTTGGTGAGCTTTGAAGTGTTTAGGGTCCAAGAGAGGTTCTTGGAAATATGGACACCTAGAAATCGAAGCTGGCGACACTCTCAACCTCAGTACCGTTGATACGGCTGGGGGTGTGTGTGTCGTCTTTGGTCTTTCTGAAGTCCACAATGACCATTCCTTGGTGTTCTTGGCATGAGACATTAAGCTTCACGTTGTGCACGCGCCATCATCTTGGTTCTTCCATGTCTGTTGGTTTAGGGATGTTGGATTGTCAGACGTTAATAATTATAAAGCACTATGGAAACTTAGCCTTTTCAGCCAAACACCAGTAGGTAACTGTGAAGACTTCAAATCTGAAGGGGGTCGGGGTTTTAGTGATCAGAAAATGGCTCATATTAGGTTTGTGGTGACTCATTGGATACAGTTTAAACTTTAGGGTATAGTATCTGTTAGGCAATATTAACCAATCCTAAAAATAAGGCATCCCACAGAAATAGTTAAAGGGGACCTATTATGCTTTTCCGTGTTTTCTGTCATAAACCCGTAATTCCTGTGAGCAAAAACCTCGGCAGCTTCGGTCTGCGCTGCTCTGTTTTCAACCGTTTTTTCTATTCGGGGGTGAACTGACGTCAGTTTGCCCCGGGGTTCTATTTATGGTGATCTTCTAAAGGCACAGCACGGCCACAGCAAGGCTTCTGCGAAGTTGGCCAATAGAGGAACATTTTACTTTTAGGGAGGGAGGCCTGACACAGGAGGTAAAACGGCTCGTGCAGGACAGGAAATAGCCACTCCAATAGCCATACAATAAAATGTTAATTAACCCTCTGTTGTAGTTGATCATAGTGTGCCGCAAAACCTGAAGAAATGTAAACCACAAATTGACAGCCCTGTTCTAAGACACAAATGTGAAATGTCTTGATAGTGGTAAATACTGTTAAGCTTTAAACCTTTTTAAATATTAATTTACTGTTATTCTCTGTTTTGGATTAAGTTACATTTGTGCAAAAAACAGCACTGTAAGTGGCGGTATAATAATAATAATAAATATGCCCATCAAATAAAATAATCTTAAATGGAGCAACAATAAAGAAATAACATCGGATACAAGGGTGTTTCCTGGATTGACTGTTAGTAAAGAGCTGCATAGCCAAATGTTTGTGACTTCACAAACCAAAACCATTGTATTTTTTGGCCAACTTCTCCGGTGGGAGGTGACTTTGGTACAAATTATCTAGTCGCTGCTGGTGGTTTCCAGACACTGCAGTACTTGTACCTTACAGTTATGTTTGCAAACACACAATTATTACACATTTTGGCCAGAGAGGTTACTAGGATGTCCTCTTTGGGTGAACATTTGGATTATTTGGGTGGGCAACAACAAAAAGGTTGCTTTTCCTAAATAGGGCTGGGGCTGGGTTCAGGGCCATTTACCCTGTGAAAAAGAAAAACAAATGTAAAAAAATGTATTTAGATTTCATGATGAGCGTTTGTATGATGCACTAGAGAGGAAAACTTGTGTGCTAATCTTGGTTTGGATCTTCAGGCTCCAATAGAATAGAATGTGGGACAAGGTAGAAAAAGAGCTTTTACATGCAGCTGATGACACTCCAATGATGAGTGTTGTAAAATAGAGTTGGGCCTTACAAACTTAATCTTTATAGCAACCAATAAGAGGAAATACATTTAGGTTATCAAATGTGTCCCAGATTTGGTGAGGGAATTATTTCATCCCTGACTGCCTAGTTCGCATCTAAAAGTTCACATCTTAACCCCAATCGTTAACACGGAGCAAAGCTTTATCAAGCAATTACTACTTGAAGTGCCGTTTACATGCTATTTAATTAGAAAACAAGTGTTCCATATCACTTTGATTCTCCTGAAGTCTGATATCATTATGGTGATTGGACCCCATTGTGCCCAAGATCAAAAAGGTTGACAAAATTGTCTTGGCAACCCAGCAAACAGCATGGAGATTCTTAATCACGACTTTAGCAGCTCTCCTATAATTTTCCTTCCCTTTGCAGAACACACAAAACAC